>CAEFZP010001782.1:0-72577 GCA_903064625.1 Mallotus villosus
ACACAGAAACAGGAGGGGGACTGGCTGAGGGGGGGGAGGGGAGAGGAGGGGGACTGGCTGAGGGGGGAGAGGGGAGAGGAGGGGGGGCGTTAGTCGTCAGCCAGAGAGATGGGTGGATGCAGGATTACCGTCTGAGCTCCCATGATCTCTGCTTGGTCTAGGAGCACTCCGCAGGGAGCCAACACAACAACATTCTCATCCTCATCTGCAGCAACAAGGGAAATCCTCGTCTGATTTGAGATTTCTTTGTTTTGTTTTGGATTGAGGTCCATCCAACGTGACGTTCTTTGGGACTTTGATTTTACGTCTTTAACTTTTTAGATCTTTGGTCCTTTTACTCCTTTTGGAAGATTGGTTGTTTTTATTGTTGGTGTTTTTAGTCATTTCTATCTAGTCATGGTGGTCCTTCTCACCAACAATGTTTACTGCCTGCCATTTGTCTTCAAGAAGAAGGGTGAGTTATTTGACATCTAAAAAACACAAATTGATTTACAATACCCACTTTTCTTTGAATTCTTGTCCCATCTGGTCAGTCTTGTATTGCTGCTTCAGAAGTAGAAGAGTGAGAGAGAGAGAGAGAGAGAACCCCCAAAGTGGCTCAGCTGGTTCTGACAGGAAGCTGAGGGTTAGGGTTAGCCTAACCCAGGAAATCGCTGGAAACATTTCATGGAAATTATGAAGATTTTGAGAATTGAAAGACTTCTTGACGTGACATATTATGAGAGATAAGATTAATGTGAACTTGTCTAATTGACAACCATTCTTAAGGCCATTACCGTTAGAACGGGGAACGATGGTATATCTAGTGAGGATCCAAGCACATGGATCTCTCCAAGCACATGGATCTCCCCAAGCACATGGATCTCTCCAAGCACATGGTCGATTAGGCTAATTCAAGCATGTAGCCTTAATCAGCCACGTCCAGCTCTGTACAGTAGGGTACCGTGCGAGTGCAGGCATAACGGAACAGTATTACATGAAAGTGTCTTAACAGGTCAGCAGCCTGCTTGTGTCTGGACAGCCTCTGGGTTAGGGTCGTCAGGGAGATCAGACACCAGGGTTAGGGTTGTCAGGCAGGATTCACAGCTCTACTCCTGGTTGTTCGGGCACAGGTTTGAAAAACGCTTAGCAATGGAATTAGACAGTCAGTATGCTAATTGGTTAGGTAAGCAATAATTTGTGCCTATTTTGGTGTTACTGGCTAAAACAGTGCACTACTAAGTATACCTTAGTGACTGCACTGCTAAATATACCTCAGTGATGCAATATAATTCCAGTCTAACTGAAAGTCTTAGGAATGACAACATGGGCTGTTTAACGCCTTAATGTGTTAAGTTGTCTTATAGGTCGTGGCCTGTTTTAAGGTACACTTCTTTTTTTAATGATGGAATAATCATGTTGTCACAGTGATTAGTTTTGTCTATTGGACAGGATATGACTCCCATTTATTCAGTTAGATAAGTGTTTCTGGAAAGGAACTGATTGATTGGAGTCTTATTGCTACTGGAGAAGCAGGACTCAATGTTCACTGAATTATCACATCTGATCAAGCTGCTTCAGAAGTGCTGACAGCACTTTCTAAAAGCACTACGTATTTCCATGTCGCTTTTGATGCAAGCGTCTGTTAAATTAATGCAAAGTAAATGCAACAAATCACATTATACCACCATTTCTGGTGATTTCTACAAATTAATTATCTCCAACAATTGTTTCAAAATATCGTCGAAAATTAGGAAACATGCTAATTATAGAATAGAATGAGAAATCCTGTATATATTTATCACCTTGACATATGTGACCCTTGTGTGTCCGTCTGCTAGCAGCAGTAAGGAAGCCGGAGGTGGAGGTGAGGCTGGCACCCCCACCCTTCCAGGAGAACGTGTTCCTGGAAGGCAGCAGGCCCAAGTACCTGGAGGACCTTCACTCAGAGGCACGCGAGGGACTCAAGCTGCAGCAGCAGGAAGGTAACGAGCGGCACACACTCAGACGCCTGCCCTACTTCCTGTTCCTGGGTCAGCTGACCACAAGCTAACCCTCTACTGTCTTCCTGTTTAGAATCCGACAATGGAATGGACTTCAAGGATGACCAAAGCATCAGTGTCAGTGTAAGTCTCTAATTGTAAATCAGTGTTGCTGAATCCTACAGTGTGTGTGCTCCACCATTGAACATGCACCTTCTCTCCAGTCCACAGTGACAGTGCAGCAGACTGATTATAGCAGCTACAGTGAAAGGAGTGCCGTGGAATCAGACAGCACCATCCCAGATTCTGAGTCCATTGTCTCCACACGATCCTCGGTTTCCACCCGCTCCTCTCGTTCAGGGCTGACCCGACAAGGTAACCTATCACACCCAAAACCCATCAGAGATCATTGTGCTTTCAACCAAATATATTTAGAGTTGTCATGCATGAGTCACCAAGGGAGTTACACAGCTGACCACATTGAACTCTAAATTGTTAGTTTTTGTCTAAATGACATGTTTTGATGTTCTTCTAACATTTGGATCTCCTCAGCATCTACATTTGGGCCCCTGAGCTCAGGGAACAAGCCTGGGAAAGCTAAAGCTCGGAGGAGACACAGGAGGAGCACTGTGATGGGGATACCACAGCATATCCAGAGGGAACTAGGTACATGATCATGCCTTGTGTTTCCTTATTTGTGGGGACTGAGTCTTGGGTCTGAGTGAATTTTGTTGACATATTCTTGTTGTTGGGCTTTGTGACAGCTTCACCTCAGAGGTGACTATAGAAAGTACTGAATATATCTTGATATTTCCTGTTGGTCTCCAGGCCTGGACAGAGCAGCCTGGGCAGCACAGGTGTTGGAGGAAGACGCTCATCTCCACAATGGAGACGGTCCTCACCCAGCAGGTCCACAGGAGGGCGCCAGAGAGCAGGCCCTACAGACGATCAGTGAGGGGGGACCCCGCGATGACCTGGCCCTTCTGCAGCCCACAGGCCCCCAGATCTCTGCCTTGCAAAGGCCCAAGTCTTTGGCCGTCCCCTGGTTGACCACGGCCAGCAGCCTGGCCCAGCATCCCCCCAGCCCCGTTATGTCCATCTCCCCTCAGGCCACTTATCTGTCCAAGATCATCCCCAACGCTGTGCTCCCACCCTCCATAGATGTGGTGGAGATCAGCCGGGGGCGGACCCGGAACAGCGTGCGCACTGTCAGCAAGAGCAGCCTGCTTCTGTCCAGCCCCGCCTCCTCCAGGGCCTCCTCCAGGGCCTCATCCAGGGCCTCGTCCCAGGCCTCCACCCTCTCCTCCGCCTCCCGCTACAACCAACCAACATTTTCAGACAGCTCAGGGTGGAGTCGCTCCGAGTCATCAGAGACCCTGGTGTCAGACTCCTCCACTATCTCCAGCAGCATGGCCAGGCAGGGGCAGTCCCACGGGGAGGGAGCATCTCCACAAACCTCCCCTGACCAAGTCAGTGTCCGATCAGCCATCAGCAAGGCCTCCAGGATCACCACATCCACCAATGGCAAGGCAAGGACCAGAGGGGAGGAGAGCAAGCAGGAGGGGAACTTCATCCGGAGTCTGGCTGTGATGAAGTCCAAGAGAGCCCCCCTCCCTCCCAGCCGCTCGTACTCCCTACACAAGGACAAGATGAAGAGGCGCTCGCGGGACCTGGCAGAGGTCAGGGTGGTGGTGGGGGGAGTCTCCTCCTCATCTCAGCCCAGGGCAGGGTGGGGAAGCCAGGTCTAGCTCCTCCCCCAGGTCTTCGAGAAACGCAGACAGCCCTGGCTACACTGCAGACACCAGCTCTCTGGAGGACTCCTCTGCGTCAGCCAGCCCACTCAAGCCTCAAAACAAAATCCCAAATGACGACATTGCAGAGGCTGAACCTGCATCCACAGACTCCTCCTCTCAGACTCAAGCCTCCAAGGAGAATGGCCTGAAGACCACTGTCTCTCCCTCCAGTGGCTACTCCAGCCAGGGAGGCACGCCCAACCTCCCGGCCAGACACACCCCCAACGTCTCCCCCAAGGACAAGAAAGGATTCGTGGCCAAACTGCAGAATATTCTCCCTGGGGCATCTCCTGCACCTCACCATGCACAACCTGCAACCGCTGACACCTCCAAGCCTGTCCAGGCTGACCCCGCCCCTCCAGTGGGATGTGTCACCCCAACACCCTTGGTTCTGGCCCTCAGAGGACTGTTTGATATACCCCCCCCACCCAGGGTCCTCGCCCCCCCAGCCCCTCCACCTGAGGTGTGGGTGCATAACAAGTTCAGCTTTGAGCTCCTGCTGGGGCCCCCGGCCCCCACAGACATGTCTGCAGCCGTGAGGAAGAACCCTAAGGACAGACGGGCGCACAAACAGGCTGCTTCTAAAGAAGCTTCACTGAAGAGTTTGTCAGCAGAGAGAAGAGATGGAGAACAGCCACCAGCACAGCAGACCGTAGCTGTGCTAAAGAGGGTTTCAGATGCAGTGGAGAGCAAAGTTCTAAAAGGTCATGAGAAGGAACAGTCATCCTTAATGGTATCAAGCAGTGGAACCGCTATGTTTGAGTCAGGAAAGGTTCAGGGAAGTTTAAAAGTCCAAGCTACTGAAAATTCAAGTTCAGTGGTTCACGAAAGAGGAAAATGAACGTCTAAATCAGATGGAGTCTACAGAGAAGAAAGGGAATGCCACAGTAGCATGGGTAGATGAACAAGAGAATGTCCAAGGAATCTTTCTAATAAACGGAACGTCAGCCAGATTAGTAGAGGAAGGTCTAACGATGTCACAGAAAGCTGAGACTAAGACTGCCTTACAGACTCCAAGCCAAGCCCAGGGGGTGAAGACTGCTTCACCACCTAAAAGTGACACGTTGTGTGTGTTTGCCCAGGCAGTAGCACGTGTGTCTCCCTCCCCCCCCCCGGCACACCTCCCCCCCCTGCCGCCCGTCAAACAGACCACACCTGCATCCCACCTCAACCATGCCCCCCCAGAACCCCTTGTTTCCCCCACAGGGGAGTCGTCATGGCCCCTCCCCCCTCCCCTACTGGATGCACTCATCGAGCCCCCCCACTGTGGCCATGATGAGAGCGATTTCCCCCCTCCGCCACCCCCATTTTCTCCAAGCCAGTTTGGGCTGGATGTGACAGAACAGATTCCCCTTATTGAAGAGTCACAAGGTGAAACACACGTGATCACCCCCCTCCCAGACATCTCCAAGCAGTGTGATTCAGGGAAAGAACCTGTTCCCAAGCTTGATCCTCCAAGCCCTTCTGTCACAACTGTCAATGGTCCTGCTCTGGAGTCTTCTGCAGTGACGACCAAGCTTCAGTCCCAGAGCATCCCGCCCCCACCTCCCTATAAAGCCCCCCCCACCTCCCAAAGAGTCCCTAGCGTCAGCCGATAGCAAACTCAGTCCACCTCAAAGCATTCCTCCTCCACCTCAAAGCATTCCTTCTCCACCTCAAAGCATTCCTCCTCCACCTCAAAGCATTCCTCCTCCACCTCAAAGCATTCCTTCTCCACCTCAAAGCATTCCTTCTCCACCTCAAAGCATTCCTCCTCCACCTCAAAGCATTCCTTCTCCACCTCAAAGCATTCCTACTCCATCTCAAAGCATTCCTCCTCCACCTCAAAGCATTCCTCCTCCACCTCAAAGCATTCCTCCTCCACTCAAAGCATTCCTCCTCCACCTCAAAGCATTCCTTCTCCACCTCAAAGCATTCCTCCTCCACTCAAAGCATTCCTCTCCACCTCAAAGCATTCCTCCTCCACCTCAAAGCATTCCTTCTCCACCTCAAAGCATTCCTCCTCCACCTCAAAGCATTCCTCCTCCATCTCAGGTAGTTCTGACTTCACCACAACCTCAAGAACCTGCAAAGATCTCAGCCCAGGATACCGCTCCTTCAGCTGAGAGGGTTACGGTACCCTCGCCCCCCAAAATGATCCCACCTCCACCTGAGAGCACCCCTTCTCCACTTCCCCTCAAAGACTCCCAGACCCCCACTCAGGAGGCCACCTCACCACCCCAACCAGAGACCCTCCAACCTCCATCTCAGAAGACTACCACACCACTACCTCCCACAGCCCCTGCCACCCCCCCTTATTCCCCCAGCACCCCCAATCCCTTTAAATGTGCCTGCTAATGTCCCACACCAACCCAGTGTGGTGAGCACAGAGAGAGGGGTCAAGGAGCTGAAGTCCCAAAGCGAAAGCCCCCCACCAGTGGCTCCTGAGGGTGCCCTTCCTGTGGTCACCCCCTCCCTTCTGCACATGGTCAGGCTCAGGTCTGTCAAAAACCCTCCTTCACAGACCCAGGACCCGACGCCAATCCAGACCCAGGACCAGACCCAGGACCCGACCCCAATCCAGACCCCAATCCAGACCCCGGACCAGACCCAGGACCAGACCCAGGACCCGACCCCAATCCAGACCCAGGATCAGACCCCAATCCAGACCCAGGATCAGACCCAGGACCCGACCCCAATCCAGACCCCAATCCAGACCCCAATCCAGACCCAGGACCAGACCCAGGACCAGACCCAGGACCAGACCCAGACATCGGCCTCTGGCACAGCCTCCCAATCCTCCAACAGTGTTTCAAATCCAGCCTTCACCAGCCAGGAGGCCCCCCAGAAGCCTATACGCAGATCACTAATCATGATCTCTCCTCCTCCTGTAGATGCATCCCCACCTGCTGTCCTCACCTCACAACCATCCACTGTGCAGTCCCATTCCAACACACCAGTGCTGAATCTTCCCCCAACCTCAACCACTCTTACTTCCCCAACCAAAAAATCCCCCCCTGCCACGACCACCACTCCCTCCATGAGGATGCAAGAAGCTATCCGCTTGAGAACAGCAGCCAGAACAGCTAAAGACAACTGCCCCTCTCGCTTGAGCATGCACTCCCCAGCTTCCCCACCGGGGGCAGACCTTCACAAGTCTCCTTCTGCCAGCGCCAGCTTCGTCTTTTCCAAGAGTGCAAAGAAGGTGGTGATGGACCCTCCCTCCTCACAAGTAGCAACGGCCAACTTCAACAACAAGCTGGTAGCACAGCTGCCGTCTGTGTCCGATCCGAGTAAGGCAACAGAAGTTCAGAAGAGAGGCCTCAAAGTGCCTCCACCGGTGGCCAAGAAACCACAGGCCGAGGCTAGTGAGGCCAAGGCTGGTGAGGCCAAGGCTGGTGAGGCCAAGGCTGGTGAGGCCAAGGATGGTGAGGCAGAGGCTGGTGAGACAGAGGCTGGTGAGACAGAGGCTGGTGAGGCAGAGGCTGGTGAGGCAGAAGATGGTGAGGCCAAGGCTGGTGAGGCCAAGGCTGGTGAGGCAGAAGATTGTGAGGCCAAGGCTGGTGAGGCCAAGGATGGTGAGGCCAAGGCTGGTGAGGCAGAGGCTGGTGAGACAGAGGCTGGTGAGACAGAGGCTGGTGAGGCCAAGGCTGGTGAGGCAGAGGCTGGTGTGGACACTGAGCATGTGCAAACTGCTGGACAGCAAGCACAGTCAGACAACATTAAAGGTAAGGAGTTAGCAACTCAATATGTAAGATATACATACAGCTTTTAGAAGCTACACCTCTAGTTGATAAGAAGACAATATCATGTTCTGTTCCTCCCTTGCAGGTTCTTCAGAGGCCCCCAGTGGAACAGCAGCATAAGGTGCCACTCTCTCCCCTGTGATGAGCAAGAAGAGGAGAGGACCATCAAAACAGACACTTAAACACCACGTATACAAGAAGATGGACGGAGAAGAGAAAGAGAAATCAGATGACGGAAAGTAAAAAGGTACTTTGAGTTTGATGTTATTAGTTTGGGTCTTTAAATGTCTCTACCTTTTGTACTATACAATTATATTTTCTTTGCTAGAAAGTCTTCTAGCTTTCACTTTGATATTTTGATCTGCTGTCGACAGCCCAATGCCTACTGATATAGTGGCGCCCTCTTGTGGCTTGTCATGTTTTTACGCCAATGTCAGGCCAACTACTGCAAGTGGGGGAGCTATGGGCGCCTAGATGTATTATACCCAAATGTTTTACTTCTAAGATATTTATATAATTATAAGAAAAGAACATGCACTATTAAATCCTGCTATATATCTTTGAGGGCTGGTTTCGCAGACACATAGCCTAGTCTAGGACTAAAGAAAACAAACTCAATGGAGTGTTCTGGACCAGGGTTAGGGTTAGGACTGGACTAGGGTTAGGGTTAGGGTTAGGACTGGACTAGGGTTAATCTGTGTAACCTGGACCGGGCTTAATCTGTGTCTGCAAAACCGGCCCTAAAAGTCTGATTTCTTCCATGTCCTAAAGCTGTATGGAGTTAAGTTATTTTTTTCCTGTGTAGATATTTTCAGTTTAATTTTTTAGCTTCGTGAAATGTGCCATCTTCCTTTACTGTTTTACTATAATGACAACTTTATCTTTCCTCGTTTCTACACCTATTAATTTACCCCAAATGATTAACGTTTATTCATGCTACATTTGTGTAAGGGTTGGTCCAAATCTGCATATAACTTTAGATTAGTGTTTTTGGTTTCTTCGTTTTTGCTGTGAAGGTACTGGAGGGTCATCCTTCATATCATTAAATCCTTCTCGTTTAGTCTGATTCTGGTCTTAGTTTTTATGTTTTTACTTTATGGTTACTGAGAATATATCAATCATATTCCTACCGGATGAAGCTACTGTACTTTAGTTTATGTTGTTTATTGCCCAGAGAGGAAGATGCTCCTCAACAATACAAATACTTTGGATAATGAATCATTTTCAAAGTGATTAGCATGATTGTAAAAATAATCAAAGAAATGATTCTTCACGTTCATGTATTTCAATAAAAGAGAATATATTGTCACAATGAATACATGTTTTCTCCTTTAATTGGCCCTGATCACATATCTGATGTTATCTTAGATCTTATGGGTTAGGACAAGAGAACATATAGCGTCTTGTGATTAAGTCCTGAAGACTTAAAGAACCAAACATGACTTGAAGAAACTGAACTTTCACCAGGTAACACTGCTGATGATTCATGGGACCTGTAGGCAGCCATGCACCATGCACCGAGCTGCATGTCCCTTTACACCATGTTGGGTTTCCATGAGTAAAGAATGTTCATATGTAACTTCAATAGGTATTCCTTGCAACACTTCTGCTAATATGTGTTAAATGTAATTTGGCATCTTTAGTGAGGTGTGTGTGGTGTCATTTGTCTTTCTTGAGTGTGTCCACACCTGTGTAGAGTAGATAGTGGTTTCTGAGATGAGATGAAGACACAGTCCTCTTGCAGAATTTATATTTTTATAATATACTTTTACAGATTTAGTATTTAGCTTTTTGCAATACTCATTACAATGTTATTATTTGTTAAAAAAAAGATGTCCCCTTTTTCAGTCTGTGCCTGCATGTGAACTGTTTTTAGAAACAGTGTTTGGAATATCCCGACTTAAAATATCAGTAAAGGCCAGCAGTTTTTAGAGGTGGAAAATTCAATGTAAAACCCCCAAATGATTCATGAAAATACATGATAAATCCAATAAATGATTGATAATCTTTTTTATGTGAATCCACAATGTTTTCTCATTCAACTCATTCAATGTCTTTATTTGTAGTATTTGTCTTGATCCATACCTTTTTATTACTGTCATTACCCAAGTGAGTCTCCCCGATCGATACTTCACATGGACCCATTGACAACACTGGTATTCTCACCTGTAGACAGAAACCTAAACACAAGATTCCCCTGTTTTTCCAATCTTCTATAGAAATTATAAACAAACAATATAACAATCTCCATGGTTATCCTTGTCACATGTTACCGTGGTTGGTTTCCTTCAACAACTCTGTGGGTGTGTCCATGGAAACTGTTGCTGTTTCACCCAACAACAAACAGTGGGTGTGTTTATGGAAACTAGATAGGTGTGGGTGTGGCTTTAAAGAGACAGTGTGAGAGCTAGAGTTTGAGTAGCCTACTTTATAACTGATTTATTGAATTAAGAATTGTACCAAAGGACTGCTGTGTAACAATGAGCAAATCTTCAGGAGGACCGGTGAGACAGACTGAATCCTGGTTCATTCCAGAATATATAACATCTCTGCTGGTCGACTTCCTGGACTCAAAGTCCCGAATCAACCCTGACGTAAACGTGTGACGTCCACATTCCACATACCTCTCACCTGTAACATCGTGCCCTGATGACGTATGATCGTGATCAGCATGCACATATCAGCGTAGTAGCCTATTATAAGGAGCAGCTCTAAGACAGAAACTCAGTATGTTCAGTGACGGCAGCTGGATTACTGCTGATATTTTACTACATTTTATTAAAACTACTTCTGACAGAGTTGGGATACCAGACACAGGTGAAGTAAGCAGAACCTCAAGAACCCTGATATGAACTGGAACGTATTGGTCATTCAACACCTGCTTGCATCGCTCTTCTTTAAGGCAGCCTTTTCATGTAAGTGTGTCATTGGTCTTGTGTGCTGTATGGTGACTCAAATAGAGAATGTAAAATGTTTCCGTTTTGTCATACCTGTTGTGATTGTTGTAAATTGAAGGTACTACTCCTGTTATGTTCACACCAAACGAGAAGCGAATTAATCGTGCGTCAAGATAACAAAATAAATTGCGTGACGCTGTGTCCCGAAGGTTGATCAATGTAGAAATGTAACTGACGTTGATGAACGCGAAGAAGAAAATTGCTTAATTCGCGCGAATAATCGGCTTCGCGTTTGGTGTGAAACATCTAACTACAGATGTGAGTCACTTTATATCATTGGTGTAACTGTCCTTTAGATCATTGATGTGACTGCTTGTGTTTTTGTCTGTAGTTGAGTTCCAGGTTACTGTCCCCCGCGGCCCCGTTATAGCCGCCCAGGGGCAACAGGTCGTCCTGCCCTGCAGCTTCCCAGTGAGCGGCGGCCTGGGCAACTTGGTGGTCACCTGGCAAAGGGGGCAGGAAGTGGTCCACAGCTTCTATCACGGGAGAGATCAGCTGGACCGCCAGAGCCGTCGCTATGCCAACAGAACCAGCCTGATGCAGTCCGACATGGAGCGGGGGGATTCCTCTCTGCGTCTCGAGCGCAGCAACATGGAAGATGAGGGAGACTACACGTGCTCTGTCAGCACGCGGAGGGGGAGCCACTGGAATACCATCTCTCTGAAAGTAGCAGGTAATCACACTTCTGATGACAGTCAATCTCCCAAAATGTTTTCGAGTAATTTAAGGGATCAAAATGAATTGCCGATTGATTGTTTAACGTTCTAAAACATAGTAGAAGATTAAGACACTAAATGTTTTATATCATTTCAGCACTGTACGCAGAACCACATTTAAACTTGAAAGTATCTCCAAGCGGCTTGGAGCTGGTCCTGACGTCACACGGAGGACACCCTGCCCCCTGCCTTCAGTGGCTGGATGACAGAGGAGAGGACATCACCAACCACACAAGCACACACGTCAGGCTAGACACAGAGGGACTGTTTTCAGTGTCCAGCAACCTAACTCTGCAGCCAGCCGGAACCAGGACTCTCACCTTCATCCTGCAGAACAGGATCCTGGGTCAGGTGATCAGGAGAGACTTCACACTAGACACAGGTAAAGCACTACAACATACCCATGGTTTAGTTCACATTTGTTTATAGAGTGAGAGACTGGAAAGTATGAGTGTGAAAGCATTTGAGGTTAGGAGACATGGTAGAACAGAAGTTAGGAGACATGGTAGAACAGAAGTTAGGAGACATGGTAGAACAGAAGTTAGGAGACATGGTAGAACAGAAGTTAGGAGACATGGTAGAACAGAAGTTAGAAGACAAGGTGTAACAGAAGTTAGAAGACATGGTAGAACAGAAATGAGGAGGCATGGTAGAATTCCTTGAATAATTCCTAACCAACTCTTTTTTTAATCTTCTAGGTAGACCTATTGGTGCTGAGTCATCAAGGAGCCATGCCAGAGACAGATGGGGGGTTGCGTTATCATTCCTCGTGATAATCATCTTCTTACAAGCAATAGCATTAGTATTACAAAGAAACTTCCACCAAGGAAAACCAACAGCATTGAGAACAGAACATGTTTAAACACCAAAGGGAACCCTAATGTTCTATAGTGCTGTTACATGGAGTGCTCTGTAAATTTGACTATCTTGTAACTGAATTTAAAATTCATTTCAAATGGTCATATACCAAACAGCTTGAAGAGGTTAAATACATTTTCTCGTTTGTTTTGTGTAAAGAAGTGTTGAGAGTATAATCCTGAAGCTGAAGTATTTCACTGTCAAATTCTTAAACTAATAATGCAGATTAATAGTTGAATTAAGATGAACAGATTAATAATTAATAGTATTTCACGATTTTTGTAAAAAAAAATATTTATTGTTTTCATTTTTAGGCCAGTGGCTTGGAAAGAGCTTGTTATATTGTTCAGTATTTATTCTAAAAAAGTTGCCACCATTCAAGAACAGACATACTCTTAAATTTGTCAACCATTTGATTTCTTCCGCGTAACCCATGTGAGGGATGACGGACGAGCACCTGGGGGGTATTCCATCAACGTCGATTAAGGAAAAGCGAGACTTATTTCGCCAACGTTTACCCAACTGAGACTTATTCGTTTTAGCGAGACTTGCGTTAGCGACGTTGATGGAATACCCCCCTGGTGACTCCCCTCTTCCTGTTTGCCTTGAAACCTGTTTGATGGTGGTAGAGGTGGTGTGCTGTATGACCTGTCTGATGGTGGTAGAGGTGGTGTGCTGTATGACTGGGTCATATTTCATCAGGAAAGACAATATCCTGTCATTCATGTCATATGTTTCCTGCTATAACAGCAGCATGTACTGTTCCTTAGAGCAAGCTGGCTTGTTCACATGAGATTCAGGATCGACACCTGAGGAGGGGCTGAGGTTTCACAACAGCTTTAGTGTTTATGCATTCTAAATAAACTAAAGACTACAAAAGTACATTTCCATACTTTATTTTCAACGTGATAGTTAGTGGAGGGAATATGCTTAGTGTTGGTTCATGTTTCACAAACACACCGATGCCACCGCCACTCTTCCACCCACTACAGCCATAAGAGTCAGAGAGTCCACCATCGTCACGCAGGAGCTCATCATCAGAGGCGTATTCTGGTGGTCTTCTTCTCTGCTCACGGACCAATCTCTTCACTCTGCCTTCCACTCTTCTTCATGCCCGCAGTGAGACTAGTTTTCTTTCCTCTCCCACTGCTGATCCCTTAACCCCACACCCCCCCACCCCTGATCACTGCTGGTCCCTTTCCTTTATAGACCGAGAAACCCCCCCCCCTCCCCTACCCCTGATCATGGAAAGGACTTCTCCTCCTCTAGTACAAGAACGTCAGTTAAACCTGAACCTCTCTCCCCATGGTCCTTCTGCTGTCCCAACTCTGGCCCCTGTCTCCTGGGGTAACTGACTGCTCTGCTGGGGTTAGGGTATGACTGCTCTGAGAACTGCAGAGGGCTGCTGGTTACTGAGCCTAGGAGTAAAACGTGACATCACATTACAACCACACATTCCCACGGTTTTAGCTGAAGCAACATTTTCACCTTATCCTTATCTGTCAAAGAGGCATATTTAAGTTGTTTACACTATCCTTGTATCTTTACTGTAACCAATTAAAAGGGAGGAGTTAATTGCCTAGACTAGAGTACATGAACTGACCTTCAAACATGGCACTTTTGAAACTTGAACATGTGGTGTTGCAGCAGTCGCATATGGCGTGTTCCCCTGTGAGGGCTCTCCACCTGCAGGAGAGGGAGACGTCAGGGGCCGGGGCGAGTTACAGGACTGTTGAAACTCAGATGAACATATTACCCATGCTCTGTGTAGGAGCAGGATTTATGCAACGGGCCGGGTTCTTCTGACGTGAGGAACACGTTACAGTGCATAGTGACCTGAATAGATTGAACATTGCAGCATTACAGATACTCTGAAAGATGGGACTAGGTTGTGTCCATCGGTCCTGTTCCTCAGACAGACCCAGAGGGCAGACAGGTTGTGTCCATCGGTCCTGTTCCTCAGACAGACCCAGAGGGCAGAGACCCGCTCGGTTCTCACCTGGACGTCTGGGGTCAGAGGTGAACTGGAAGGCACTGAGGGAAAAGCGGAGGGAGCCGTCAGTCCGGGGCGACACAAAGCGAGCCCTGCCCAGGTTCCTTCTGCTCTCCTGCATACACCTGAGACATGAGGTTAGGAAGGACAGCTCAGAAACAAAGTCATGCTTACAAAAGCAGGGGACATCCTATTTGAGCATTTCACAGGCATACCCAAAGTTGTCAATGATGGTGTATGTAGCAGAGGTGCCACTGGTTGTGGTTGCATAGCAATTTCTAATGAAGAGCTTTAGGATTCCATGGGGTAGGTGAAGAGCAGTGACCTGGAAGTTCACAGTCTGTCCAAGCAGGTACACTTGAGACTGGGCTGGTGTGGTCCATGAAGCTACAACATTTTTTTAAAAATCAAGATGTATCCCAATGACCAACATCAGGCCACCAAGCCCTTAAAGTGGAGGACAAGCTTACCATCCATCAACTGAATTAGGAAATCAGAACGCCACTTTAGTGTTTTATGCATAACGTGGGTACTCCAGGTAGGGCGCACCGCGAGCCGATAAACGTGATGATACCTGTGGAATAGGTTTCATCTTGTTCAATTGCCAACCTTATAAAAAACGATTAGCAGACGTTAAACGGTAAATCTCACCTTGGAAACCGACAAACGACATTCAGATTTACACTACGCGCTCCGAAGCGGATGGGCGAAGGGGCATAGTGAAGCACGAATTTGTAGCTGAAAGAGTCGGACGCCTCCTGTATGTGAGGATATGTGTAGGCTAGAGGTTCGCGACATAGTTATGTTGAACAGACTAAAATATTGCACTAAAACACTCTTACCTCCCGTTTGCCATCGCAGTCTGTCAAATGATAGGTAAATAGCATATCGTTACGTGGTCTGAGAACACCGTTGCTTTTGCAAGTGTCTCCCAAAGTCAGTTCCTTTGAGTCAGCACCAAACCCATAGAAATGCCGTCTGACCCGCAAAACCAATTCTGATGTAGAGCAAGAGACAGAAACGTCCGGCAAGTAAGTAAAGCCCTCCTTTCTCCTCAGGTCGGGTCGTGTGGGATGCACGGATCGTAGGATTTGCAGAGGCGACGGTGAGGTAAACCTGCTTGTTGGTTTAACCTCTGGGATGTGCTGAGGAGACTCATAAGCTCTTTGGGCTGATATCATCAGGGCTGAGCTGTCATCTGCAGATGTCAGGTTCATCATAACAACTGTGTTTTTTGATGTGCCCAGTTTGAAAATCTTTCTCCTGGACCTGACGGCATCTGGACCCAGGACAGTCTCATCCGTTGAAGAATTAACGACGTTTAGTGTAAATACACTCCATAAAATGCAGACGCACCACTTTTTCATTTCAAGAGATGTGTTTCTAGATACCTCTACAGCGACCTGTACACGGCTGGAGGTAATGAGTCATCAAGGCCATTTATACCACGTTCCAAAAACTGAGACAATCCCGCCACGCCTGGAATACTAATTAGTTCACAAGGTAGGCTCCAACATCTAGAACAGCATTATAATCATTAGAACATCGACTGTATTTGAAATGCGAAATAGATGTTATATCCTTGTTCACTTAACATTCACATGATGACACAGGTATGCTATCACTCGCCAGTCATGAGTTTAATCATTTGGTTCCCAAAGTGGGCGAGACGCAGACAATTTCGAACATCTCCCTCATATAGCCATGGGTGATCAAGGATTGTCTCTATTTTTCAGTCATGTAGACATCGCTATCTGTCTCACCCATAACGAAATAAAATTCCGAAACTTTTTACACACTTTGAAAGGAGAGGAGAGGGGAGAACAGAGAAGCCTAAAACAGAGTAGGCTACATTAAAGCAGAGCAACAATCTACACAGTAGTTGAGTACTCATCAATAGTACATAGATTTTTTCAACCTTTCAAAAAAATAAGAACTTTATTTCAAGTGAAAGGAAACACCTAAACAGTGAAAGGAGAATAGAGCAGCTTAAAATAGAGCAGGGCACAGGAGTAGAGTATAGTAGAATCATCATCAAGTATTCATCGATGATGCATAGATTTTTGTAAAACCAAAATATTTTTACTACCTTTCAAAACTTTTTGGGGTAACTTTTAAATATATATTTGTTTATATATTTTATACATTTAGTTTTGTGAAAATCCCGCCACCAGGTGGCAGTAAAACACAGCTCCTGAGCTGCAGCGGTTGTTTTTTAATCTTAAAAAAACATGTTTCATTGTTTGACCCTCACCTGAAAGTGACTTCTTCAGCAGAATCAGAGCTCAGGGTGTTATTGATATGAAATCAATAAAAGCTTGTTTTGCAACAAAATTATATTTTTTCAAATAATCGACTTTACAACTCTTATCAAATGATTTAGTCATCAGTCATTTATAAACAAATCCTTTACTTTCACTACTCAGCTAATGGTATCAAAATGTCTCTTCATCACAAACCTGGGGGCATGTCTAATTACACATACACCAAAGTGACCAAAACACACGTTTATACTCAGCAAATCTGATTGAAACACCCGCAGCACAGTATAAATGCCCTATACTCTCACACCATGCCCAGAGGGTGTGCCAGCTCTCTCCCTTGGGAGCAATACCTCGGTTATAGGAGCGTTTTCTTCTGTTTCTTCAACAGGACTTGTCTCTAAGCAGAGGGTGACATGTCTCATTTCAATATGGTTGGTTTGTATCTTCTGAGAAGGTCAGGGGTCAGGGCTTAAAGGTCAGGACGTCAGAGAGGTCGTGGGGAAAGGGACAGAGGTGGACCCAGGACACGTCCACAGACAGGCCCCGTCTTCCAGATGATTCCGACATCCTCTGTGCCACCATGCTATTCTCATACAGGGCTGGATGAATGTGGGCGTTTAATGTGCTCCGCCTGACTACTTCCTAAAGGTGAGTCCCCACCCCCAGCCACTCTCCTCCCCCACCCCCAGCCACTCTCCTCCCCCACCAAGGGCTTTCTCCTCTCCACACATATGCTGCTCTAACAATGTGGGACGACAACATCCTCTTGAAGTTAAGCTGGAGTTGACTTGGGGAGGGGGGGGCATTGTTAGTGTTAAGTATTGTTACTCCCAACACCCCCGCTGTGAGAGCCCAGGTCTTCATTCATCATGAAGGAGGTGGAGTAGGAGACCCAGCCTGGGGTTGTGGGTCCCAGGGGGGCAGGGGAGGTGGAGCAGGAGACTGGGGTTAGGGGTCCCAGGGGGGCAGGGGAGGTGGAGCAGGAGGCTGGGGTTAGGGGTCCCAGGGGGGCAGGGGAGGTGGAGTAGGAGACCCAGCCTGGGGTTGTGGGTCCCAGGGGGGCAGGGGAGGTGGAGCAGGAGACCCAGCCTGGGGTTGTGGGTCCCAGGGGGGCAGGGGAGGTGGAGTAGGAGACCCAGCCTGGGGTTGTGGGTCCCAGGGGGGCAGGGGAGGTGGAGCAGGAGACTGGGGTTAGGGGTTGTGGGTCCCAGGGGGGCAGGGGAGGTGGAGTAGGAGACCCAGGCTGGGGTTGTGGGTCCCAGGGGGGCAGGGGAGGTGGAGCAGGAGACCCAGCCTGGGGTTGTGGGTCCCAGGGGGGCAGGGGAGGTGGAGTAGGAGACCCAGCCTGGGGTTGTGGGTCCCAGGGGGGCAGGGGAGGTGGAGCAGGAGACTGGGGTTGGGGTTGTGGGTCCCAGGGGGGCAGGGGAGGTGGAGCAGGAGACCCAGCCTGGGGTTGTGGGTCCCAGGGGGGCAGGGGAGGTGGAGTAGGAGACCCAGCCTGGGGTTGTGGGTCCCAGGGGGGCAGGGGAGGTGGAGTAGGAGACCCAGCCTGGGGTTGTGGGTCCCAGGGGGGCAGGGGAGGTGGAGCAGGAGACTGGGGTTGTGGGTCCCAGGGGGGCAGGGGAGGTGGAGTAGGAGACTGGGGTTGTGGGTCCCAGGGGGGCAGGGGAGGTGGAGCAGGAGACCCAGGCCTGGGGTTGTGGGTCCCAGGGGGGCAGGGGAGGTGGAGTAGAGACCCAGCCTGGGGTTGTGGGTCCCAGGGGGGCAGGGGAGGTGGAGTAGGAGACCCAGCCTGGGGTTGTGGGTCCCAGGGGGGCAGGGGAGGTGGAGCAGGAGACTGGGGTTAGGGGTCCCAGGGGGGCAGGGGAGGTGGAGTAGGAGACCCAGCCTGGGGTTGTGGGTCCCAGGGGGGCAGGGGAGGTGGAGCAGGAGACCCAGCCTGGGGTTGCGGGTCCCAGGAGGGCAGGGGAGGTGGAGTAGGAGACCCAGCCTGGGGTTGTGGGTCCCAGGGGGGCAGGGGAGGTGGAGTAGGAGACCCAGCCTGGGGTTGTGGGTCCCAGGGGGGCAGGGGAGGTGGAGCAGGAGACTGGGGTTAGGGGTCCCAGGGGGGCAGGGGAGGTGGAGCAGGAGACCCAGGCTGGGGTTGTGGGTCCCAGGGGGGCAGGGGAGGTGGAGTAGGAGACTGGGGTTGGGGTTGTGGGTCCCAGGGGGGCAGGGGAGGTGGAGCAGGAGACCCAGCCTGGGGTTGTGGGTCCCAGGGGGGCAGGGGAGGTGGAGCAGGAGACTGGGGTTAGGGGTCCCAGGGGGGCAGGGGAGGTGGAGCAGGAGACTGGGGTTGTGGGTCCCAGGGGGGCAGGGGAGGTGGAGCAGGAGACCCAGCCTGGGGTTGTGGGTCCCAGGGGGGCAGGGGAGGTGGAGCAGGGGGGTTGTGGGTCCCAGGGGGGCAGGGGAGGTGGAGTAGGAGACCCAGTCCTGGGGTTGTGGGTCCCAGGGGGGCAGGTCTCACTAGCAGGATTCCTCCACAAGTAGCAGACTGGAAGACAGTCTCTCACTTCGCTTCCTATGTGTGATGGGAAAGAGAAGTTTGTGTTTGTGTAAAAAGATGATTCATCAAACCAACCCAGTGATACTAGACTAAGAGTAGATGCAGACAGGGTTTACTAAGTACCGGTATGTTATATTATGTCTTATTTCAGCTCCCTCTGGAAACATGAAGATGTATTATCATTTATTATTATTTAACCTTTATTTACCCAGGCAAGCAAATTAAGAACAAAATTCTTATTTTCAAGTGCAGCCTGAAGGGGAAGAGGGAGGGGAGTGCTAAAAGTGAAAACAAGGTTATATATATATTACACTTTTACAAAAATATATAAAATACACTTTAAAAAAATTCAATATAATACAATTCAATAAAATAAACAGTTAATCAATAGGGTATGACAAGAAGGGCTACTAGCAGGTGCAGGAGTCAACTAAGATTTTATGCAGATTTAGTTTGAAGACAGAGAGAGAGGTGAAGACAGAAAGTTTAAGGGTGTTTTGAAGGGTGTACCAGTCAAAGGCTGCAGCGAACCGGAAGGCACTGCGTCCAAAGACAGTGCGGACTGTGGGGATGGAGAGGTTGATGAAAGCACTGGACCTTAGATTACGGGCAGGGTGGGAGAGGTGTAGAAGAGAAGAGAGGTAGAGAGGTGTTATGCCGAGAATGGATTTGTAGATGAGCAGAAACCAGTGATGGAGCCGTCTGGTGTGAAGGGAAGTCCAGTCTACCAGGTTGTAGAGGTTGCAGTGGTGAGTAGTGAATGGAGCCCCTGTAGCAAAGCGGATGGCAGAATGGTGGAGTGGGTCCAATTTGCTGAGAGTGGAGTGAGATGCAGTTCTGTAGATGGTGTCACCGTAATCAAAAATGGGCAGGATGGTCATTTTGACGAGTGTGTGTTTGGCTGCATGAGTGAAGGAGGCCTTATTGCGGTAAAGGAAGCTCAGACGAGCTTCATAAACTTCAGAGCTGAGCATCTGTACAACACATTTGACTTCATATCCATTCATCTGATGGCACAATATAGACATACAGCTACTGCAGCTCCCATCTCGAATCATAGATGCACCAGACCATCTTCAAGGATATGATTGTATCCAGTCAAATGTCCACGTGGTGTAAAGCTTCAATGAGTGACAGTCCTTTCCTGGACAGTCAGGGAACGATCAGGGGACACCAAGGGACGACCAGGGGACGATCAGTGGACGATCAGGGGACGATCAGGGGACGATCAGGGGACACCAAGGGACGACCAGGGGACGATCAGGGGACGATCAGTGGACGATCAGGGGACGATCAGGGGACGATCAGGGGACGATCAGGGGACAGCAAGGGACGATCAGGGGACAAGGCACTGAGCAGCAGCTGAGACTCTGACCCGAAGTGCGTCACCTCAGGCTGGTCTCTGACAACAGATGTCCTTCACTTGTCCCTGCTGTTACAGTGGCCATCGGCCCCGCAGGGCATGAAGGGTTAGGAGGGGCTCATCTTCCTCCCTGAGGTATTAGATCAGGGAGCGGCACGCTGGGGGAGGGGGGTAGGATGACCCTTGACCTTGCCTTGTCTCCTCGGTGGACGTTGGTGCTCTATTGACCCCCAGGATGCGTTAGTCCAGGGAGTCCCAGCTTACTATTAGACCGTCTGCACTCCACACGGCACTCCACACGGCACAGTATGGAATTGAATTAGTGCGTGTGCACTTAATCATAGCCATGTCACACTTAGTATTGTCCATTGTCCAGGCATGTTTGGTTTACGTATGGAGGCTCTTTCTTCTGCACTGTGACAATGACAGAGCCAGAGCCAGTTGGCCAGCTCCCTCTGGTTTCTGTGCTGCACTGGTGAATTTTAATTGATGGATTAGTTGCTCTGAAAATATCTCTTGAATCTATGCAAATATCCCCTTTAAATAGATCAAGTGTTTGCTGGTATTTGGTAGATTAAGACGTTTTCAGTCTCAAATGCAAACAGAAGACAAAACACTTACACAAACTGTGACTTTACTCCATAGTCTGTGTGTCTGTGTTTAATGTGTCTATTAGCACTGATGTTTCTCCATCAAATCGTACCTATTCAAGTGTAAAACGAGTGATTCTAATCAGATGTCTCTGTGGAGCTATATTACCTCTCAGGGCGGCCCTTGGGTCTCTGTGGAGCTATATTACCTCTCAGGGCGGCCCTGGGGTCTCTGTGGAGCTATATTACCTCTCAGGGCGGCCCTTGGGTCTCTGTGGAGCTATATTACCTCTCAGGGCCGGCCCTTGGGTTTTGGGGGCCTTTAGATTGGCAAATCAAATTGGGTCGTGTGTAAAGTTACATGGCAATAAAAAACGATTCTGATTCTGATGCTTTTAACCACATGAACATGGACCAGCTCTGTCTACAACCAGTTATTAGTTACATGTCAGACTGAATTACTGTATTGTTTATTTTTTAAGTATTGTTTAGAAAATAATTACTGAGTAAATGTAACAGTGACAAAGATACAACGTCAGAGCTGTTTGCAAGTACCCAAGCAGAGGGCCCATGTCTTGGTGAATATGTATATACAACTCTAATGCTGATGAGTAGCTAACCCTAACCATGATTAGGTCAGTTCTCCTCTTCGGGATGGAACAAATTATTCCTCAGAGGGTGTGAATGTGTGTGTGAATGTGTGTGTGAGCTTGTGTGTGTGCGTGTGTGTTGTGTGTGTGTGTGTGTGTTGTGTGTGTGTGTGTGTGTGTGCGTGTGATCTTGTGTGTGTGTGTGTGTGCGTGTGATCTTGTGTGTGTGTGTTTGTGTGTGTGTGTGTGTGTGTGCGTTTGATCTTGTGTGTGTGTGTGTGTGATCTTGTGTGTGTGTGTGTTTGTGTGTGTGTGTGTGTCTTGTGTGTGTGTGTTTGTGTGTGTGATCTTGTGTGTGTGTGTGTGTGTGTGTGTGCGTGTCCCCCTGGCATGAAGGCTAACATGCATCATTCATCCCACGATTGTGTCCATGTGGGTTATTGATCACCTCTGGATTATGCGTCTTCTTAAAACAAAGTAAGGACTCACGTGCCCAGGAACGTCTGTGGGCATCTCATCTTCCTTAGCTTCCCGCCCATTGTGGGCTAACATTCAACCAAGAGGTGAGATAAAAACTGACATCTTGAAAGTTATAGATGTATTGTCTATAAGTGGAGGAAGATGCAAATCCACATACTCACAATGTAATTTTTTTTTGTCTGTCTTGGGATGTCAAAAACGGGTGATTTTCATAATAAAAAGGTTAAGAACGAATTGGCTCTCAATGTAGCTTTAAGGAATGGGCGTGGCCGAGGAGCAACCACGCCCTTTATGCAAATATATCTCAGGGCTTACCCGGATCTAGCGCTGCAGATATCTGAAAGACTCCTCCCTACTTTATCATCTTATAACAGGATCTTTCACTGGCGGGAAAAAGCACTGCTCGGCTCGTGTTTCAGACTGCTGATTGAAGCAGCTCCTCCTGTTGGAGTTCTTACATTTTCTTAATGAAAAAAGTAGCAGACGTTTGACCTCATCCTATTTCAGGTAACGTCAGAAACTCGGAACGGCTTTTGCATAATACGTTTCTCTCAAATGGAGTTTTATTAGTGACGGGTGGACAGAAATCTCCATGCCGTGAATTGCGCATTTCCTTTGAGTGGATTATCCAAACGAACCGGTGAGTGTTTTTTCTTGTCTTGAATAAAGTTAAGAATTGATCACATGGTACCAAGCGGACATTGGTGTTCCTGTAGCCTAGAACCCGGTCTGGTTCTCCTGCCCCTTCCAACACAGAGATAAAGCGAAGGTGAAACACATGTTACTTTTGTCTCAGTCACTAACTGTGATTCTACGTTTACTGGAATTTGAAACGTTACTGAACATTAAGCATCGGGCAAATATAGAACACATACGAAGCCTGCGGAGATGGCGTTGCTCCAGCAGGTTAAACTGGGGATAACTGGATTATGTAATAACCTTGTCTGGATAGTTTCAATCCATTACAGCAAAGCTAGCGACCACAAGATGCAATCAATTATTAACGGTCCAATCTGTAAAATAAGGCGGACGTGAGCCATATAGCTCTTATGCTCTAGAAATATAGCCTACAATCAGTTATAATGTGGTGTTTTATAGAGGACTGCGTTTTCCTAATCCTGCATCAATTTTCTCCTCAGGCTGTGGTTTAAAGCTATTTCCTAAATCTTAGTTGTGCTTGTGAAATTAAATGCTTGGAATAAACTCACTAGCACCCCGCTGTGAAAGTCGGGAGATGGAGTATGACCTCTATCAGCACTACTTCTACGATGGCCTCGACACGGAAGAGGATTTCTACACATCCACCGCACCGAGCGAGGATATGTGGAAGAAGTTTGAGCTGTTGCCCACCCCTCCCATGTCTCCCACGTGGACACTGAGCGGGGATGGCATGCACTTCTCCCCGGGAGACAAGCTGGGCTGGCTGTCCAAGGTCTTGGGTCAGGACGAAGACTGTGAGGGACTGAACAGACCCAACTCCCACGAACTGTTTGGAAACCTTAGTTCCATTATCATCCAGGACTGCATGTGGAGTAGTTTTTCCGCCAGTAAGCACTTGCTAAAGGTCAGTGAGCGTCTGGTGTCTGCTGGCCCGCTCCTTCCGCCCCCAGCCCCTCACATCCCCCGACACTGCGAGCAAGCAAGTGCAGTGCGCCTCGGTTGACGCGTCACCAGCCAACACCTTGGTTACAGACTGTGTTGACCCGGCGGCTGTTCTCACCTTCCCCGCCGCCAGCTGCAGGAAACCGGCCTCTTCGGGATCTGAATCTCGCTCCGATTCATCCGGTAAGGAATTTACCATGCAGTAAATTACCTGGTCTCGCTTGATGTCAGATATCTGAAAGTGCGTAATTTGTAGGTCTGCAGGACGCATGCTCTAGTGAGAGATTGCCTTTCGCTGAGTCGAAAAAATGCAGCGTTACTAGTCTTTTCATAGCAACGTTGTATCTCTGCGTTGCTATGTGTAATTTGTAAACATGTTATCTTCAAGAGAAAGGCATTTGATTTGGAAAGCTTTTACAATCATGTAGGGTCAAATCGTAAATTGTGAGACATATAGCTCGGATAGTTTATTTACAAACAGTCTTTAAAAACCGCGCCCCCTTCATGTGTGAGACTAGCATTAAGAGCTTTGCATGACAATGCGGGGGGATGGTGATTTTGGCTTTTACACATCAGACCGTGAGAGAAACTCTTTCAATCCCAAATCAGTGTGAACCCCCTGCATGCAGTTTAGTTGTTGATAAACATGCTCAGCATTGACTAACAAAAGCCTGAATAGCAGCATGCATTAACATGGTTGACAACTTCTTATTTTGGTGTTGGATGGCCCACAGTGACCAATTAAAACAATTTACACTTTCTACATGTCTTTATTGAAAATCAAGCAGTTGATTTACATTGAAACACCCAAACTACAAATGAAATGTTTTAAATAAAAACGTTCTCTTGTTTCTCTCATGCCATTATACAAAGATCTTTGTGGGTGTCGTGATGGGTCTGACTGTTGTTTGTTTCTCAGACGACGAGGAGATCGACGTGGTGACTGTAGAGAGCAAGCAGAGTCGAATGCGCTTGCTGAGTGGTCGCAAGCCTGTGACCATCACTGTCCGTGCAGACGTCTGCCCCAAGCGCTTCCACATGTCGGTTCACCGCCAGCAGCACAACTATGCAGCCCCGTCCCCCGACAGCGACGTAGAGCCCGAGGAGGAGGAGGAGGAGCCCCGGAGCAAGCGGCCCTGTCTGGAGTCCAGCTACTCCCCGGCCGGCCCTCCAGCCTCGTGCTCAGACAGCCCCCACAGCTCCTCCTGCTCTGACAGCCCCCAGAGCTCCGACGCTGAGGACACAGACCGCAGACGCAACCACAACTTCCTGGAGAGGAAGAGGCGGAATGACCTGCGCTCACGCTTCCTGGCCCTGCGTGACGAGATCCCGGGCCTGGTGGAGTCCTCCAAGACTCCCCAAGGTGGCCATCCTGACCCAGGCTACAGAGTACCTGCTCCAGCTGCGTTCCAGGGAGAGGCACCAGTCACAGGAGAGGAAGCGGCTCCGCGCACGCAAACAGCTGCTGCTCCGCAGGATCGCCGACCTCAAACGCTCATGAAACACCTGAACCGACTACACACACACAAACTGCCTCATTCTTAGCTGAACACTTTTACAACTAAAGCAAACTGCCACTTTCTAAAAGCTAAGGACTAAATATTGATGATATGCCTCATGTACAAAGCCATGGACTTCTCCATTAACAAAATGCCTTGTTTGTAAAACTATGGACTTCCTTCATAAGGTGAATTTTGTCCGATGGGAAAAGCTGGATGTTGCTTCTTTCTGTGTTTCTCCATTTGCACATGAGCTCCCGGTGAGTGTTGTCATAAGGACAGAGAACAACATGGAGGGAAAATTACTTCCTGAGATGCATTTTTTTCAGGTCTGTGAATACATGACTGCATTTCATCATTGCACAGTTACATGAGTGATGTGAGTAGTCTTGCTGTGTATAGGAAGTGAGTTAGTTTTTTCTTCACATGATTTATTTTGGTGTACAAATTATTCTGTAAATAATAGCCTACTGCTCCCTGTGAAGGAGACCAAATCTAAACTTGTGTATAAACTTGGAAGCAGGGAGCATCTATTTTGTAAAAAAAAAGGAAAAAACATAAAGTAGCACTACTGTACTTTATTGTCACATGTCACTTTGTGATGCTGTGTTCACTGCTTGTTTGTCTTGGGGTGATATTGCGGATACTTCGCCAGAAACATTAAATTTTGATACAATACTTGCATAGAATGTCTGTTCTCAATTGAATGAATAATCTGGCATGGTCATCCTGTTTAACAGTCAACATCAGCGACCTCTGTTCACCAGCCTACTGTAAAGAGATTAGAATAATCTCTGTATCCTTAATGGTTTCTATGTCACCCAGCAGTAGAGTGTACATTTAGATTTAAATAGCAGGAAGTTTTCAATAACAAATTCATTACAGCAGCAATAAGAGGAGAACAAGATGCCTGCCACAGCGAGATGCTCAGGATTTAAAGCCAGACTGGTTGAATCATACTCTTCACGAAAATTAGAATCCTTTACATGCTAAAATATTCCATGTACTCCTTATGACTATGCTGTGTGTGTGTGTGTGTTAGTGTGTGTGTGTGAGTGTGTGTGTTTGTGTGTGTATGAGTGTGTTAGAGTGTGTGTTTGTCCTTGAGGTTTATCCTTGACAGGTGTGATCTTCCGAGGATCCTCCCTCTGCAGTGCAGCTGCATGCTGCCCACCTGATGAGCATGGAAGTAGGTTACACTGCCAAGCCTACACACGCACACACACACATACGCAGTATCTTTAGAACAGTCCCACGAGGGGTGTGTGTGCTGCTGGTGTAGCTGTCATATGAGGGAAGGCCCTCTTGTTTCAGGTCTGCTGCTGCTAGCCCTAACCCTTGGAACGAGACCGTAGGAAGGAGGGAAAACTAGTCCTGAAAAGGCTATTCTTTATCTGAAGCCCTCTACAGTGTCCTGGGTTTAAAGGCTATTCTTTATCTGAAGCCCTCTACAGTGTCCTGGGTTTAATACAGGATCATGTCTGTCACATCTCTCAGAGATGCAGCCTGATAGACCAGTAACATCTCAGAGACGCAGCCTATAGACCAGTAACATCTCAGAGACGCAGCCTGATAGACCAGTAACATCTCTCAGAGATGCAGCCTGATAGAGCAGTAACATCTCTCAGAGACGCAGCCTGATAGACCAGTAACATCTCTCAGAGACGCAGCCTGATAGACCAGTAACATCTCTCAGAGACGCAGCCTGATAGACCAGTAACATCTCAGAGACGCAGCCTGATAGACCAGTAACATCTCAGAGACGCAGCCTGATAGACCAGTAACATCTCAGAGACGCAGCCTGATAGACCAGTAACATCTCAGAGACGCAGCCTGATCAGTAAAGTCTCCAACCGTCTCCCCTTCGTGAGGCTGTGACAGTTGGTGCTTTACCTGCTCTATGCAAACACCCTCTCAGCTACTTGTGTTCTTCAGGAATCCTTTCACCAACAATCAGGCCACTGCAGCTGGAACGAAACTGCACCTAACCCACATGACTCTCAACATGAACTAGAGTCCTTGAAAAAACATACCTGAACATTTTACAATGTTTACTTTGCCAAGACATTCTCACATTCACCCTGCAAGTCAGACAGCACAGGGCAGGAAGTGACGGGTGATAACTGCTGAGATATGGATCAGCTGAGGCCTGTGTTGAGATGGGTGCCAGGGGGTTTGAGTACCAGGAAGTGAAGCTCTCCCAGATAACATACTCTAAGATCACATCACAAGATCACATCAATAAGCTGAGCTGGATGTTTCCAGTTCACAGAGAACTAAGACAATCATTTCCCAATCATGTGTCATGGATGTGTTGTTCAAATGTACTTTTTGTTATTATAAGATCTGCAGTCTTCAGAGTACTGGTTTTATCTTTAGAACTGTTACTGTCGTTGCAGACTACAAATCTGTAGTTGTGGCATTGTGTGTTCCCATGTTAACCCATATGCAAAGCATGCTGATATATTTGTTTATGGAGAGGCATTGGCAGGGTCTGTGGAAGCTACAACAGATGGTAAAGCACTAGTGTGCTATGATGAGTATATGCAACTGGGAGAATGGAACACGGAACACAGGCGGCCTCGCTTCTAGAACAGAACACAGGCGGCCCCCGCTTCTAGAACAGAACACAGGCGGCCCCCGCTTCTAGAACAGAACACAGGCGGCCCCCGCTTCTAGAACAGCCTGAGACGGTTATGATGTAACCAGATCTCATTGTTCTGTAAGGTGTTCAAACCAGAATAACCAGTCTTCTATCTTTCCCCATATCCAGAGCTTTAGTTCATGTGTGACTGGCTACATGTTCAGCTCGTGGGTGTGTGTGTGTGTGATCAGGGTGTGTGTGTATGTGTGTGTGTGTGATCAGGGTGTGTGTGTGTGTGTGTGTGTGTGAACAGGGTGTGGCTGTGGAGAATCGATGACTCAGCTGTGTGCTGGTGTATTTCTGTGTGTTGATTCGACCCCCCCTCTTGTCTGTCTCTCACCTCTCTCTCATCTCTCCCTCTGGACAACTCAGTGTCCAGTCTTATTCTGCTGTCTGGTCCAGATGAGCACATGCCCTCATACACGCGGTTAGGCAAGGACAGATGCACCACATACACACATACACACACACACACACATACACACACATACACTCATACACACATACACACATACACACACATACACACATACACACACATACACACATACACACACATACACACACATACACACATACACACACATACACACATACACACATACACACATACACACACATACACACATACACTCATACACACACATACACACACATGAGTGTAGGTGAAGGGGAAGAGTCTCCTGACCAAGCTCATTCATGCTGCTGAGAAACACTAGAGAATGCATGAGCTGAGGAGCATAATATGGGCGTGGCCTAAGTGCTTGTGGGTGTGGCTTAAGTGCTTGACTGAATTCCTAATGGTGCTTAATTAGATACTTGTGGTTAATTGCGCCTAACGGGATATTCAGCCGGTAGCAGAGGAAGTGGTGGGATCAGATAGCTGAATGGGTCAATAGAGTTATGCTGACTCTCACAACTGCCAGATTAGTGTGTGTTTGTGTGTGGAGTGTGTGTGTGTGTAGTGTGTGTGTATGGACTGCATTTATTTATATAGCGCGTTTTTATACCTTAGCGGCACCCAAAGCGCTTTACAATTTTTGCCTCTCATTCACCCATTCATACTCACACTCACACATACCGACGGCGGCGAGCTGCCATGCAAGGCGCCGCTCTGCCCATCGGGAGCAACGTGGGGTTCAGAGTCTTGCTCAAGGATACTTCGGCACATGGCCTGGGAGTAGTCGGGGATCGAACCGCCAACCTTGCGATTAACAGACGACCCTCTCTACCCCCTGAGCCACAGCCGCCCCGCGTGTGTAGTGTGTGAGTGTAGTGTGTGTTTGTGTGTGTTTGTGTGTGTAGTGTGTGAGTGTGTGTGTGTGTGTGCAGGTGAGCTTCAGACCAGTCTCTGCGCTGCATTCCTCATATTCTCTCCCGCCCTTGTTCTGTCTGTCAAAGTCTGCCCATTTCCTAACCCAGAGTGTACTTGTCTGGGCCCAACCCAAAGTCTTGACCACCAACATTCTTACAAAAGGAAAGAATGAACTGGTCAATGATCATTAAAACTATTCAACAAGCAATAACAACCCAGAAGCATCAGCATGCAGACAGGTCACTTTGACCAGAGTCACTTTGACCAGAGTCAGTGGATTGAGAAATACAGCGAGAAGAAAGTTTCGCAACGAACCATCATCCCTTGCTGTCAAAATCTCATACCTCTGCACTTCTAGCACATATAAATTAAGCAATGAGTGTGTGTGTGTGTGTGTGTGTGTGTGTGTGTGTGACTCACTGCTCTCCCCTATGTTCAAGGTAGCGTGTGTTAGGCTGGCTAGATGTGCAGTATCCACTGTGTGTTTACATTGGGATCTGGGAAAGGAAACATAAAGCAGTGGTCTTGTAAAGCAGGCCTGTTCCTGGTTCAGCTGAGGTCAGCAGTGAGAGGAGCCAGTGAGAGGAGCCAGTGAGAGGAGCCAGTGTGCTCCACGTGGAGATGGGCTGCTTCGGGCTTCATCTCCCACAGAAGGGAGGTGGCTCATTCAAAAGGACTAATTCAAGGAGGAGGAAGACTGGCTCCATGACTGGCCTGAGAGCACAGAACATGTGTTGTCAAGTCTCAGACATGGATGGTGACAGGATGTGGATCCTCAGTACTCAGAGCTCCACAGCACCTCCCCATTCCGCTTCTACTGTTTTGGAATGGCTGAGCTTACTGTAACAGCGTGCATGCGCACACACACTCTTGTGGAAACTTTTCCTGATCACAGTTCCCATCTCTGTACCCACTGACCCACATTCCATCCTGAATGAGTCACTGGAGTTCAGCCATGGCAGCCAGTGTCCATCTGATCCTATTGAGGTCATGGGGCTGTAGTGGCACACACACATATACACTCACACACACTTTTCCAGTCTCCCCAGTTTGGCTTCTTACTCTGTAGTGTGTATTCCTTCATTCCCCCGGCAACTGTCGTATTCCTCAGGGGATTATCTGGTCATTCGCTAAACCCTAACACATAACACACAAACCCAATCTAGAGAAGAAACTCGAGAGCGGAGCACTCGCGCCTCGCGATCTCTATAGATAGCGCGCGAGCGAGCTAGCGAGCTAGATGCTATAGAGAGAGTAGAGTAGAGTTTCGCGAGCTCTCTGAGCGAGATAGCGATATAGCTCTCTCTCTCGCGCTCTCTCTCTCTCTCTTCTCTCTCTCTCTCTCGCTCTCTCTCTCTTCTCTCTCTCTCTCTCTCTCTCTCTCTCTCTCTCTCTCTCTCTCTCGTCTCTCTATCTCTCTCTCTCTCTCTCTCTCTCTCTCTCTCTCTCTCTCTCTCTCTCTCTCTGTCTGCCTCTCTGTCTGCCTCTCTGTCTGCCTCTCCTGTCTGCCTCTCCTGTCTGCCTCTCCTGTCTGCCTCTCCTGTCTGCCTCTCCTGTCTGCCTTTCATGTCTGCCTCTCCTGTCTGCCTTTCATGTCTGCCTCTGTCTGCCTCTCTGTCTGCCTCTCCTGTCTGCCTCTCTGTCTGCCTCTCCTGTCTGCCTCTCTCTGTCTGCCTCTCCTGTCTGCCTCTCTGTCTGCCTCTCCTGTCTGCCTCTCCTGTCTGCCTCTCTGTCTGCCTCTCCTGTCTGCCTCTCTGTCTGCCTCTCCTGTCTGCCTCTCCTGTCTGCCTATCTCTCTGCCTCTCCCGTCTGCCTCTCTGTCTGCCTCTCCTGTCTGCCTCTCCTGTCTGCCTCTCCTGTCTGCCTATCTCTCTGCCTCTCCTGTCTGCCTCTCCTGTCTGCCTCTCCTGTCTGCCTCTCTGTCTGCCTCTCTCTGTCTGCCTCTCCTGTCTGCCTCTCCTGTCTGCCTCTCTGTCTGCCTCTCTGTCTGCCTCTCCTGTCTGCCTCTCTGTCTGCCTCTCCTGTCTGCCTCTCCTGTCTGCCTCTCTGTCTGCCTCTCCTGTCTGCCTCTCCTGTCTGCCTCTCTGTCTGCCTCTCTGTCTGCCTCTCCTGTCTGTCTCTCTGTCTGCCTCTGGCTGGAGACAGAGTGATGTTTTGCTTTCTAACACATTGTTCTGTCTTTAAACAAAATAGATCTTGTTCAGCCGAACCCAACCCAAACATGTCTTCATGCCCAGCGAGGAATCCTGCTTTCTCGTCTCATCTCTAAAAATTATTTTGGCAAAACAGCAATTCTCTTTCGAGTCTGAGTCGTAGTTTAGCAACAACATGAAGGGTCTGAGTCGTCGTTAGCAACAGCATGAAGGGGTCCAGCTTAGAGTCCAGCCGGCGTCGCTCACTGTCATGTTTTGGGGCGAGCCGGCCTCTCAGTTTGTCGGTCTAATCTGGAGATAATCCTGATCCCATTAGTCTGAACACCACCAGGGCCATCTGGGTCCAGACACACTGGAGACACAGCCAGACCCAGCTCCCTGGTCCTGTCAGAGCCAGACCCTCTCCCTGGTCCTGTTAGAGCCAGACCCTCTCCCTGGTCCTGTCAGAGCCAGACCCTCTCCCTGGTCCTGTCAGAGCCAGACCCTCTCCCTGGTCCTGTTAGAGCCAGACCCTCTCCCTGGTCCTGTTAGAGCCAGACCCTCTCCCTGGTCCTGTCAGAGCCAGACCCTCTCCCTGGTCCTGTCAGAACCAGACCCTCTCCCTGGTCCTGTTAGAGCCAGACCCTCTCCCTGGTCCTGTCAGAGCCAGACCCTCTCCCTGGTCCTGTTAGAGCCAGACCCTCTCCCTGGTCCTGTTAGAGCCAGACCCTCTCCCTGGTCCTGTCAGAGCCAGACCCTCTCCCTGGTCCTGTCAGAACCAGACCCTCTCCCTGGTCCTGTTAGAGCCAGACCTAGCTCCCTGGTCCTGTCAGAGCCAGACCCTCTCCCTGGTCCTGTCAGAGCCAGACCCTCTCCCTGGTCCTGTCAGAACCAGACCCTCTCCCTGGTCCTGTCAGAGCCAGACCCTCTCCCTGGTCCTGTCAGAACCAGACCTAGCTCCCTGGTCCTGTCAGAACCAGACCCTCTCCCTGGTCCTGTTAGAGCCAGACCCTCTCCCTGGTCCTGTCAGAACCATGCAAACCTCTCCTGGGCCAGTCTCACTGCCCCCGGAACCACCTGATCCACAAAAGACAACTCCAACATCAGATTTAAGATAAGGGATTGTAGGGCACCAGAGAAGTTATGTTATTGGATGGAAAAGGGCCTATATGCTGAGAGTGGTTAAGGGTCAGTGTTGTGGCAGCATCCAGGGACAGACCAGGGTGCAGGGAGCTTGTGTGCCTGATGTAACAGCCTGGTGATGTAACTGTGGAGCTGCTAAATGGTGAGCAGGGTTACAGGAGAGGGGCCCTCAGCCCAATAGCTGCTCTACTACCCTCACCGTGGCAACGCAACACACACACACAGAATGTGTCAAATAGTGTGTGTGTGTGAGAGGTCTTGTACATGTGTGAATGCTAAAATTAACCACTGTGGCTTTATTTCCTTGTGTTTCATCCTGTCTCTATCAAAGATTTTTGGAGACTTTTATTTCGTTCAAATGTAAAAGGTTTTCTTTGTTATATGAAGTTGATGTTACGGTTGTGGACCTGCTGCTAGCTCCAAGGCCTGATCCGGATGGCAGGAAGACCAGTGCTCTGTTAGGGGCAGATGTTCCTTTGTTCCTCCCCAGACCCCAGCCCCCAGCACCCACAGCCCCAAGCCCCCCAACCCCCAGCCCCCAGCCCCCAACCCCCAGCCCCCAACCCCCAGCCCCCAGCCCCCAACCCCCAACCCCCCTGCCTCAGGGCCGCCGGGACACTTGCTGCATCTTTTGAATTCCTATTGAAGACCCTCCCCTCCCCCTCCCCTCCCCCATTTCTCCCCCCAGCCACTCAGTGAGGACTTGGCTCCGCCTCCCCAGCCACTCAGTGAGGACTTGGCTCCGCCTCCCTGTCCTTTGACCCCCTCCACACCCCATGGTTGTCAGCGTCCAGACCCCTCCTTCCCCCTGCTCTTTGTCTCCTCATGAACCCTCTCAGCCAGGCCATGGCTGACCAGGCCCTTCAGCCCCCTTACAACCACCTCACAACCACCTCACAAACCCCCTCACAACCACCCTCACAACCACCTCACAACCACCTCACAACCCCCTCACAACCACCTCACACACCACCTCACAACCCCCCTCACAACCACCTGACCAACCACCTCACCACCCCCTCACACCACGCTGACTATCACAGATGGAGAGATATATAGAGAGACAGACAGATATAGAGAGAAAGAAAAAGTGAGGAAGAGAAAAAGGAAGAGAGAAAGAGAGGGAGGGGGGGCATACATGGTATGGATTCAAAGAAGTCAATGGATCTGTTCTCAGATTGTCCAACCCTGCAGGGTATGTGTGACTGGGATCCACACTGACTCCTCTCACCTCCCCCGGGCTCCACTGGAGCCTGACACACTGCCGGTTATGTAAGAATCAGTGTCCTCCCTTTCCCCGTGTGTGTGTGTGTGTGTGTGTGTGTGGTGTGTGTGTGTGTGTGTGTGTCGGAGAGCTGTTGAAATGTCTGGGAACGCACAGGCAGCTCTCACTTCCTGTTTTTGTGTCAGGCCCCTCTCAGACAGGAAGTGTCAGGCCTCTCTGGTCTCTGGGAGGCCAGTTGTGGTACACAGACAAGAAGCTCAGCAAGTTAGTCACTGTGAAAAGTGTTGTTTGGGACTTATGGTGTGTGTGCTTGTGTGTGTGTGTGTGTGTGTGTGTGTTCATTCACCTCTTCACACTGGTGTGTATCTCTGAACTGTGGTGTGTTTACAGGTAATGACCTACATATTCATCTCTCCTCTTTGGCTGGGCACAGTCAACGCTGCAATGAGGGAGGAATAAAGACTGCAGCACTGACATGCATATGTGTGTGTGTGTGTGTGTGTGGTGTGTGTGTGTGTGTGTCGGGGGCAGGGATGGAGGGAGAGGGGAGGGGTGTAATTGTCATGCCCAAGGCTAATCCAGTCAAGAACAAAGTTGACTTGGAGACTCTCTCCCTCTAGAGGAGAGAGAGAGAGAGAGACGAGAAGAGAGAGAGTAGAGAGAGAGAGAGAGAGAGTAGAGAAGAGAGAAAGCGAGAGGAGAGACGAGAGAGAAAGAGAGAGAGAACAGAGAGAAATGACGAGAGAGAGAGCAGAGAGAGAGCGAGAGAGAGAGAGGAAGGAGAAGCGAGAGAGAAAGAGAGAGAGAGCGAGAGAGAGAGAGAGCAGCGAGAGAAAGAGAGAGAGCGAGCAACGGGAGAGAGAGAGAGAGGAGAGAGAGAGAGAGAGAGAGAGAGAGAGACGAGAGAGAGAGAGAGAGAGAGAGAGAGAGAGGAAAGAGAGAAAGAGAGAGAGAGAGGAGAGAGAGCGAAAGAGCGAGAGAGAGAGAGAGAGAGAGAGATGAGAGAGAGAGAGAGCGAGAGAGAAGAGAGAGCGAGAGAGAGAGAGAGGAGAAAGAGAGAACGAGAGAAGAGAGAGAGAGAGAAGAGCAAAGAGAGAAGAGAGAGAGCACGAGAGAGAGAGATGAGAGAAGAGAGCGAGCGATATGCTTATCTACTCTATTGCTCATATATCTCTCTCTATCTATCTCTCTCTCTCTTCTCTCTCTATCTCTCTCTCTACTCTCTCTCTCTCTATACACCAGCCTGGGTAGTTACTCTGCAGGAATCATAAAAGTAACAACAGTCGCTTTCTTTGCCATCATTTCCCCTTAGGGCTGTGTGGTGTGTGTTGTGTGTGTGTGTCTGCCTGTGTGGTGTGTGTGTGTGTGGTGTCTGCCTGTGTGTGTGTCTGCCTGTGTGTGTGTCTGCCTGTGTGTGTGTCTGCCTGTGTGTGTGTGTGTCTGCCTGTGTGTGTGTCTGCCTGTGTGTGTGTCTGCCTGTGTGTGTGTCTGCCTGTGTGTGTGTCTGCCTGTGTGTGTGTCTGCCTGTGTGTGTGTCTGTGTTGCCCTCTTTGTTCTACCTCCATGCTTGTACCCCACTCCCCTCTTGTCAGCATTGTTCTCGACCACTGGTCCAGCACTGACAGAGCTTTATCTTATCTGTCTCAGACCTCGACAGGGAGGCTGTGTGGATTGGTTCTGTCCTTCTTTCTCCTTCTTTCTCTCTGTCTTTCTCCTTATTTCTGGGTAATGTGTGGCACGTTGCCAGGGTAACCTGATGGTAGCAGGTACAGAGAGGTAGATATGTTTTTGGTTCACACCCTCTGCAGTCTTCTCTGTCTCTCTGTCTCTCTCTCTCTCTCTCTTTCTCTCTCTCTCTCTCTCCCCCTCCCACTCTCCCTCTCTCCTTCTCTCTCTTTCTGTCTCTCTCTCACCAGCATTTCCCGCCACACCAGGTTGCGTAGGGGATTACTTTACCCAGCAGAAAGAGAGGACTCCCAGAGCCCCACACCAGCATAGAGAGGACTCCCAGAGCCCCACACCAGCATAGAGAGGACTCCCAGAGCCCCCACACCAGCATAGAGAGGACTCCCAGAGCCCCACACCAGCATAGAGAGGACTCCCAGAGCCCCACACCAGCATAGAGAGGACTCCCAGAGCCCCACACCAGCATAGAGAGGACTCCCAGAGCCCCACACCAGCATAGAGAGGACTCCCAGAGCCCCACACCAGCATAGAGAGGACTCCCAGAGCCCCACACCAGCATAGAGAGGACTCCCAGAGCCCCACACCAGCATAGAGAGGACTCCCAGAGCCCCACACCAGCATAGAGAGGACTCCCAGAGCCCCACACACCAGCATAGAGAGGACTCCCAGAGCCCCACACCAGCATAGAGAGGACTCCCAGAGCCTCACACCAGCATAGAGAGGACTCCCAGAGCCTCACACCAGCATAGAGAGGACTCCCAGAGCCCCCACACCAGCATAGAGAGGACTCCCAGAGCCCCACACCAGCATAGAGAGGACTCCCAGAGCCCCACACCAGCATAGAGAGGACTCCCAGAGCCCCACACCAGCATAGAGAGGACTCCCAGAGCCCCACACCAGCATAGAGAGGACTCCCAGAGCCCCCACACCAGCATAGAGAGGACTCCCAGAGCCCCACACCAGCATAGAGAGGACTCCCAGAGCCCCACACCAGCATAGAGAGGACTCCCAGAGCCCCACACCAGCATAGAGAGGACTCCCAGAGCCTCACACCAGCATAGAGAGGACTCCCAGAGCCTCACACCAGCATAGAGAGGACTCCCAGAGCCTCACACCAGCATAGAGAGGACTCCCAGAGCCTCGCCGGTGGGTGCAGCCCAACTGCCTGCAGCTTAACTCTCTCAGCGCCAGGGGAGCCCTGGGCTGATCACAAGCACAAAGGACTGTCATTAGGAGTGATACAGCACACGCTACCGTCAACCAGTTATGTTACAATGCAATTACTCACTCTACACAGTCTTAGGTTTTAGAATAGTTTTTGGACAGTATAGTAAAGTATAATGTAGTGGTAATGTGGTATATATTCTGATAAAGAAGAGAGCAAATTGCAATGACCAAGTTTGTGTCATTCGTTTAAAAAACAATAGTTTGAGAGAATGACAAATTCATAACAATACTGGATGACAAAATGATCCTTAGCAGCTCTGTTTGTGTAGGACAGACAGGTCCTGACTTGCTGTGTGCACCCATCTGGAGGTAGGCCTGTTGGATCGCAGGCTCGCGCGTGTTTCAACTGTCTCAGATAACACACAGGTTATTGTGTTCTTGACAGATAAACTTCCCATTCCAAACTGTCATGTATGCCTCTCACTTCCTCTTCTTAAGCATGTCAGAAGGAACAGAAACTGGTGACTCAGAGACTCCTATTCTCTACTGCCCTCTAGTGGTCACAGTAGTGAACAGGCTGCTAGGGGATCTTCAGCTAGGTTGATCCGGGTGAACAGTCAGATCTCAGAGACTATCCAGAGGAGAGTTATACTGTATAATGGGGTTATAGAACACATTAAAGACTTTTTGTAAGTCAAATCTAAACTCTCTTTATAATACCCTGTGCACTAAGTTATGTAGATTTGCACAAATTACACACACATAAAAGATGTGAGGTTTAGCTAAAACCATGTAAATCACAATCAAGGGTAGCACTGATGTATCTGGATATATATAAATCTGTATCTGGATATATATGCTGGTTAGGGTTAGGGTTAGGCTAACAGTAACCCTAACCCTAAATATGCTGTCTGTGGAAACTATAACTACTCATCTGTAACATATTACACAGATTTGCTCTTCAATAATTAGCCTCTAGATAATATTAATATGTAATATATAATATTTCTGAAATGCATGAAGATTCACAGCCCTGCTTTTCTCAAGGATATAGAATACAGGTCTAATAGAAGCCCTACCAGACAGTAAATCACAGACTGCAAATCTGTCATAAGTTAATCAATAGAAACTGTCTGGTCCTGTTCCCTGGAGCACACAGCACATTACCTCTCTAATGCTCTCAGTATGACTTATGGATGCCCTCAGCTCCAGGTGTAAGAATGGATGTGTGTGTGTGTGTTGTAGTTAGATGCGATATTAAGAAATGATTCCATCACTAAACCTGTTTCATTGGATTTTCTGTCTTCATCTCTCCAGACACCTGGTGGCTGACGATGGCAACCTGTGTTGTGTTTCTGCCATGCTGAATGTGACAGTTCTTCTTTAGACTTCAAAGCAAAAGACCGTTCTCAGATTTTCCTGTGGTGCCACCCTGACATCAGAGCCTGGTTTCACCCCACAGCCAATCAGCTTCCAGGTGTGGGTGTCCCAGTCTAGCAAGTCTCTGGTGGTCGCCTGGCAACTACTGCTCTGGTGGTCGCCTGGCAACTACTGCTCTGCTGTAATTCCTTTATATGAGAGACTGCATCATCAGACGCAGAGGGAAGCACATGATCCAGAGAGACCCCCTAAGCAGGAACAGGAAGTGACCCCCTAAGCAGGAACAGGAAGTGACCCCCTAAGCAGGAACAGGAAGTGACCCCCTAAGCAGGAACAGGAAGTGACCCCCTAAGCAGGAACAGGAAGTGACCCCCGAAGCAGGAACAGGAAGTGACCAGACACCCCCTAAGCAGGAACAGGAAGTGACCAGACACCCCCTAAGCAGGAACAGGAAGTGACCAGACACCCCCTAAGCAGGAACAGGAAGTGACCAGACACCCCCTAAGCAGGAACAGGACGTGACCAGACACCCCCTAAGCAGGAACAGGAAGTGACCAGACACCCCCTAAGCAGGAACAGGAAGTGACCAGACACCCCCTAAGCAGGAACAGGAAGTGACCAGACACCCCCTAAGCAGGAACAGGAAGTGACCAGACACCCCCTAAGCAGGAACAGGAAGTGACCAGTGACACATGAAGTTGATTCAAGGGCGAGAAGGGTAAACACAGACACCTTCCACCTCTCTCATGCTTGAAGGATACACAACAACACTACGCACTGCACTGCAGTCCTCAAATCAGCCAACCGTACAACTCAGTTAGGATCCTGTGCACATATCAAGCCCTTTGAACAACCCACACACCACACGCTTCACAAATGTGGAGGTCATATGCATTAAATCAAAGGAGAGGGTATTGCTGGAAGGAAAATAAGCACATCGAGATGGAGTGTGATGGAATAAAAGGGAGAGGGAGGCACGTTGTGTGACGGAGATATGACCCTCCCTCCCTTCCATCTATTCTTCTTCCTCTTCCTCTCTGAGAAATCTGCTGAGTAGCTGGAGTCGCACAGAGAGAGAGAGCGAGAGAGAGAGAGGGGATAGGAGAGAGAGAGAGAGAGAGAGAGAGAGAGATGAGAGAGAGAGAGAGAGAGAGAGAAAGAAAGAGATATAGGAGAGAGAGAGAGAGAGAGAGAGAGAGAGAGAGAGAGAGAGAGAGAGAGAGAGACGAGAGAGAGAGAGCGGAGGAAGTGGCAGGGATGTGAGGACTCTGTGAGGGAGACTGAAGAGGTACTGAGGCAGAGCGCAGGAAGGATGAGCGTCAGTGATGGGAGGAAGGATGACGGCAGCCCGCTGCCCAGCACTGCCCTCGCCACCAGCCCTGCCAGCAATGCCTGCTGGGAAGGAAAGAAGCCCTCCACTCCGACCAGGAAAACAGTGAGTCAGTCTGGGTGTTGTGACATGAGACGATAAACTGACTATCTGACATATTCTTCAAATGTTCTTGACTGATGTTTAAACACAATTCATCAACAAATAAGAATGTATGATAACTTACTAAAGAGGAATAGTAACATGCATAAGAAGTACATTAAAAATGTGTTCTCTTATCTTATCCTAAGTATCTTCTTAACGTTATGTGATGTGCCAGTATGTTAGCGACAATCGTCATTTCTAACAGTAAAACGCAGGTTCTGTAATGTGAGAGAACTCTCTAATAACATTCTCTAATACATCATTATGGATGAGAACTGAATCCTAGACATAAGAAGATTATCTGGACAAACAATTAAATAATTGGTTTGTGCTTGTCAATGTTTAATAATACAATGTGTAAGCTAACTTTGAATTGAATGGTCTATGTAGGCTGTGTCTGCTTCTGTTGGTTGCCCACAGTCATTCTGAAAGGTTAAAGGTCTCAGGATGAGCTGATTAATACATCTATTTATCATTACTAAACATGATGAACATCTCATGAACAACACATGAACAACACATAATCAGAAAGGAAATTATAGTAGACTAGGTTATTATTTTAGGTATTTTAGGACAGACAACAACTATGTTTTAATTCTTAGCTTTAGTTTTTGCTTATTATTTTATTTCTAACTGTAAATGTTGTTCTGTAAGTCTTGTGTTTTATTCACCAACATTGATCATGCTGTACTGCATTTATGATTTATATTTTAATGTGTTTTGCCTGGCTGGACCCCAGGAAGAATAGTCTCCACTATGGTGTAGACTAATGGGGATCCGTAATAAACATAAACACATCACTGTAAATTTAGCTAAGTCATTTTAATATTAGTAATATACAATGAAGAATCTGAATCAGAATCAGAATGGGTTTTATTCGCCATGAAAGTTTGCACAGACAAGGAATTTGCTTTGGCAGGAAGGTGCATACAAACATAGGAATCTAAAATGTGTATATGAGGACTAACTATACTAAGGGTACATAACTAGCAATACTGCGTGGAATTAGAATTAAAGTAAAATATACAATTGTTACGCGCACGCCTAGTGGCAGGGTAAGAGAGGAGGTTTATATATCTTTCTCCAGAGTAACTTTTAAATATAACACTTTAGTGGCGCGGCGGCCTTGCACATTATGGTGATTGGAAGGGGAGTGGAACTGTCCTGATTGGGGCCCAGGGGATTAAGGGGAGGGGTTTATTCCTTTTAAACTCCCGGATGGCGGAAATTATCCGCCGGAAAGGTTGTGGGAACCTCAGAGTTGTGGTGGTGAACGTCAACATCGCTATCGCTATCCACCGGTTGTCCCCTAAATTTCTGTTTCTGCCACGGCTGGCTACCCACACTCTCCTGGTGTTAGCGCCGCGCTTAATGTACGCATATATACATGTACCAACCAACTGATCAACCACCAACCCACGAACGAGCTGTTTAACGAAACGGCGGCTTGGGCTGTCCCTGAGATCGGGATGGGAGTTTCCCAGGCTCGGGGTGAGTGTTCCGGTCTTCTCCCTCCACTTCTCACCTGTCGGGGCCTGCCGCTGTTAGTGTTAGCATGGGTTCTAGCTGTGTAATCCCCCTAGACAAACGACGACCGTAACACAATAAAATATAACATATAAATTGCATGTCATAAATGTCATTTACAATATAAAAAAGCCAGAATGAAAGCACTTGTGCTGATTATTGACACTTGATAGCAGATACTTTCTTCTGTTGTTGAGAAGAGAAGAGATGTAGAACAGTTTGCTATTAGAGGATCCTGCTGTCTTAGTCCCTTAGCGAGTCCTACCTATCATGCTCCCAGAGGGACAGCGAGTCCTATCATGCTCCCAGAGGGACAGCGAGTCATCCTATCATGCTCCCAGAGGGACAGCAAGTCCTATCATGTTCCCAGAGGGACAGCAAGTCCTATCATGCTCCCAGAGGGACAGCGAGTCCTACCTATCATGCTCCCAGAGGGACAGCGAGTCCTATCATGCTCCCAGAGGGACAGCAAGTCCTATCATGCTCCCAGAGGGACAGCAAGTCCTACCTATCATGCTCCCAGAGGGACAGCAAGTCCTATCATGCTCCCAGAGGGACAGCAAGTCCTATCATGCTCCCAGAGGGACAGCAAGTCCTACCTATCATGCTCCCAGAGGGACAGCAAGTCCTACCTATCATGCTCCCAGAGGGACAGCAAGTCCTACCTATCATGCTCCCAGAGGGACAGCAAGTCCTATCATGCTCCCAGAGGGACAGCAAGTCCTATCATGCTCCCAGAGGGACAGCAAGTCCTATCATGCTCCCAGAGGGACAGCGAGTCCTACCTATCATGCTCCCAGAGGGACAGTGAGTCCTACCTATCATGCTCCCAGGAGGACAGCGAGTCCTACCTATCATGCTCCCAGAGGGACAGCGAGTCCTACCTATCATGCTCCTAGAGGGACAGCAAGTCCTATCATGCTCCCAGAGGGACAGTGAGTCCTACCTATCATGCTCCCAGGAGGACAGCGAGTCCTACCTACCATGCTCCCAGAGGGACAGCGAGTCCTACCTATCATGCTCCCAGGAGGACAGTGAGTCATCCTATCGTGCTCCCAGGAGGACAGCAAGTCCTACCTATCATGCTCCTAGAGGGACAGCAAGTCCTATCATGCTCCCAGAGGGACAGCAAGTCCTATCATGCTCCCAGAGGGACAGCGAGTCCTACCTATCATGCTCCCAGAGGGACAGCAAGTCCTATCATGCTCCCAGAGGGACAGCAAGTCCTATCATGCTCCCAGAGGGACAGCAAGTCCTATCATGCTCCCAGAGGGACAGCAAGTCCTATCATGCTCCCAGGAGGACAGCAAGTCTTCCTATCTGCAACCTGGAAGCGAAGGTTTGTTCTTACTGACCGTCTGTCTGTTCATCTTGCAGCCGAAGCCCCAGAACGCCATCACCATAGCGGTGTCATCGCGGGTGCTGTTCAGTATGGAGGAGCAGCAGCTGATCCACCAGCAGAGAGGCCTGGAGGAATACCTGCAGCACCAGATGGAGCACGAGACGGAGCCGTTCGCCCCGGGCCCCGCCTTCTCCTTTGTAAAGGTCTGAGAAGACACACAAGGACTCACATCAACATCTAGTCTAACTGTTGTTGTGTTTGAAGCTCTGGAGGCTCTGATGCCTGATGGGAGGTGTCTGTGTTTGAGGCTCTGGAGGCTCTGATGCCTGATGGGAGGTGTCTGTGTTCAAGGCTCTGGAGGCTCTGATGCCTGATGGTAGGTGTCTGTGTTTGAGGCTCTGGAGGCTCTGATGTCTGATGGTAGGTGTCTGTGTTCAAGGCTCTGGAGGCTGTGAATGCCAGGCTGAGAGAGCTGTACCCTGACAGCGAGGAGCTGTTCGATGTTGTGCTCATGACCAACCACCACGCTCACGTTGGTCTGAGACTCATCAACACCATCAACCACTACGGTGAGCATCTGACACACACACGCACACACACACACAGGTTTACAGGAGATTGTGAGCGTTGGGCAAAAAGACTGGTAAAAGTTGAAGTGCTGACTACACCTTTTCACTCAATAACTGCCTCTGTTTTCACCTCTGTTTTTATTTCTTTGGGTACATGAAGGGTCATGATGGACCCTTGCATGACCTCGAGCCCCAACGTGTTTGTCTGAACTCTCTGTTTATCTCTCCACTCTAGATCTGTTCATTGAACGTTTCTGTATGACAGGAGGGAACAGTCCCATTGGCTACCTGAAGGCCTATCACACCAACCTGTACCTGTCAGCTGACCCTGTGAAGGTCCGCGAGGCGCTGGAGGAAGGTCAGACAGTCATGATGATGTCATGTCAACTGCTAATATGACAGACGGGCGATTCTAGGATCAGACCTTTAGGGGTGCTCAGCCCCCAATGAGAATGTGACATGAATACAGTGTCTTGCAAAAGTGCTAAACCCCTAATGTCACTGGATAACAATTAATACATTTATGTATTATTATGCAAAATATTGAATGAATGAAAAAACTAAGGATGTCCCTTTCTCATGAACTACCAGCATAAAATGACGTAAATCTGGAATCGAACCGGAAACCTTCTGATTAAAAGCCAGATTCCCTAAGTGTTTCTTTTGGTGCCCTTGGGTCAAGCAAAATCGTTTCTGTCTGGTGAGAAAATGTATATCTTGAATCAAGATCTTTTCTGAAATGTGCGTGAATGTTTGTGCGCCTCAGGGATCGCAGCTGCCACCATGTTCACCCCAGAGAAGCTGACGGTCGTGTCAGAGAGCCAGCTCCGCGTGGCGTTTGACGGTGACGCCGTTCTCTTCTCTGATGAGTCGGAGCGCATCTACAAGGCTCACGGACTGGACAAGTTCTTTGAGCATGAAAAGGCCCATGAGAACATAACCCTCGATCACGTAAGTCTGAAGGAATCATCTAAAGACACTAAGCATGGAACACACTGTTTGATTTTATATGGGACGCATTTAGTGACGTGCAGAGCTCTACTGCTGTCTCTCTCTCTTCACTAGATCTACTGCTGTCTCTCTCTCTTCAGTAGATCTACTGCTGTCTCTCTCTCTCTTCACTAGATCTATTGCTGTCTCTCTCTCTTCAGTAGATCTACTGCTGTCTCTCTCTCTTCAGTAGATCTTAAATGCCCATTTCAAACCTCTTAATCTCTCTGCTCCTGCCGGCCCCCATCCAGGGGCCACTGAAGGGTTTCCTGGAAGCTCTGGGGAAGCTACAGAAGAAGTTCTATACCAAAGGTCAGCGTCTGGACTGCCCCATCCGTACCTACCTGGTGACGGCCCGCAGTGCCGCCAGCTCGGGGACCCGGGCCCTGCGAACATTGCGAGCCTGGGGACTGGAGGTGGACGAGGCTCTCTTTCTGGCCGGGGCCCCCAAGGGCCCGATGCTGGAGAAAATACGTCCGCACATCTTCTTTGACGACCAGATGTTCCATGTAGAGGGTGCGGCGGAGCTGGGGACTGTGGCCTGCCACGTGCCCTATGGGGTGGCTCAGACCCTCCCAGCTGGGGAGCCTGACGGAGGACTAAGGACCAGCCTCAGCCCTGTGGCAGCACCGGACATTGAATAGACGTCCAAACACAATGTTTCTGTCTGCTTTTGTCGTTCCCCATTGTGCATGACTGTAAGACAGCATGAGGTGATACCTGTCGTGACTTGTACATCAGCGCTGGCTGTGGGCCATGTAGAGACAACACCGTGGGCTTGAGTGATGTAACTCTACTTTGCAGATGGTTGTTAATGGTGGTGTAGGCCCTATGGCTGCTCAGACTTACTACCTATACATTTTTATTTTGTTAGTTTTTTTAGTTATGTGGTTCTTAAAATGGTGTTGAGGTCCGACACCTGGACTTCTGTGTGCGTGCTGCAGTGGCTATTTGGCAAGCTCAGAAGAGTGCGCTGACATGGAATTCTGCATGAATCAGTTTGTGTTTTCGGTTAAACTGCTTTAATTTTACAAGCGTTGATTGGGATATTTCCTTTATTTTTTCCGGAATTATCAATCTAAATAATGCATTGACGAATAAAGTAAATTCTTAAAACTCAAACTTTAGATTTTACTGGGACACGTGCCTACGACGCCCCTGACCTACATGTCCCCGCTTGGAGATTAATACATTATCTCATCTTTTTTCCAGTTGTCTGCAATATTCCACCTGTACAGCAGAGGGCGCCATGTGTTTACTGTAAGACAGTAGAAAATGGAAGGAATGACCAAAACACCAGGGCTTCCTACATGCAACACATCCTTCCATCTTCATCATGTAGAACTCCTCAGGTGAAAGTCAAACCTCGTCAAGCATTATGATGTTTAGGTTCTCAGTGTCTCTGTGGGAAACTTTCAACAATGCATTTTAAAGTTGGTCACTGAAAAGAGACTCTTGACTTGTTTTGTCAGTTTGACTCAGAAGACACACAGACAGTTTAAAGACAGAATACAGAGAACATCTCGCTTCTGCTGATCTACCTGGTTAATTAGTCATTCATATTTTACTCGGCTACATTACATTAAACAGAGATGTAACCGTAACCCTAAACAGAGATATAATGATATCCAGCTTAAAAGAACACTGGAGAGGAAAACATCACACACAGGTGACATAAATCACAATCTGCAGACACTCACTGATTCAGAGGAAGAACAGGAACCCATTTTCACGCAATATCCCTGATGTATTGGGGTCGGCCTGTGCCCTGACAGGTGACATTCAGCAGATACTGGAGGAGGGGGGAGACAAGGTGACACTATGTATTTTTCTGATATTATCAATGAATAAGTTCTGAGGTCAGTGAGTCAGCTGTTTCCTGTCCCCGGGGAGGTGTTCCTCTGACAGCGAGGGCGGGTCCAGAACATTCCACCTGCCCTTTGACCCCGGACACTTTCCCTTTTTACTCTGAGATGAAAGGCTTCTCTCCCGTCACCCTGCGTGACTCTGAGTTACATCACAACGACAAGGTCACTGATGAGGGGGGAGTTGCTGTTTGTATGTCCTTGCCATGGGGGGGAGGGTCTCGTGGATGTGAAATAACAAAACACACTGGTGTCCAAATCGCATGGCTTGACTTATTCAAGATCCTTTGAAAATGTGTTAATGCTGAATGATTGAATCTATGTCGATCTCACATCAACAAGAACAACTAAAGAGAAAACATTTATAAGTGAATTCTGTGCATATACGTGTTATGTAGAGAAAAAGACCTTAACATGTAAATACTTCAGGGCTTCTGGATAAAAAAAGTGTGTTCTTTTTTAGTTAAATTGAAGGCAGACAGAGCAGTTCATTATTGAGGCATTGGTGAGTGCATGTGTATGAGAACAACAGGATTTAGTCACTCTTGACAGGATGTAAGGACAGTACAACAACAGGGACATAACTGCCGACAGACAAGGAGACCCAGACTCTTTCTTAACTGTTTGGATTATTTCACCCAAAGCAGTAGGCTGGAGTAGGGCTGCCTGGCCCTGCTGAGCTACAGAGCTACTTCACAGTAAACTCTTCCAGATGATTTACGAGCCTCTTTCTGCTTCTGCTTGCTCTTTCAGCAGACAGTCCTCAACACTCCATAGACTATAAATCTGAACAATAACAATTAACAGCACTGACTCACATTCATAATGTGTGACCTCAGACAGTCTGATAGCAAATATTCATGGTGAAGCTTAGGTGGTGTCGTAGTGAAGGGAGTGTTGAAGGTCAGAATCTAGGTGGATTCCATTTCACTTCCTGCTCACTTTCACAATTGACGAGAAAAGAAATAGCAATGATAAACCCAGCAGGAAACATGCACACATTTATCAAAGAATAAACTCTTCTGAGGTCAATGATTTGGTTGGATACAAGGATTCATCCATTGCTTCGTTTTGTGGGTGTTAATATTGCCCTGGTTCATATAATGTCTTGTATGTTTGAGACAACCATCCATAAACTAGCTTGAGACTTCACAACACTACACAAGGAGAAAACCGTGGATGTGGTGTTCCACATACATGCACTGATCCAACTACCTATCATTCAGCAATGAATCTGCATTAAATCTTCATAATCATTACAAATCACTATGGCACAATAAACCACAATGATAGAACAGCATAACATAATTTGTTGCAGAGAAGTTTAAAAGTTCATTGTGGTCTTTGCAACTGTATGGTGGTGGATGTGTCTTAGACTCGGAGCCAAACAAAATAGTCTTGTTGTTTTCTTTCAGCTGTGGTACTGGCTCTCGACCAGACCGTGTTAGGAAGGATGTTGAAAGACTGACATAAATAAATCCCAGTAAAAGTACAGAAAATACAAACTGTTGAAAGCAGTTACATTGAATGCGTGGATAGTTGTCTTCACATTTAGAGAAGACACATTTGATCTTTTCTGCATGTTTCAAATAAAAATAGTTCAGTCTTAAGCATTCCATACAAATGTTAATTATCTAAACATTGTATTTACGTTCTTACAGTATATGTACAGTGTATTTAATGATGCCTATCATGCATCAAATGTTTTGATGTGGGACAGGAGAATAGCGGCAGTTACATAAGTGTGGACTAGTAGCTTGTAGTCACAATGTAACCATCTTGGTAGTTATTACACAAACAGCCTATAAGGTCTTTATTTAACTTATGCAGCATGTCATAAAAGGTTTTTAGTTAACTTGATGAAGTCATAATAATTGTGGTTCAAGTTCTGTTATCAGTTCTCTATGTTGACCATTGGAGATTATATAGAGTTGATTAGACACATTATGTTGGTATTATTCTTTAGAATGTCTTAACTTGTTTACCATGATTTAGTCTGATGTCTTAATGACTCATCTCATTGAGCTCCCTAAGGGTCAATGGGGTCTGTCTGGTTTTGAAGTGATTTCATATAAGTAACAAACTACCTTGGGGCTGGTTGGTAATAACATCAGGAGTAAACACAGCAGCTTGTCATTGATCTTACTACGCAGTACTCATAGACCCTTATGAAGCCTCTTACTACACAGTACTCATAGACCCTTATGAAGTCTCTTACTACACAGTACTCATAGACCCTTATGAAGCCTCTTACTACACGGTACTCATAGACCCTTATGAAGTCTCTTACTACACAGTACTCATAGACCCTTATGAAGCCTCTTACTACACAGTACTCATAGACCCTTATGAAGTCTCTTACTACACAGTACTCATAGACCCTTATGAAGCCTCTTACTACACGGTACTCATAGACCCTTATGAAGTCTCTTACTACACAGTACTCATAGACCCTTATGAAGCCTCTTACTACACAGTACTCATAGACCCTTATGAAGCCTCTTACTACACAGTACTCATAGACCCTTATGAAGTCTCTTACTACACAGTACTCATAGACCCTTATGAAGCCTCTTACTACACGGTACTCATAGACCCTTATGAAGCCTCTTACTACGCAGTACTCATAGACCCTTATGAAGCCTCTTACTACGCAGTACTCATAGACCCTTATGAAGCCTCTTACTACACAGTACTCATAGACCCTTATGAAGCCTCTTACTACACAGTACTCATAGACCCTTATGAAGCCTCTTACTACACGGTACTCATAGACCCTTATGAAGCCTCTTACTACGCAGTACTCATAGACCCTTATGAAGCCTCTTACTACGCAGTACTCATAGACCCTTATGAAGCCTCTTACTACACAGTACTCATAGACCCTTATGAAGCCTCTTACTACACAGTACTCATAGACCCTTATGAAGCCTCTTACTACACGGTACTCATAGACCCTTATGAAGCCTCTTACTACACAGTACTCATAGACCCTTATGAAGCCTCTTACTACACAGTACTCATAGACCCTTATGAAGCCTCTTACTACACAGTACTCATAGACCCTTATGAAGCCTCTTACTACACAATACTCTTGAAGCCGCATTTCTGAAACACTGCTTGTAAAGTGTGTAACCATTAAACCTGTTTTTCATCAGTTCACCCAGCTCTTCCAGTCAACAAGGGTTTAAGCATGTAGCTTAGATCTTCAACACATGTTGAATGACACTGGATGATAAACATACATGTTTCCTGTAGCATGTCTGTAAGGTTTGTAAGGTCTTAAAAACATGAAGTTAAATATGTTTTCCAGTCTCACAAATATTCAAACATGGAGGTGTAGATATTCAGTTCTGATCCACCGATGCTGCACGCATCATTTACGGTTCAAAGGTTGAAAAGTTATACATATTTTATTTGCTTATAAAGCAAACATACTGATTAAATCAGCTTGAAACAGCAGCAACATGAGAGCTAATCTCTTCTCCAAATCACAAGGACTTGATTTGTTTTATGGATTGTCCTGTGCTCTTTATTAATGATCCATAAAATGCACTAATGGAGATTGCAGGTGAAAAATACATTACAAATCCAAGGGGTTTTCTCCCGTTACCTCACAGAAAGAGAGAAAACATTCCTAAGTAATATTGGAACATTTGCATTCAAGACTAGCAGCTACTATGGCTGATTGAGGTCTAACTAAACCTCCACCAATGAAGAATCTATTTTCTTTCCAAGGGCAATTCTGTTCTGCAAATGAGCCTAGTCAACAACAATTATTCAATTATCCATGTCTGCATATCAAGCCTTACATTTATGAGAAACTAGGCTTTTAAAGTGATGTTAGGTGGTTTTAATAAACCTTTATTATTTGATGAAACAAAGAGGTCAATTGAACATGGTAATATTTTAATGCAGCCAATTTTGCAACTCATTTTGAGTTACCATGAACAATTTACTCCCCAAAACAGATTACTTCTTTTAAACCTTTTGACAAGAGACAAATATCTATAACACTGTATCAAGTTTAGAAATAAACTGTATTTTGATTTTCTAAGAATCTACATTTGTTCCAAAAAAATACCCAGTCAGTTAAAGTCAGTTAAGATCCATGAAGTGTGCATACATCTTAATTTCTTAAATGCTCCTTAACGTTGAGTAATTTCAATGGCTGTTCATTTACAGAAATTCACAATATTTTACTGTACACACACTGCATCCACTTTCTATATATTTGGTATTCAATGTATGATAATTTGGGTTTCATCTGAGGTTGAAACCAACTGGAATTGTACAGATCATCTGTAGATTTTAATTCAAGGATTTAATTCAAAAAGCACTCAAATCTCAGGAGCCTTAGTTACCAAAGCGTTGGTCGCTTAGTTACCAAAGCTGGTCTGCTACGTCGTTAGCCCCACCATGACTTCACTAATGTCCCACAGTTTCCGTGCCACCTCTTCGTCTGTAGCCTTTGGCAAAAGAGACTGCTCCTTACAGTCTGCAAAGCACTTCCCACAAACCCCCTCCACGTCAGGGGAGCAGGCCAGGTACACAGGGGTCTGAGCCCCCTGTTCTGGGCTCTTGAAGAACACCCTGGAGGCCATGTTGAATAGGGGCTTGGCTAGGAGAGGAATACTGACATGTCTTCCTAGGTTAGTTCGTACTATACCTGGAGTTAAGGCATTGACTGTGACTCCTGTGTCCTTAAGCCTACAGGCTAGCTCACAAGTGAACAGAAGATTTGCTAGCTTACTTCTGCCATAGGCTAAAGCCTTGTCGTAGCTGTTAACACTGTTTAGATCCTCAAAGTTTATCTGACCATATTTGTATAGCTTAGAAGAAACTACTATGATGCGACTGGGAGCTGATTTTATCAAGAGGTCCATCAAGAGGTGAGTTAGGAGGAAGTGGCCCAGGTGATTAACCCCAAACTGCATTTCAAAGCCATCCTCTGTCTTGGAGTATGGGCACTGGTAGATTCCAGCATTGTTGATCAGCACATCTATTCTGGATTCCTCCTATTGAAACACAATTATAAATTAGTGGCTCTTGATTACCCGACCCGTTGGATACAGTATAAGTAACATCCCATTTAACGAATCAGTCCATGTTTTGCACATATTTCCAAAATGTAAACAAGATTTAGATGTAAACTAACTTCTATAGCAGAAACAACGCTAGCTGCTAGCTTGTTGGCTGAATGCAACTAGGCTCATCCTGGTTATGCTTTGACAACATAACATACCTTGATTATATTTTCACAGAACCTATGCACAGATGTCAGGGACGCGAGGTCAAGGTATTTAATTACGAGTTCTCCGGCGTCTTGACCTGTTTCCATTCCGATATCTAGAGCAGCATCCTCAGCCCTCTTCACGTCCCTGCAAGCCATTATCACACGACCGTGTCTTTTCAACAGATCAATTGTTGTGGCTTTCCCGATCCCGCTGTTGGCACCAGTCACTATTATAGTTTTTCCTTGCATCATTTTGATGGTACAATATCTTACAAGTAAGGTAATGGACTAGGACATACGAACAGAGTTGGCATGCTACAGTAGCTGGCTCTTCAGTAAAGCTAAGCTAACAGTTCAACAGATGACAGTCCCCAGAGAGGCTAAACTGGAGAGCGTTGACAGAAAGGCACACTGGGGAAGCGACTTCATTTTGCTCCCTTCGTTCCGTCTTTCGCTGGCACAATGTACCGTTGCCCATGTACAATAACAACGATTAAATAAATTACGTCATGACAAGGAAGGCGGAAGTTTGAACAAGTGTTCCCTGGTTCACTCATTACACTATTCCCTACATTTGAACCTCGTCAAGGGCCCTAGCTGCCTTGTAGATTAGTGCATTGGAAATTACAATAATTAAGACACTGTTTTGCTACCACGTCGCAAAAAAAGCAAGTGTAAAAAGCCCCCCCCCTTTCCATCCATTCAGGCTCAACGTTCGAGGCCCCCTTTCCGACTTTTACTCCTGTCAAAGTTTTTTGCTTTTTTGTCAAAAAAAGATTTGACATAGCAAAGAGAACTCTGACATTCATTGTGTATTATATGACTATTGTTGTACTGCCCTCTGTTGGTTGGGCGTGGCATGACTGCTGTAAAAAAAACGTGGTAACACTTCTGACTCAAATTGTGTTGATATGTTTTTCGTGACTCAAATGTTAAAGACGCGATTGTTCAGTAAGAAAGGGTTTTGTTCCACTTAGCAGGAGCAGGTTTCCTTTCAAATGAGGGAAACTGTTTCAAACAACTGAGGATCCGGCATTAAATATTTCTTAATAAAAACTGGTGGGGATGGATTTGCAGTTTTCAAAAAGTGCTGTTCAGTGCCAATGGAATGTTAATTGCTCATTTACGAGCACAGTTATGTTCCAATAATCCTGTTCCAGCCAATCGCCTTGAGGCCGGCTTTTCTCCTTGGCTTTTTTGGTGAAACCGCTCTCAATCTAAGTTGATTTGGAGGAAAGCATGGAAGTTCAGACAGGAATTGGTGGTGCTGTTTCTCATATTGGAATGTATTTCATAATGATACATATTGCATCTTTAAATGAGAGACAAAACACAAATGTTCCTGACGCTAACCCCCTAACCCCATAACCCTAACCTTGATTCTGGCCAATGAATGGATCTCTTACCAGTAGTATGGGATAATCCTTGGTATGATATCATCCTTCTGAATTTATCAAAATAAAATACATAATATTGGCCTCACAATTAAAACAAATAAAAGACCGAACAGATCTATTCTGTATGTTTTTCCATGAGAAGAACAATTTTAATTATATAATTAGATCTGTCACCCAACAAAAATACAGCTTTGAATGACATCATGTATACATGGATGATAACTCTATTCCCGGGCCGCTCGCTGCTCCTAAACGCAGCGCTGCCTCACCAGCTTTGGCAAAGTCATATTGTTGATTAATGTAGTCTGATTCTAAGCAAGGTAGGAACATAGTGATAGGTCTGATTCTAAGCAAGGTAGGAACATAGTGATAGGTCTGTCTCCACTTTATTGACGTGTGCTAATAGTTACTGGTAAGACTTCCCAGTGCAAACGTGTGTTTCTCTACATGAGCAACTGGGACACATCAACTTTACTGAGGAATGCCTCTAGTTTCATGTTTCGTTCAAGAATATATTCTTACAGTAGACTACAAGCTTGTTTTTTGGCCAAATCTATGTACAAAATATATAATAAAAATATCTGTTGAGTCATATGACTCACATTCACATATTTGCAGAGTAGAATGCAAAAATTATAGTTTAACTTCACTTTAACTCAACAAATTTCGAGACCATGTGCAGAGTTTAGCAAACTTAAACTACAAATGAATCAACTATTTTATGACTTCACTTGTGAATCATTACTTAATTCCTAATTAATTAGATCCATTTTAATCTGGGTTTAAAATATATAAAAGTGAGTCTGTGTCTTAGGACCTGGGAGGTGAAGGCTGTTCCTTTCAGCTGCATTTATTCTCCCTGACAATCATGTGCATTTCACAATCTGAATTCAAACAAACAATGGCGATGATCCTCCAGGCTTGTTTGACATGTGATGAGTCCTAATTCAGCAGAGCACTGCTGGAAGGGTTAACATTGTTCTATAACAGTAACTGTGCAGCTCTCAATATTTTTATTTCAATCAAATGTTAAGTGTTTTGTTTTGTTAGGACAAACTCAAGAGTGATACATTGCAAGGCACACTGTGACGCATAATTAGAGAGTTGTAATTTGCCAAGCCAGCTAATCCATCATAGGGGGACTGCACTGTCAGCCTGGGCTCCATCAGCAGCTACAACAACCCTCTCTCCTCATCTACTAGCGCTTACTACCCACTCAAAAGTCATTTTCAGAATATATAAACAACCTAACAGCAGACTATAGGCCACCCTCCTTATATGAACAGTGTGAAGATGTGGGACCTGAATGTAGTGTGATAGTCATTTTCTGCATTAACAGTCTGACCTTCATGGGTTCTGCTGGTTCTGATGTTAATCAGCTTTATAGGAGACAAACAGGGGGAGAACGTGAGTGTGGGAGCACAATGGCTCCAGTGGTCTAAATGGTTTGTAAATGATTCATGCAGAGCTACTCCAGAGCAGACCGGGGTGCTTCAGAGTGAGACAGGAGAGGGTAGCGGGTGAAGGCTGGTGTAGTTCACCTTCGTAGACAGCTCTGTGGTACTGGCTCTGTGGTACTGGCTCTGTGAGGACTCTGGTACTGGCTCTGTGAGCTCTGTGGTACTGGCTCTGTGGTACTGGCTCTGTGAGCTCTGTGGTACTGGCTCTGTGGTACTGACTCTGTGAGCTCTGTGGTACTGGCTCTGTGAGGACTCTGGTACTGGCTCTGTGAGCTCTGTGGTACTGGCTCTGTGAGGACTCTGGTACTGGCTCTGTGAGCTCTGTGGTACTGGCTCTGTGAGCTCTGTGGTACTGGCTCTGTGAGCTCTGTGGTACTGGCTCTGTGGTACTGGCTCTGTGACTCTAAACTCCCTTATTGGTGCTTCACCGTCTGGTATGAGCCATGGAATACACATTTCATACAAGAGACCACCTTTTCCATCTATGACTAGCACAGGACTAACTGAGTAGTTCTAGCAGACGATCTGGCGGTGAGTGGAGGGAATTGGAGTGGAAGAGACGGACTGGAATCCCGGAGCCTGGAACCACACAGACAGGGGAGAGACAGGGGACAGAGTGGGGAGAGACAGGAGAGAGACAGGGGAGAGACAGGAGAGAGACAGGGGAGAGACAGGGGACAGAGTGGGGAGAGACAGGGGAGAGACAGGGGAGAGACAGGGGAGAGACAGGGGAGAGACAGGAGAGAGACAGGGGAGAGACAGGAGAGAGAGTGGGGAGAGACAGGGGAGAGACAGGAGAGAGACAGGAGAGAGACAGGGGAGAGACAGGGGAGAGACAGGAGAGAGACAGGGGAGAGACAGGAGAGAGACAGGGGAGAGACAGGAGAGAGACAGGGGAGAGACAGGGGACAGAGTGGGGAGAGACAGGAGAGAGACAGGAGAGAGACAGGGGAGAGAGTGGGGAGAGACAGGGGAGAGAGTGGGGAGAGACAGGAGAGAGACAGGGGAGAGGCAGGGGAGAGAGTGGGGAGAGACAGGAGAGAGACAGGAAAGAGACAGGGGAGAGACAGGAGAGAGACAGGGTACCGACTAGGCGGAATTGGAAGTGGAGGCCGTGACTCTTATGTATTAGACGCTTCCACCAATACAAGGTCTGTTAGACATACAGTATCCTACACTCCCACACACCAAGGACAGTGCCTGTGCCCAAGGAAAGTTGTCTTGACGTAATAGTACACCTGTGGTTCCGCTGCTGTGCAGCTTTCCAAGGTCAACATCTTGTGTTTTTGCAGCTTGGTTAAATTTGATAAATGATATACCATTGAGCCACGCTGGTTCACTTTACACTTTAAGGTCCAATTCTTCCTTTTTTTGAGAAGTTGTATTTATTAGCTGTTTTTTTTTACTGCGGTTTCAACTGAAGTGGTAATGCTTATTGGAATTATAAGTATTACTAAATTGTTTATGTTAATGAATGATTGAGAGAAGAGAAAGCTACATTTGGAGTTTCCCAGGATAAACGGCACATGTATGAACAGTGTTTGGCACAAAATTACATCTACAACTGTCACTTACAGAACAGAGAACATTGTCAGCTCTTCATGCTGCCCTACAGTTTTTTTGTGACACTTATGACTGATACTGGCAAACTGAAGTTCAGGTTTAAAGCTAGGGTCAGACGCTTCTAGACTGCTCCTGTTCTGTTCCAGACTGCTCCAGTTCCAGACTCCTCCTCCTCCAGACTCTTCCTGTTCAACTTTGAGAGGACAAGTGCTTGGACTAGCAGCTGGGTAGAATGCTCAGACAGGTATCTCCTGATCTTCCGGGAGACCGCAGCAATGTGGGCTGTGAGGGAGAGCTCGTCATCCATGGTAACCCCGAGGTTCCTGGCAGAGGATGAAGGGGTCACCGTCGCAGTCCCAGGGTGATTGAGAGATCGTGGGAGATGGAGGGTTTGGCCGGGATGATGAGGAGTTCTGTTATTTTTCGGGGGGAACAACAGGTACAGCTGCGTGTCGTCAGCGTAGCAGTGGTAGGAGAAGCCATGGGAGGTGATGATTGGTCCAAGCGAGGTGGTGTACAGGGAGAAGAGGAGGGGTCCAAGGACGGAGCCCTGTGGGACACCAGTGGAGAGCTGGTGGGGGCCTGACACTTTGCCTCCCCAGGAGACCTGGTAGGATCTTCCCGACCGGTAGGATGAGATCGACTCCACCTGTTCCAGACTGCTCCTGTTCCAAACTCCTCCTGTTCCAGACTCCTCTCCAGACTCCTCCTGTTCCAGACTGCTCCTGTTCCAGACCTCCTGTTCCAGACTCCTGCTCCAGACTGCTCCTGTTCCAGACTCCTCCTCCAGACTCTCCTGTTCCAAACTCCTCCTGTTCCAGACACCTGCTCCAGACTCCTCCTGTTCCACACTCCTCCTGTTCCAGACTCCTCCTGCTCCACACTCCTCCTGCTCCACACTCCTCCTGTTCCAGCACTCCTCCTGCTCCACACTCCTCCTGCTCCAGCACTCCTCCTGCTCCACACTCCTCCTGCTCCACACTCCTCCTGCTCCACACTCCTCCTGTTCCACACACCTCCTGCTCCACACTCCTCCTGCTCCAGACTAAGTCTGTTTCTGACTGCTTCTAACCTGAGTTTTGCGATTATGTGCATCAGCTGTTGTCCTCCCCATGTGCAGTAGACACAACTATGTCTGATGAAAAAGGAAGTGAACTTAAGTAAATATAGGCTGGCAAAACTGGTTATCTAGGATGGCTGTGGGAGTTGCAGACAAATGTTATTGTTCTGTCCTTGTGGAGTCATGTTTGCACATATTTTTAATCATCAGCCAAACAACTTCACATGTGACACTACATGTCTTTGGGTCCTGAGCAATACACCTGCCGATTCAGCTTCATACAGTGCCTGGTTCTTGAGATAATAAAGAGAAACAGACAAACACAGACATATTCCTGCATTGATAGTTAGATTGAGCAGATTCTTGAGCAGATATTTGTTTTCAGCTGCTCTTTAGCTGAAAACAGCTCCTGGGCAAGTCTCGCTTGCATATCTTTACCACAGCAGGTGAGACCAGGGCAAATTGTCACACTTCTTAATCATGTGTAGGTAGAGGTTAAGGCAATAATTTTCCCCCCAAAATGATGGTAGCACTAGTAACTAACACTAGTAGAAATATGCCATGAAACGGCAATAACATCTTCCTTTTTCGCGTTGTTGTTCAATGCCTGAGCAAGCCAAGCCCCAACAGAGGGCAGTACAACGGTACTTATCCATGTTGGCATGGTGGCTTAATGGTACATTCATGTCAAGTTCAAACGCTGCCCTTGTAGACCACACCAGAGCAGAACGACCTTACACACGTGTTGGTGCTTCGCTCTCCAACATGTCGTCTCGTGACCCGACGCAGGGACAGAAGGTCACACACCCAGCATGCACTGCTTCTCCGTGGTCCCCAGAGGTGGAACGACCTTATCGTTCAGCTACACACCTCTCTGTCCCCATGATCCCTCAGACAGAGTCTCAATGCTCCGGTTCACCTTGACTAGCTTGGCCTGAGGTGACAGAAAGCTGTACTTACAGTACATTCTCTGCAGGTTATATTCAAGATCACTGTTTGGCAAGAGCCAGCTCTCCCAATTGATGTTGCACTCATGAAATGATGTTGATTTTGCACACCTTACTTTTAGTGCTACCTGCGGTTGTGAATCATAACTTTTAGTTTGTGTACAACAACAGGACAAGCCCCTGAAGTGACACAGGCATTGTCACCAGACTGCTGATGCAATGGTTAGAGACTCGCAAGCTGGTCACACATACAAGGACATTCTCAGTCAGTAGGTCTCATTATGACCTCGGAAAAAAAGAGGGAGAAAATGTCCCCTCTCTTTTTGCCACAATGTTTCAATTAAACCACAACTCTCTATATCCAGTTACATAGAGCACCACCAGAACCAAAGTGACAAAGTGATTGTACTCATGCGGTAGTTTCATGGGAGCTCATACAGTAGAATCTAAATAAAACAGAATCATTTTTAAAACAGTTTTTAAATAACAATGACAAATATTTTAGTGAATTTAGTTACTAAAGTGCATAATGCCAAATGGTCTTTGTATGCTAGATTACATTCTGTTTACCTACATTGATTGTAGAAGCATTTTAGTGGTACATTATGTAGTGTATGTCATGTCCATGTCTTTTCTGTGTGTCTGTTCCGTGTGTTCTCAGTTGCAGCTCCATCTCCCTGTTAACTACTCACACCTGCGGCTCATCTACAATCAACTCCACAGTATATTAACACCACATCCACTCATCGCCAGTTCAACGTCGCTCTGCGATCAAGTCAGTCGGCTCCTGTCTGCATTACCGTAGTGAGTAGTGATGGGGTAAGAGAAGCTTTCCGAAGCAACAAGCTATTTGAAACAATTGTGTAAAAAATGTCGATACATGTTCTCCATAGGGACATCTGCTGTTCATTTCATGGTATGGCGACTGTATCGAGAGATCTAAGGAATCGAGTGACGTCAAGTCCTCGAGACGTTAGTCTCACACGTCATCAATTTGATAAAGGTTATGTGACAAATGTATCGATGTGCAAGTGTCAAAAATATGTTATCATATATCTTGTTGTATTATAAGCAACGTAACGTCTTTGCTACGTTCATAACATTTATTTTGAGGTTCTTATAGTATTAATTACACCAAAAGCTAAGATGAGTAGGCCTCGTGGTAAGAGCGCTGCCCTCAGTCCGATGCAGTGACATCCCCCCCGTTTTAGTGGAAGTAAATGCTGAATTCATACATTATTATATGATATTGTAGGATAGCGGTTAAGGTTTTGGAACATGCTTTTGCAACCGGGAAAGGGATGGCGACATTTGAAGGCTGGTAAAACTAGAGAAAGATGTATGTGTTTGTGTACACGTACTCTCTCACATCTCACATCTGTATCTATCTCTGTCTATCTAGCTCTGGCAATGTATCTGAATCTCTGGCTCTGTGAATGAATGTATTCTATAGCGTCCGTAAATAGGTCAATGTCTCCTCTCTATAACCTACGAATATTAGTGATTTCTGATGTCTTTTAAGCGTTTAAATAAAACGCTGTTTGTCTTAGCTGCTCGGGTGACGTTCGTTCGACACTTAGACAAGTGATCACGTGGTTTTTGCCCATTTGAAGCCACGCTCGACACGTTTGTGTCGGTACCAATTGTTTCGAAAGGTCGATACCGCTTCGTGAGCATGGCTTTGAGCGTAACATCACTAGTAGTAAGTGAGATCATTGAATTCCCGTCAGTAACCTTGTTTACTCAGTCTGTTTTAGACTCGGTCCCTACCTCGGCCAGCTCCAGTTCTGACCCGTCCAGCATCCACCCCGGATTCACCCCTGACAATTCTCCTACAAAATAATAAACCGTTAACCGATTCCCATGTTCTGAGTCTTGCGTTTTGGTCTGCCAGCCAGCCCTGTGACAGTGTAAAGATCTACAAATGACTCCAACCCTAAACCTCACCTGACCCTGACCCCAGCCTCCAAGTATGAGATCTAGAAACCCCTGTCAGGGGAACATGTTCATGGAGTAATTACTGGAGTGCTCATAATCCAGGGTAAGGGTTATTTCTTTCATAATACTGAGTGGAAAAACAACCTTAACATGAGTTGTTTGTGATGCCAAGGATCCTCAAGGTCCTCAACGTTTCCACAGCTTTTAGTTATTTACATTATTTAACACAGTAGTTCATAAGAAAAAAATATATTCGATAATTGGAAACATTAGTGCCTCAACGAAACTCAAATATATGGTTAAGCCTTATCCCTCCTCCCATCTCCTGGGGGTTTGAGCTTGAGATTTGTCAAGAGACTGGTTTGCAGACTTCTGAACCTAGATATCAATGCAGAAATTGGTTTTAGACAATCTCTTATGGACCACCCAGAGCCTCTCCCACTTCAGGGAGAAACTGTGAAATCTTTTGTGAGAAACCTCTGATTTTAGATGTCCTTTTGTTAATCTCAGTAGATGCAAAAAGTGAAACGTTAAGACTGTTAATTGTCCCTTCAAGGTTCTGTTAGTTTAATATTATTCTTACTCTCTTGGTATGACAGACCTACTTCATTGAATCAGATTTGACTTATCTGTAGAACATTACATGTGTGAGGCCCTAAAGTGGAGCCGTTCCATGTCAACGATGCACGTCTGAATAAACACCGATTAGTTGCTGCTCTCAGTGTGAACCACCAGTCAGCTCTGTGGCATATTTGCAACTGAATTTGTGTCCCCAGAAACACTTTAAGGGACTGAACACAAAACATTTTAAAAGCATCTTATCTCCAAAAGCCTGCAAACAATTTGTGGTGTTTATTAATACGTGTTTATTTTTTCTCAAGGAATTTGATTTTCTTTCCTTTATTTCCTCAAATTTACCATTAACAGGATCAACACTGTTTACTGTTTTCTTCTAGAGGTTACACAAGGTGTACACACATTTGTATCAAGGCATGAACAATCAAGTTTTTTTTCTTTTTTGACGGAACCTTTGTACGTTCTGTAACCTAACATGATGTAATAGCATGGTACATCTGTAAAACACCTTTTACACACAAAGCACTCTTTTTGTGCCCCATTTGTAAGTTACCCCAATAACAACAACAGCATTGTTTTATTAAATTAATGAATTTAAATGAATTGTGGTTGAGAACATCTTTTTATGTTCTGTACAACCTCCTCTGGGATAAAACAGTTTTTGAAGCGTAGAGTTATCAAGCAACGGACATCAAAGGATCTGTATGATGTCTTACTCTTCCTCTCCACAAAATCACAGGATTATCGTGAAAGTGTCCCATGGGACACATTTGGACATGACAAGCTGTTCTCAAACCTCGTTGAAGAAGCAGAATGGTTGAAGAAGGACTACAGGCCAGTATGAGACCAGTATGGCCCCCACTAAGACAACTTCCTGAGGGAACATGTTAGATGAGAGGAAGCTGAAACAACATCCATGTGGCGTTCTTGCCAGGGCCAGTACAGTCAAACTGGCCTCTCTACAGAGTACGAGGCAGGTGGATAAACTTTGAGAGATTACATTACTGTATGGTGCCCCTCAGAGGCCAGGGAGACCAGCCTCATGGTGTCCCTCAGAGGGAGGCCAGCCTCATGGTGTCCCTCAGAGGCCAGGGAGGCCAGCCTCATGGTGTCCCTCAGAGGCCAGCCTCATGGTGTCCCTCAGAGGCCAGCCTCATGGTGTCCCTCAGAGGGAGGCCAGCCTCATGGTGTCCCTCAGAGGCCAGGGAGACCAGCCTCATGGTGTCCCTCAGAGGGAGGCCAGCCTCATGGTGTCCCTCAGAGGCCAGCCTCATGGTGTCCCTCAGAGGGAGGCCAGCCTCATGGTGTCCCTCAGAGGGAGGCCAGCCTCATGGTGTCCCTCAGAGGGAGGCCAGCCTCATGGTGTCCCTCAGAGGGAGGCCAGCCTCATGGTGTCCCTCAGAGGGAGACCAGCCTCATGGTGTCCCTCAGAGGGAGGCCAGCCTCATGGTGTCCCTCAGAGGGAGGCCAGCCTCATGGTGTCCCTCAGAGGGAGACCAGCCTCATGGTGTCCCTCAGAGGCCAGCCTCATGGTGTCCCTCAGAGGGAGGCCAGCCTCATGGTGTCCCTCAGAGGGAGGCCAGCCTCATGGTGTCCCTCAGGGAGGCCAGCCTCATGGTGTCCCTCAGAGGCCGACCAGCCTCATGGTGTCCCTCAGAGGGAGGCCAGCGTCATGGTGTCCCTCAGGGAGGCCAGCCTCATGGTGTCCCTCAGAGGGAGGCCAGCCTCATGGTGTCCCTCAGGGAGGCCAGCCTCATGGTGTCCCTCAGAGGCCAGCCTCATGGTGTCCCTCAGAGGCCGACCAGCCTCATGGTGTCCCTCAGAGGGAGGCCAGCGTCATGGTGTCCCTCAGAGGCCAGGGAGGCCAGCCTCATGGTGTCCCTCAGAGGCCAGCCATTAAAAGGTACTTTGTTACCAGTACCACTTTTACACGTGCCCCTTTTGGGTCACAAAGTACTATAACTGACTTTTCTAACAATAATGCAAAACTGAAAACATTCAAATGAACCTTTTTTCTGTGTTACTTCATGTGGAGACAGAATGAGATGAGACAGAGCACAGATGATCAGTAGAACCAGTAGGGCCCCATGGCAGCGAGATGTCACACTGCGTGTCATCCACGTGATAGTGATTGAGACACACGGCTTCTATGCAAGTGAAGAAAACAAAGTACACAAAACACAAATAAACTCACTGAAACATCTGCAGATACAAGGGATACAAACAATCTAATTGGATGATCCGTGAAGCCATTGAGTCTGTAACGAGAGCATGTGATTTGAAAGTAAATAAATCAAACTACATGAGTCAGGGATGAGGTGTTGTGATATAACCCCTTCATGCTCCCCCCAGCAGAACCCTCCCTGACAGACGTCTGGCTCCACAGCTGTGTGTTCACAGGGTTGGCTTCCTATGGGCACATGAAGTGGCTGGAATTTGTCATTTTCTTTCTTGTTTTATTGACTTTTGGCAGATAAAAGGCACTGTGCCATAAGTAAAAGTACTATTCCACACATTGTAATGTTTCTCAGATGGCTGGTGTATCATGGTAGGTTGTGTTTCTCAGATGGCTGGTGTATCATGGTAGGTTGTGTTTCTCAGATGGCTGGTGTATCATGGTAGGTTGTGTTTCTCAGATGGCTGGTGTATCATGGTAGGTTGTGTTTCTCAGATGGCTGGTGTATCATGGTAGGTTGTGTTTCTCAGATGGCTGGTGTATCATGGTAGGTTGTGTTTCTCAGATGGCTGGTGTATCATGGTAGGTTGTGTTTCTCAGATGGCTGGTGTATCATGGTAGGTTGTGTTTCTCAGATGGCTGGTGTATCATGGTAGGTTGTGTTTCTCAGATGGCTGGTGTATCATGGTAGGTTGTGTTTCTCAGATGGCTGGTGTATCATGGTAGGTTGTGTTTCTCAGATGGCTGGTGTATCATGGTAGGTTGTGTTTCTCAGATGGCTGGTGTATCATGGTAGGTTGTGTTTCTCAGATGGCTGGTGTATCATGGTAGGTTGTGTTTCTCAGATGGCTGGTGTATCATGGTAGTTTGTGAATGTTGAGTGGTGTCTTCTCCAGGAGAGGACAGGACTTCAGAACTGAAAGGGTTAAACTTGTGTGGGTTGCTTTTTCCAACACAAAGCAGGTGCAGAACAAAAAGAGTGGCACTTCACGGGGACTCAATTACAATCTGAGGTGTCTTAAAAGTAGCTTTTTCAAAAACATTTAGCTTCTATTTTTTGGGGCTTTCATTAGACATGTATACACTTCTTTTCCATACAGTGATGATTGCACTGAGGTGGGAGGAGCTCAATGTGCAGCACTGAGGTGGGAGCTCATGCAGCACTGAGGTGGGAGGAGCTCAACGTGCAGCACTGAGGTGGGAGGAGCTCAACGTGCAGCACTGAGGTGGGAGGAGCTCAACGTGCAGCACTGAGGTGGGAGGAGCTCAACGTGCAGCACTGAGGTGGGAGGAGTTCAACGTGCAGCACTGAGGTGGGAGGAGCTCAACGTGCAGCACTGAGGTGGGAGGAGCTAAACGTACAGCACTGAGGTGGGAGGAGCTCAACGTGTAGCACTGAGGTGGGAGGAGCTCAACTTGCAGCACTGAGGTGGGAGGAGCTCAACGTTCAGCACTGAGGTGGGAGGAGCTAAATGTGCAGCACTGAGGTGGGAGGAGCTCAACGTTCAGCACTGAGGTGGGAGGAGCTCAATGTGTAGCACTGAGGTGGGAGGAGCTAAACGTGCAGCACTGAGGTGGGAGGAGCTCAACGTTCAGCACTGAGTGGAAGTCAGTGTGCCATGAAGTTTGTCTTTGGACAATTTCTTTAATTTCGGCCAAACTATATTTCTCATGTCCTTTATTAGAAATAGTAATGGAAAACAGATATCACTTTTTGATGGTTGATTGCAAGCACATGGGAACTCTATTCATGTTTTCACTTCATTTCAATGGCCTGTGGTCTCACAAGGACATGTGTTTGCTCTTCCTGTTGAAGTATGCACTACACATGTACTGTAGACTTGACATTATACACATTTAACGAAGAGTAGATTCGTTTTTATGGAAGTTTTAAGTGTATTGGAAAGATTAGACACATATTCCAATGCAAACTGTCCTCCAACCCTAACACTGGTCCATTTTAACTTGAAACACTTCTCCAGAAGCAATCTTTCACACCAGACATGATCTCATGATTAGCTGAAGTTGTGTGTTCACCTTGCAGCCTCTGTTGTCGGGGGAACAGGGAATCATTGTGGGACACCTGAGAATAAAACTGTCAAATAATTTTTGAATAATTCAGATGAACATTGGTGTTTGTCCAATATTTTCTTAAATCTGGTATTTTTATACATACTAATATATGTAGTCTATTTAAAATTAAAATAAATGTATTGTATACATAAGGGATACATATATACTATGGCATGTGTATTTTTATTTCCCCAAGTATTGTATTATAACTCAAACACAGAAGTTACTTGTGAAAAGCTTAATGGAGACAACCAGGAATTCTTCATGGAACTACGACATGGCTTACACTGCAGAAGGAAGTCTTGATAAAAAGCAGGGACAAAAGTTTCCAAGGAAATGGACATGCTTAATACACATTATCTCTCTCATTTATCACTGAGGAGTTTATGAAATGACAAGACCTGCTTCTAAGAAACTTCCCAGAAGGAGAGAAATGTTCAGAAGAGAGAAGTTGAGAGTTAAAGCTCCTGAAACGTTGTCTGCATCTTGTTGTAGCCCTCTAATTGATGTGTATGTCGAGATGAACAAAAAACATAAAGACTGAATTCTGAACTCACTAAGACTTCCCATGCTTTAAACCCCAGCAAGCAAATGTACATAGCAACAAATGATCTTTATATTCAGTTTTAACATATTTTTTTACATATCATAAACTAAGTTAATAAGTTCTGCATTCATTTGTTGATCAGTAAAGGTGTGCTATCATTGAAACTGCATACTAGGAATTATTTAGATGTATCTCATTTATCAATTATTTTTGAAAAGAGAATGGTCAGTGCATTTTTCGTAATATATTTTCAAGTGCCCTTTGAAACGTTTAACTTTGTTTTAATTTCCTTTGGCTGAAATCTTCAAAACTTGGCAACTCGCATCAAAATAATCTAGATGGATAAATAGCGCTACAGGCAAGAGGGGGTGAACTTCCCCTTTAAAGCGCTAAACGCTTCAGCAGCAAGTTTCTGTTCGGTGCTATAAAGTCTCACACATTTTTACATGAAATCTCCTGCATCACACTACTTACAGTTGAGACTGTAGGTACAGATGTGCCACAACAAACAGCCCTCAGCCCCAGAGCTGCCTCAGCCCCAGAGCTGCCTCAGCCCCAGAGCTGCCTCAGCCCCAGAGCTGCCTCAGCCCCAGAGCTGCCTCAGTCCCAGAGCTGCCTCAGCCCCAGAGCTGCCTCAGCCCCAGTGCTGCCTCAGTCCCAGAGCTGCCTCAGCCCCAGTGCTGCCTCAGTCCCAGAGCTGCCTCAGCCCCAGAGCTGCCTCAGCCCCAGAGCTGCCTCAGCCCCAGTGCTGCCTCAGTCCCAGAGCTGCCTCAGCCCCAGTGCTGCCTCAGTCCCAGAGCTGCCTCAGCCCCAGAGCTGCCTCAGCCCCAGAGCTGCCTCAGCCCCAGAGCTGCCTCAGCCCCAGTGCTGCCTCAGTCCCAGAGCTGCCTCAGCCCCAGTGCTGCCTCAGTCCCAGAGCTGCCTCAGCCCCAGAGCTGCCTCAGCCCCAGAGCTGCCTCAGTCCCAGAGCTGCCTCAGTCCCAGAGCTGCCTCAGCCCCAGAGCTGCCTCAGCCCCAGAGCTGCCTCAGCCCCAGAGCTGCCTCAGCCCCAGAGCTGCCTCAGCCCCAGAGCTGCCTCAGCCCCAGAGCTGATGTTTGTCCCATCAGTGCACTCTGGTACACTGTTATAGCATGTGGTCACTTCATAAAGTTGAAGTTGTTAGAAGGAGCCGATGGATGACATTATGGGGTGAGCACGGCTGGATGCAAGACATTACATTCTGCTGATTAGGACAAATATACCCCCTGTTCTGCTGTGTTTGGCAGTGGATCACAACCACGCGCACAGGGCTGTCCTGAGCACAGGGCTGTCCTGAGCACACAGCACACAGCTCTAAATATGATATACTGCTCATCTGTTGTGCTAGTTTGCAAGCTTAATGTCTCTGGGCTAGCTTATTAAATTAGCTACCCATAATTGGCAATTATGCTTTTGTGTTAGTATTATTGCAACCTGTGCAATAATTGTATTTAATTATATTATTGCAAGCTGATGTGAGTGACCCAATCAGTAGCTATGCACCGAGCCTCCCTCAGTGGTGGCCTGAGGGCAATTCAAATGTTTGTGCTTCTAAAGATTCACACACACTCCCTCATTTCTTATTGATAGAAAAGGTGTGAATAAAGCAAGGAAGTAAAAGCAAATGAGAAGACATTCATATGAGTTCCAACATGAGCTGAGGCTGGGTAAATAAGACACACCATAGAACAATGAAAGGTGGGAACATTCAAGTGTATTTTGTTAAGATACAACTCATTATGTAATAAATACACATGGTGCTACTAATATTGAACTGACGGGCTTTCACCCATGTGCTCATGGTCACCAGTACATATTTAGTGAAAAAAATTGAAATCTTTAGTCCTTATAAATGTCTTACCCATGAAACAAGTCTGATTCATCATCAAACATTTGAGCTGGGCAAGCAAACTTCATCCAAAACAGTGTTTGCCTCTGAAACTCAAACATAGAAGGCTAGGTAAGTTTAAATGCAACTGGCCCATCCACAACTTAATGACGCCTGTCGATGATGATCCTCAGTGACTCAAGCGTTATGTAAATCATTCAGACTAAACCTTAGAACGCAGGATTCCTCTCAGCTAAGGTAAGAGAAGCCAATACAGTCATTATAATGGGTGTAGGTATTTTAACCTGGAAGGAGAGGCAATGTCTATAATGCACAATGGCTACAATAAACCTTCAAACGTTTGCTCCTAGATATTAATTAGGGCCTTAAAAGGCTGTGAGAGGCCATGAGACGTGGAGCACTCCATTGATGGTCAACTAATATAGTGCATGTTGGCAGAGAATGCTAGTGCAGTGCCCAGTCTCATAAGGTCCATGGCTCCATCACTTAGTGCAGCTCAACATGAAAGTCCGCCTTAGAATACAAGACATTTCTGACAACCTTTGTCAAATTTAAAACAGGGCATAATGTATGCTGAACACCATGCATTAATGAGATCCCTCCAGACACACACAGCAAGAAGAATTGGAAAACTGCCAGCCAAAGTTATCCACTACAAAGGGGTAGTGATTCAAACTCCCCTTTCCTGTTTAGACAAGGGCCTGAGGTATGCAATATGGATCCCAGGGCCAAACGCGTCACTGCGTGAGAGCAGTTCAGCAAAGGATCACAGGGAAGAGAAATGTGAGACTGCGGAGTGGTGTCTTCATAAACGGCATGTTTGCTGTGTGTAATGATCTGTATTAACAGTTGTTTCTGTCTATCTATAGCACGGCACACACCATATGATCACTCATATCAGCTGGGGAGCACATATCTATATGTATTGTTGTAGATAAACAATAACTTCAGTAAATATTATTTGTAATAATAATATCCTCTGCAGTGTTCTTGGTAGTATGTTGAGAAGGCCTGTATTCTCTGTGTGTGTTGTGTTTCTGCAGCCTCCTAGTGGGCACTGCCCTCCTCTGCCTGTTCTGTGATCTAATGTGTTTTACCTTGTAAATAAATGAGCAGGTCATCAATATGTCTGAGATCAAACAGCTACAAGCACTGAAAAGAGATGTCAGGGTTTACCTGGTCAGGTGACAGGACTAACAGAACTCTCTGATGGCACATTCCAGTGAGGCAGCTTAACCACAACACGACTTCTGTTCTGATGATGAACAAAAGGGGGTTGTACTATCTGTCTGTCAAGAAAGGCAACATTGCCTAAAGGGAAAGTTCCATGCAGTTGATGTGCTGATATTGTTTGCATAGTAATTTGCTCAATATTGTAACAAGAAAGTGAATCTTTAGACGACTTAATGCACCCTTAGACGGCATGTGTGATGCTTACAAATCTTTACAGATCATTCTAGACAAAAAAAAAGATTATTTTTAACGCATTAGAGAAGACTGTCAAATTTAAGTGTAAGACACAATAAAGGATTAGAATTGAATGAGAAGTATGAGTATATACATGAAAACAGTTCATTCAATACAGTTTATCCATAGACAACTTTGATTTGAATTGTTATTTGATGTGCTTCAGTTCATAGTAGGCTGGCCTGTGTAAACCAGTTCATAGTAGGCGGGCCTGTGTAAACCCAGTTCATAGTAGGCGGGCCTGTGTAAACCCAGTTCATAGTAGGCGGCCCTGTGTAAACCCAGTTCATAGTAGGCGGGCCTGTGTAAACCCAGTTCATAGTAGGCTGGCCTGTGTAAACCAGTTCATAGTAGGCGGGCCTGTGTAAACCAGTTCATAGTAGGCGGGCCTGTGTAAACCCAGTTCCATAACAGCAGGCTGCGTGTGCGTGTGCGTGTGCGTGTGCGTGTGCGTGTGCGTGTGCGTGTGCGTGTGCGTGTGCGTGTGTGGTCTGAGGATATGATTCTGACCTTCACTTTTGCACGTCATATCTTTGTAGTGGCTGTAATAAAAATACATGCGTTTGACTTTAATGCATAATAGTTAATGTAATATTGGCTTTGTGATTCTGTCTTCTATACTCGTTACTGGAGCATTTCAAAAGCTGTTTTCTGTTCTGGAAATCTGTTCTTACCTGTAATTACTAGAAAGAACTAGCAATTGATTACTTTTAACCTTAAAATCGTATTTAAATTGCTGATGTGTGAAATTGACTTACTATTTGCTGCTGAGCATGAAGTGAATGAGACAAGCAGCACTTGCACACACTATGATGGCAGGTCTTATAATAACAAACACCTAGATGTATTCACTCAACAACCAAGTTTTTACCTCTTATTGACAGATTGAATATTTTTTGTCACGGCGGGTGCATTACATAATTCAATGGAGAAAAAGGAAAACAACATAATTTAACTCACTCAACACATTTCAGGAAGTGTTTTATATTTCACAAGCTTTCTTTACAACAAGGTGTTGTACAACAAGTTGTTAGCGTCTATACAACTAGGATAGCATTGAGGTGGTGGAAGCAGCCACAAACCATTGCATTTGATGGGATTCAAATGCATGTATTATATTAGCACCATTTCAAGCACATTTAATATTGATAAATAATATTAACATGAGCCTTTTTGAGACATTAACAGCAGCATTGTATTGCTGCATGGGAACTACAAAAGTGCTGGGGGGTATTCGTCGTAGCTCGCTAAGCGGTTTAGCGAGCTAACTTTCAGGCTAAGATAAAAAACGCCCCTCTTTTTGGTTCGTGGAAGCAACTTTCGATAAATCACCATAGCAACATATCAATTAGCACTAACCTGCTCCTGAGCAGGCTAATATAAGTGTAGCTGGATAAGCTTGCCACACCCCCGGAAAAAAACATGGCAGCTCCCTTTTTGAGAGACCCAGTTGACGAAGGAGCTATTCTAGTTAGATTAGCTTTCCATACCGATAGAGTTATTCGCGATCGCCAAGATCCTTTGAGTTACACGGATGAGTTCCTGTTTGAGCGATATCGATTCAGCCGACAAGGACTCATTTATTTGCAAGACCTTCTCGGGCCGTACATTGCAAATCTCACACGCCGCAGCAGAGCTTTAACTGTGCTTCAGACTCTCTGCATAGCCTTGAGGTTTTTTGCGTCAGGTACATTTTTATACAGTGTAGGCGATGCAGAAAACATTGGCAAAGCCGCAGTATGCGTTGCTGTTAGAAAAGTGTACTTGGCGCTCAACCAGCTGATGAATACATTCATCATATTCCCAGGCTATGTCCCAGTCAATGACATCAAAGAGGGATTGTATGCAATTGCAGGTAATTGAGTAAATACAGATTTGACCATTTCATGAAAATGCATTCCTATCACTATTCATTACGGAGTTTATCATTATCATCATTATGCAGAGTTTCCTAATGTCATTGGCGCAGTGGACTGCACCCATATCCGCCTGAAAAAGCCCTCTGGGCCAAACGAGGCCGATTTTGTGAATAGGAAGGGCTTTCACAGCCTTAATGTGCAGGTACTTATTACATCATTTTCCTCATATGACATTGCTCTAAAAACAATCATTTGTCTTTGACAATAGACATGGACCTTGCAATTGCCTGCTGTAGGCTACCCATGTACTGTACAAATCCCATGACTTGACTGCAATTCATCTTAGATGATCTGTGACTCCACCTGCCTGATCACAAATGTTGAGGTCAAGTGGCCGGGGTCTGTCCACGACTCCCGGATATTCCGAGACTCCACACTATGCCACAGCTTTGAGCAAGGTATAGCAAATCTCATGTCATTCAGAAATTGATTATTTTATGTAGAGGTGATCCAACATTGTTCATATCATATACTAGGTAACTATGATGGGCTCCTAATTGGAGACAGGGGTTACGCCTGCAGGCCCTGGTTCATGACCCCCTATCCCGAGCCAGCCCCAGGCCCTGAAGTGCGGTTCAACGGTGCTCTCGCAAGAACGAGGGCACGGATAGAGATGACCTTTGGCCTACTGAAGGGCAGATTTAATTGTCTGCGGGGGCTGAGGGTGGAACCGGACAGGGCCTGTGCGATCACGGTGGCATGTGCCGTGCTCCACAATGTGGCCACACTCAGGAGGGAGAGGGTCCCAGTGATCGTGGCCCATCCTGAGGACGATGTGGAACCGATCCATCTACATGAGCGGTCTGGAGCGGCTGCAAGGGACATAATTGCCCAGCATCATTTCAGATAGCTGTCCAGATGACTTTGGGTAATGTTGGACTCATTTCATGTTCTTTATGTTTGCATGTTTCATTTGTATGGTTAGCCACCCTCTTTGCTTTTAAGTTACCCATTAATAATAGTCCATCCTCAGCCATCAGTTGGGAGTCCATCCCAACTCAGTCTGGTTTGCACCTCCACTGCCAAGGACCAAGGCAGACTGCAGCAGATCATTTGGTCCCACCCTAACCTGTTCCACTCCAGGACCAGCAAGAGAGCAGGCAGGATCATTGCTGACCCTTCCCATCCTGGCCATCACCTTTTCCCATCCAGCAAAAGGTTCCGGTCCATTAAAACCAATGGACTCACAAACAAGAGTCAGGTGGTTGAGCGGTTAGGGAATCGGGCTAGTAATCAGAAAGTTGCCTGTTCGATTCTTGGCTGTGCAAAATGACGTTGTGTCCTTGGGCAAGGAACTTCACCCTACTTGCCTCGGGGGAATGTCCCTGTACTTACTGTAAGTCGCTCTGGATAAGAGCGTCTGCTAAATGACTACATGTAAATGTAACAAGGGGCTCACAAACAAGCCCCCTGCACCACACTGACTCTGGGACCCCTGCACACAATGCACTGCAGTTTGCATCCTTATTCATTCAATTCATTCTGATTCTGAATAGAGGAACATGCTGAAGAATAATGTAAGAGATCCATGTTGTACAATAAAGTCTTTATTTTTTGCCCCTTTATTGGGTTATCCTGTAAATGAAGGTGCACAAGAAATCAGATTTTCAGTTCAGTTACAATTCATGGCAAAGCTCACAAATACTTTAGCCGAAGCTTTGCTTTACAGGGGTAGACTTACATTCAGCTGCCGTTTTAGTAATTTGACCTCCAACTCGAGCTTCATCGAGCTCAAGTTGAGGTGGCGGATTTTGGCACGCAAGTAGCGCTTATAAAGTGTGCGCACATCTTCAGTGTCAGTCTGGAAAAAAGACAAACCATTCATAACTTTTTTCAGTGTGGTGGTCAGATGCCAACTAAACTCAGACCTCACAATGTGAGGGTATTTAATGAGAACTCACCTCCCCATCCCCAGTTCCCGAAGAGCGAGAGGGGCCAGGCTCAGGCTCATCAGGCACGCGTGGTCCAGCAGGATTTGCCTAAAGGAATGCATTGATGTAGTGAGTGCCAGGATTGAGTGGGATAGGAGTATTAGTTAACACAACTTGCATTTACCAAATCGCTGGAAAAGGCGGAAAGTGTGTCCTCATCGTCCAGACCAACCTCCTGTTAGTGAATTAGGAATTATTAGGAACTGTAGGAAAGTGCCTTCGGTTTGAAAAGACACACGCTATGAACATGTTTCGAATCATTACACAATGATGCAGCAATATCAACTTACATCAGTGGGCTCCTCTCCCCTGACCAACACATTGGGAGGTGGCTGCAGGAGTGTGATCAAACCTCCGGCCACTGCAAAATGTGACGATGGTTAACCAAATGACTAATTATGAAGGAAACTCATAGAATGAAGTGCACCTACCTTGGACATATGGATTTACTCCTGCCGCCACCTCTCCAGAGGAGCTGCCCCCAGCTATGCCCTGCATGATTGGCCTACCCCTGTTGTTGGCCAGGGCCAGCTCCTCAGCAGGGGTTAGCTCTGGACCTGGGGGTCCTCCCCCCGTCTTCTGCATCTCTGCCTTTTTCTTGTTTGCTAAAATATGAAGGATATGACACTGACAAGCTGTTCAATACATTACCATGGCACATATTGTATTGACTCACCAGCCTGAATGATGTTCTTGTGCTTCACTTTAACTTGCTCCCACGTTCTTTTAGTGGCCGGGTTGCAACTACATGGGGGTTGAAAGCACTCATAATTATATGACAGTGTTATGAGTACACCATACCACATATCATCATTGTTGGAAATGATTAAAGTGGACTCATGATAGAGAGAGAATCTAACACAGTTTCTTTTCACTGCTTCAATTGATTGAATAATACATAGCCTAGCCTACATACATACTGTGATCCGCCCATACACAGATTTGCACTTGCATATTCAAACTCATACTTGTATATGGTCATCTACATATACATGCATATGCACATATATAGTACATGATAAAT
>CAEFZP010001783.1:0-12500 GCA_903064625.1 Mallotus villosus
CCTGCCCATGGAGAGATGGAGGAGGGAAGCTGTTAAGGGACGTAGTTTACAAATCCTCAAATCCCAGCTGGGGAAGGGACATACTAATTACTGTTAGGTCAGACAGAGAGCAAGAGAGAGAGAGAGACATAGACACAGAGAGAGAGAGAGAGAGAGTAGAGAGAGAGACAGAGAGAGACAGAGAGACAGAGACTGAAAAAAGACAGTGTAAGGAATAATGGGAAAGAGATATTAGGAGGAGGAGAACAAGCCCTCTAAACAAAACACATCCACTATATTACAAAAGGTCTATGACTCACAACCAATAAAAGACCTGTTTTTAAACAGTTTAATACCAACAAGCTGAGGCCTATTCTGGTGAGGTAAGAAGGGAGGAGAGGTGTGGGTAAGAAGGGAGTTGGCTTCCCTGCTCATCCTTTTAAAGGAAAAAATTATCTTTTTTTCCCCCTCATAACACATCCACATTCTAAGAGGCTCCATTAAGGATCTCACTGGAGAGTTCTACCCAGGGGTGCATTTGATACGAGGCCCCTGTGCGCCCCGGGCAGCAGGCCAGGGGGGAGACCCTCAGATAACTCCACAGAGCAGGAGACTAAGAGATGCTTTCATGTCCAAGTGGGCCGTACTGTCTGAACTCACACAGACCCACACTGTCATGGTCACGCTTCTCCCTCATCTTAACAGCTTAGGCAGTCGCACACACGCACACCACACACACACACACACACACACAGTGTTCTTTCACAACTCATCCAGATACACACGAGTGGCTTAAACCCTTGATTGATTACATTCCCAAGTTAGTATGCGAAAGTTGTGGAACAACAATAGTCATCATAAGTATTGTGACCTCATGAAGAGTATTGTGACACGGCGATGAGTACTGTGACCTCATGAAGAGTATTGTGACACGGCGTTGAGTACTGTGACCTCATGAAGAGCATTGTGACACGGCGATGAGTACTGTAACCTCATGAAGAGCATTGTGACACGGTGATGAGTACTGTGACCTCATGAAGAGTATTGTGACACAGTGATGAGTACTGTGACCTCATGAAGAGCATTGTGACACGGCTGATGAGTACTGTGACCTCAGACAAGTCTCATGACCTCACAGAGGAACATGGGATGTAGAGTCCAAGAGAGCTGAGGTTCTATACAGGAACAGAATGGCATCAGTGGAGAGGCAGCTAACTAAGAGGGCATGTCCCTTCTCCTCAAGTCTCCTTTCTATCCACGAACAGCTTCTTTCCTGATGTGTGATCAGTGAGAGGGAGCTGGTGTTGTGACAGAGACAAGCCAGCCGCTCTGTAGAGACATTGGGAGGTAGATTACAGACCTGCATGTGTGTTTCCTGTCTGTCAGACTGTTCTAATGCACCAGCCAATCAGATGGAGGCCAGGCAGGAACACTTTACCTCACCTCCACTTACAAATTCGATCTTTAAAATTCAATTGGGTCTGTTGGCCTACCAAATATATGCACTGTGGAAAGATAAGACGTGTTTCACAGACAAAGATGTCTATAATAAAATCATTTTGGGGAAATGAATTGTCCCAGTACCACGGTGGAGCGAATATGGGCGAACCACTTTGTAGACACTTTCGGGAGTGAATTGTATTGTGATGCATATGAGTTCACGTGTCAATGGAGGCCCTCCGCGTTCCATAGTTCCACTCTTTTACGCTCGCGCTGAAAACAAGACGAGCACAAAGCAGTCTGTTCCATACCGCCTGCATCAAATTTCCATACGACACACACACAATCAGACAACCAGACAGATCCTACAGTTACCAAGCTTAAGTCAAGCTACGAAATGGGTTTAGCTACACCTGGATGCTACCACGCAATCAAGTCAATCATTTACAGTGTCAGTCAATATCTGACCTAGTCACGGATTGGGTTACGCTTTACTACTGTACAGAAACGTCAAAGTAAATATGATAGACGGACCAATGATGGATCGAGTTTGAACTGACATTCAGCATCCGATACCATGCCGTTCAAAAGAACCACTAGTAATGAAAACGGCTTTTAAAGAATCTGGAATTGATAACCTCTTTATCCACTCTATCAATATTTCGTCGTGCAAGCTACAAGGTGTCAATATACTAGTAGGCTAACTGACAACACGTAACCTGCACTTAATGCGTACCTTTTCTCAAAACACGCCCATATCCTTGCTCAAACATCGGATACCTAGTCCGTGCACTGAGATGGCCCGTTAAATACTTTACCGTCGACATTCTCCCTGTCGCTTATGTGCTGCAGGTTGCAGCCCGTGTCTTCTCTGCTCAACTCCGGCTCGGGGTTGTATGACTCCAGCCTCGAATGGGCATTTCTCCGGATCTTCGGGCTCGAGGACACACAGCAAGAGGTGGTGCTCCCCATCTTGCGAAGTCGTTAAGACTGTAACCGAAAATTATACCGCTACGCTTAGATCGGTACGATCAAAGCGCCCGGGGTGGGACCGCACCCGCGACCAGCGCGTGAATTCACAACCATTGATATGTTCGCAGCTGTCCGATAAAATGTGGAAAATGTATATTTTGCAACCGTATTTAAATCAAATAGTGCCGTCGCCTACTTCCGGATGAGTTCGAGCAACAATGGCATTAATAACGCTGTCCAAAAATCAAAGCATGTTTGTTGAATAACGGGTGCTCAACCAGAGCCTAGCGATGTAGCCTACAAAATCGCTGCCGCTGTCAGAGCAACGCCAGTTGTTGTTGTAGCTCGCTTGAAAAGGTTCCGGTTCAAGTGGGTGGTAACAAATTAAAACAGTGAGAGAGAAAGGGCTAGATGGAGAGAAAGTGTGCAAGTCAATAAAACGTGAGCTTTTTCTCTTTCTCGTGTATATGACTCAAATCGAAACAGGATGAGAATATAACCCACAATCATGAGAGCTTTGGCTTGAATGTAGGCTATGTCATATCCACCACACTACAGTGGGTTGAAAGGCCTACGCAATACAAAGGACTGGTATTTGACGTTATTTACACAACAGACAAAGGTAGGCTAGGCTTGACCGTCAAATGCGCAGTAGGATGTTGCCTTTTAAGCTGTAGGCTTAGATGCTTCTGTCAAAAGGAATCAAGATTGGAGAGACATGAACAGACCTTAGGCATCATCGTTGGGTTTAGACCCTGGTCTGAGCATTTTGAAACAGGCTATTAAAAGTATCAAAGGGTTGACAGTTTGGTCAAAATATTCGGAATAAGTAAAACAAATAGCAAAATACGCTATCATCTGAAAAACATAATATTTCCTTTGCTGATAGATTAAAACACACATATTGCCTCATGCAACATATCTGTATTTACGCCAGATTGCAAACGAAGGATCGGTGTACTCCGACATGTGACCTCTGGTTTTTCTCAAAACCATTCAGATATAAAAGAGTATTAACGGTCTTCATCTCTCTGGTCCCTTGAAATTGATTTGAACAATATTTTCCCCTCATTGAAAAGTCACCAGTTTTACCTGATAATTTATAACCTTTCTCTTGATACATTGATAGGTAAACTACTCTCCATGATGACCAGGTAGGCCTACCAAGGAACCAACTGATTTATAAACGTTAAAGACAAAAACTCTCAATAATGATGCTACTTTGTAAATTATACCAACACACAATCATAACACATACACTGGGCTGCACTGAGCTCCATTTAATAACAAACAACGCAAATATTTGTAACCTTACATTTGTTAATTTCCTACTGCGTGTAAGAAACCTTATGTTTTGAGGTGCGATACTATATCCTGTCCACTAGGTGTCAGTATGGTTCAGTTGGTTCGGAAAGGTGAGGCCCGAACTCCAGGCCACCGTGTTTCAGTCTCGCTCACCGCCAGGGGGCGTCTTGTCTTGTGGTGGAAATTTCCACTGCAACCACAGGAAGAAGTTCATGAAAGATGTTGCAATGCTGCACTTATAAAATATTAAACATGGACTACACACCAAACCTAAGTGTTTTGACTTCCCTCTCCTAGTTTGGGCGTATTCATAGACCAGAACATTCTTCTCCTTTTTGACTTTTGATCAAATCTGATTCTACACTAATGTGTCAAAATATAATCAGAGGGATTTGATCATGTAGTGTCATCATGGCCATCTTTGTTGATATGTTTACAATCTGCAACCATCGCGACAGAGCCGTTGTGGCAGTTGGGTAAAGGGCTGTGTTTAGACTTTCCACAGGGAATAAAAAACAGGCCGGATGATGTCATAGTGAGAAAAGATGTCGGAACAGAATGTTTGCTCGCAGGGTTCCAGGCCCTACATTCCAAACCATTCATTCTGAAAAGAACACTGCCTTGACTTGATGACAGCAATGATGCCTTTCTGTAGACACTCGAGAAACCAGTTTATAGACAGGGTTGGTGCACCAGCACAACTTCATAAAGTATTATGGAACAAAACATTTAAGTGTATGTGTCTTTTTCCTCAAATAGCACTCAAACAGATTCACACAGACACTAAGTAACACAGCCTACACATTCGTCAAGGCAACGCTTCTGTTCTATAGATGTTCTACATTATAATACCTTAGCTCAGAGCCTCTAGGGAGACAAACCTACGTCATATGCAGCTCTGCTCCGCAATCTGTGGAAGCCAAGGAGGACTCTAACGACTGGATAACAGGGAAATGACACGCATCGTCGAGGGGAAGCTAGCGCTATCACCCCCGGCAACACAAAAACATCACCAACCTTGATGTGTGACAAATATCCCTTACCGTGATGGTCACGTCCCACAGCAAGATCTGGAAATGAGAGAGGCAATGCAATGCAGCTGAAGAGATACAAATTCATGTTTGAAAAACCTAGAATGGGTCATTATCAAAAGATGTATCTCCTGCTTATAACATCTTTGTGTTGCAAAGCATGGTGGTTTTGTAAAAAATACATAAAATAAATAAATAAAAAACAAACAAAATAACGTACCATTCCCATCTCATTTTATACATTTTATTTGATAAACAAAATAGTTTGTAAAATGTGTCAACCACAGCAGGGAATACACACGGAAAGAACAGCTGTTTATAAGAGATAACCTAATCAGAGTGGGTCGTCTTCTGAAAACCGACCAAGTCAAGACCTGAAGACCTGACTTGGGGTCAAAAGTTCAGAATTAAACTCAAATGCATCCCCTGTATTCAAAGGCCACAGGCCGAACACGCACTAGCAATTCTGTACACAGACATTAAAGCCTTATATGAAAATTCAAAATAAGTAACATGCCTCAACATGATATACTTGCATGGGCTGAAAGAGTTTTGCAAGTGCATAATTATAATAGTCAAAAGACAATTGGCAATAACCTTTAAACAGAAACATTTTACAACTAACTAACCCTAACCAGCTGATCAGATGACTCCTATACAAAAGACCCAGAAAAGAACCAAACATCAATATTTCCTGCACTTGCAGCCCCTGCAGTCCTGATACAAGATACATGTTACAAGATACATACATGTTACAAGATTCAGTCCCTATCAAACAGCCTTCCAGAGCACATTCCTCACGGCCAGACATGTAAAGGTGATAATAGATGATCTTTATTCACATTAAACTCCTTAATCTCCAATATTTTGTGGTTGACTTCTTTCGTGGGCAACATTTTTGCTCTAAACATTGGCTTGGCCACTTGTTAAAAACAACTGTTGGTTTACAGACCACTTTTTCCTGACCTATCAGTATAAAAAAAACGAATTAGTTGACACAGTGTTCAACTGAACAATTGAAAAAAAAGTCACCTTTCGACACTCTACTCCACCAGAAAGAAGCAATGTGTTAAAGCAGGAGTTGCGTGTTTCAAGGAATGTATCGCACCCTAAAGACACGGGAGCAGACGACTCTCGTGTGACACTACTTTGGCTTGCTGGTGAGAGATGCTGTGCACTTCCTTCCTCTTTAAGAAGAAAAAACAAACGTTGATAACAGAAAGGCTCCGCCCCCTCGGCATGTCCAGCTCTGTGACGAAACCCCAAACAGGAAGCACCTTGACTTCCTCTTCCTCCACTTCCTGGTTTGCCAACTTCCCCCCAGCGAGAGGCCGACGGTGGAAGCGAGCGCGGGTGACGTCGCCCTAACTCTAGCTAGCGAGGAGCGGGGCCGCGACCGCGGGCTTGTTAGCCCGGCGAGCTCAAGCCTACAGCGAGCCGCAACTCAACGTACTGTAGCATCTGTAGCACGACCAGGACTTGAGCTAGCAGGGACACAACAAACACAGACAGCTGAAAGTAGTACTTGTCCCAGAGTATGTTTCAATTTTTTGTTGTCGTTTAGTTTTTGCTTTTATCAATAACTTTTTTTTTAATCCCCCCCATCCAGAAGTCTGTAAACTGCTCTCATTTGTGCTTTAGTTTCCTCAGAGTGAGAGAGAGGCTCTGGTCAGATGGCTCACACACGATGGTTATTCCTGTTTGTGGCAGTAGATGTCTTTTAGTGCTTTGAGTTCCTCTATAAGGGTCTTGTTCTGGTTCTCCAGGACTGCCACACGGTTCTCCAGACACTTGACGTACTCTTTCTTTTTTCCGGCGGCACTCTCTCGCAGCCTCCCTGGAGAAGAGAAAGAACAGAAGAACAAGAGAGGGTGAGAATAACAGAAGAACGAAACAGTGTGAGAGAGAGAGAGGAGAGGAGAGAGACAGAGAGACAGAGAGACAGAGAGACAGAGAGAGACAGAGAGACAGAGAGAGAGAGAGAGAGAGAGAGAGAGAGAGAGAGAGAGAGAGAGAGAGAAAGAAAGGCACATGGACGATGTCTTCGCAAAATCTATAAAGATCACAACTCAAGAGTCATCACAGATCAGTCCTGTGTGACGGACGTGGTTCGACAGAGTCCACTGAGTGTCGCAAGACAGCGTTAGGCCTCAGAGCTAAAGCCTTTGTGGATGTTCTGGAAGCTAACAAAAACGCTGGTCAAATCTATAAATAATAATTCAACAATCTCACCCAACAGACCAGAAAAACACAAATTTGAGGTTCCTAAAAATAAACACACCTCACTGGCTGACAGACATCTTGCAAGGCCTAAAACGTTTTTTTTTACTTTAAAAAGGTATATATGTACCTGTTCTTCATGAGACGGACCTCCCTCTTGCGTGTGACCTCCTCCGTGTGCACCGGGGGGCTGTGGAGGGAGCCAGGCGAGGAGGCCATCACCAGCCCCTGAGGGAGCCCTGAGGTGGGGGAACGCAGCTGGTACGCAGGCATGTCTCCAGTGGCAGCTGGAGGGAGGAGGCAGACAGGGTTAGAGATCAGATAGATATAGAGGGTTATAGATCAGGCAGGGTTATAGATCAAATCTAAATGTATTTGTATAGCCCTATTTACAACGCAAGCATGTCACAGAGGGCTTCATATACGCCCATAGAGCTGCCCCTCAACCAACCAACCTAAACCCTCAAATCAGATATAGAGGGTTATAGATCAGATAGATATATAGGGTTATAGATCAGACAGATATATAGATCAGACAGATATAGAGGGTTATGATCAGACAGGGTTATAGATCAGACAGATATATAGATCAGACAGATATAGAGGGTTATAGATCAGACAGGGTTATAGATCAGACAGATATATAGATCAGACAGATATAGAGGGTTATAGATCAGACAGATATAGAGGGTTATAGATCAGACAGGGTTATAGATCAGACAGATATATAGATCAGACAGATATAGAGGGTTATAGATCAGACAGATATATAGATCAGACAGATATAGAGGGTTATAGATCAGACAGATATATAGATCAGACAGATATAGAGGGTTATAGATCAGACAGATATATAGATCAGACAGATATAGAGGGTTATAGATCAGACAGATATATAGGGTTATAGATCAGACAGATATATAGATCAGACAGATATAGAGGGTTATAGATCAGACAGATATATAGATCAGACAGATATAGAGGGTTATAGATCAGATAGATAGAGGGTTATAGATTAGACAGATAGAGAATTCTAGATCAAATAGATACAGAGGGTTATAGATCAGACAGATATAGAGAGTGATAGATCAGACAGATATAGAGGGTTATAGATCAGACAGGGTTATAGATCAGACAGGGTTATAGATCAGATAGATAGAGGGATATAGATCAGACAGATATAGAGGGTTATAGATCAGATAGATATGGAGGGTTATAGAGCAGACAGAGGGCCAGATTTTCACTTTCTAACGATCCAACTAAGAATATCCAGTACAATGATCCAACATCTACAGAAACTATACGAGTTGACTGACAAATAACGGCCTAGATTCGACTGCCTTGAAACTAGTTGACAGAGAATCAAAGGGTGTTACACAATGGCTAACTGGTGATAGCAGTTACCAGATGTGGAAGTGTACCATTTTGCTGTTTGCTCAGTCAGTCTGGTTTCTAAGTACACAGAGCACTGAGAGGTCAACCCAAAGAGGACAATAAACCTGCCCAATAACAACAGCTTAGCCAATGGGCTTTGACCTAACCAGGTCTGACAGACAATCACTCTGAACAACGGTAACGAAATTACAATTAATTTCACTGATTGGTTTATTGAAGAGGGAAATGACGACAAGGGCGAGAGAGAGAGAGAGGGGAGAGAGAGAGAGAGAGAGAGAGAGAGAGAGAGAGAGAGCAGACACAGAGAGAGAGAGGAGAGAGAGAGAGAGAGAGAGAGAGAGAGAGAGAGAGGGGCTCAGCGTCTTTGAGGTAATACTGTTTGGTTGATACTATTTGCCTGATCTAGTTACCGGGCAGAAAACTACTATAAACAGCATCCAGCACAGAGGGAGGAGTTAGGTCTTCCCTCTCATCAGAGACCTTTAAACTAACCCCCCCCCTCCCTAAACATCCCCCCCCCCAAAAAAACCCCACTAATGTTGAGTGTCAAATATTATTAACGTGGACATCATATGACACAGATCCCCGAAAAACGAATCTTTGAAAATAAAACGTCCTTTCAAACAAAGTATTCATTTGAGCGCAGACCCCAGCAAGCAGCGGCTTGAATATCTGACTGACTGCACACTGCAGCTCCCTCTCTCCCCTCCCTCCCTCCCTCCCTCCCTCCCTCCCTGCCCTCCCTCCCTCCCTCCCTCCCATCCCTCCCTCCCTCCCTCCCTCCCTCCCTCCCTGCCCTCCCTCCCCTCCCTCCCTCCCTCCTCTCCCTCCCTCCCTCGCCTCCCTCCCTCCCTCCCTCCCTCCCTCCCTCCCTCCCTCTCTCTGTGTATGACTAAGCTGGTGTTCTCGTTCTCTATCACTGAGAGCTCTGTCTGTGTGTGAGTGTGCATGCGTGTGCGGGTGAGTGATCACAGCGTGACCCCCGCTGACGTCAATGGTACGTCTCGCTCGCTCCGTTTTGCATACTCATTTCCCCGCCCGGTTCATGTTCCAGGAAACCAGGGTGACGTCAAATGTTGCCAGCGCACAACACCCCCTCCCCCCCTCCTGAATGACCCCGAGGTATTTCAGAGAGAAAGAGAGAGAGAGAGAGAGAGAGGAGAGAAGAGGGATATACAGAGAGAGAGAGAGAGAGAGAGAGAGAGGGATATACAAGAGAGAGAGAGAGAGAAGAGAGAGAGATACAGAGAGAGAGAGATACAGAGAGAGTAGATACAGAGAGATACAGAGAGAGGAGATAGAGAGATACAGAGAGAGAGAGAGATACAAAGAGAGAGAGAACAGAGAGAGAGAGACAGAGAGAGAGAGATACAGAGAGAGAGAGCGAGAGATACAGAGAGAGAGAGAGAGAGATACAGAGAGAGAGAGAGACAGAGACAGAGGGATATACAGAGAAAGAGAGAGAGAGAGAGAGAGGGATATACAGAGAGAGGGAGAGAGAGAGATACACACAGAGAGAGAGCAGATGGAGAGTGGGAGAAACAGAAGGTGAGAAAAAAGAGGGATGGAACAGGGAAGAGAGGAGAGCTAAAGCCAGGGAAGAAAGAGAGAGACAGGGGAGAGAGAGACAGGGTTGAGAGAGACAGGGAGAAGGAGAGAGAGACAGGGGAAGGAGAGAAAGACAGGGGAGAGAGAGACAGGGAGAAGGAGAGAGACGGGGAAAGGAGAGAGAGACAGAGAGAAGGAAAGGGAGGAAGAGAAAGAGGGGAAGAAAAAGAGCAAAGGGCAGAAAGAGAGAGACAGGGAAAAGGAAAGTGAAAGACATGGAGGGAAAGAGAGAGCAGGAAAGAGATCAGGGAGGAAGTGACAGAGAGAAAGAGGGAAAGAGAGAGAGACTGTGTGTGAGAGAGAAAGCTAGACGGGAACATGATTGAACAAGCAAACACATCTTGTTCAATCAACAGTTGTGTCTAGATATTCCTTATCAAAGGAGAAGACAGAATCTATTTCATACCTTTTGAAGGTTGAAATCTGTTGCAAACTTACTAACTCCAGTGCCCACATACATTTACAATTGTACAATTCTAAAGTCTTTGAAAAGCAGAGATAAAATGGTCTTAAACCCCCACAAGGACAAACATAATGTAAGAACTCTCCAATCTTCAATGATAAGTGCTACAACAAGCCAGGTGTGTTCCAGAAACACAGCAGGAAATCTCACACAATACATCTACTGCTTCTGTACACAGACTAACACCAGCAATGAAGCCAGTCAGCCTACCAGACACAACTTTCCTTTCAGCTTAACAGCATTACCATCTCTAAACTCCACCAATCAGAAGCCCTGACACAGACAGACACAAACATACCTGATTCAGTGTCATCCCCAGTCACAGCCATTACTAAGTTCCACTTGTCCAGAGGCAGAATATTCTCTCACGATCACCCTGCTGTTCTGTACCACACTGGACCCTCTCTCTCTCTAACTCTCTCTGTGTGTGTGTGAGTGGTCACCCATCAACTTTGCACAAGATTACAATTAAGGACATTGACATCACAATGACATCACTGGCTTGCTGTTGAAGTCAGGAGAACACGCTTTAAGCTCCTCCCCTTCTGCTCCCTCCCCCTCCCCCCTCCCCCTCCCTCTTACTCAGTACTTAGTGCTGTGCTGGAGCTACAGAGAGAGGAGGGAGGGAGAGGAGGGAGGGAGAGGAGGGAGGGAGAGGAGGGAGGGGGTGGACGGAGGGGGTGGAGCGTAGGTGTATTAATAGACCTTGTGACGCAACTCCAGAGACGCACGACAAACAAGAGGATATTGTGCCCGGTGAATGACACACACACACACACACACACTGGTGTAAGCTGTGTGTGTGTGTGTGTGTGGTTTTATGATTTTGTTTATGTCATTAAGCCTTTTAATCCTAAACTTTAGGAAACAGGCTGTTATGAAATGGGCTAATTATGGATATTAACACTTAGGTGTTGAAATGTATTAAAAAACTGTTTTTCAGCGGTAAAGCTTTTCATTTACTTCACCTGCCACTGATGACAGATTCCTTGTTTTTTTATATGGAAAAGGGATTTAAAAAAACATACATTTATATAAATTATATGTATATAAACTTCGTATGTGTGCAAATGCATTGTATATTGCGCTCCTGCGTGGTGGAGAAGTTGATTATGATTTAGACATTTAGCAGACGCTCTTATCCAGAGAGACTTACAGTAAGTACAGGGACATTCCCCCGAGGCAAGTAGGGTAAAGTGCCTTGCCCAGGACAACATCAATTGGCACGGTGAGGAATCGAACCAGCAACCTGATTGGTAGCCCAATTCCCTAACAGCTCAGCCATCTGAATCCTATTATGATTCCTAAAGAAACACACTTCCGTTCATTCAATCAAACCCCCCCCCAAAAAACTCCTTAACATTTCCCTAAATCCCCCCCACATACCACAAACACCAATGGGCGTCCTGTCCCTTTAAGAAGCCAGAGCGGCCTACCTTGGATGACCACCTGGCCCCCCCTGCATGTAGAACTGCTGGGGTGACTCTCCTGGCTGGGTGGCGTACTGCAGGATGGTGGCCCCCAGCCTGGGGGGTGGCAGAGCTGGACATGGTCAGGGTCTGGCCCCCCTGGAGCCCCACGCTGCCGGGGCTGGCCAGCTGGATGGCTCCTCCCTGGGTGATGGCAACTGTGGAGGGGAGGAGGAGAGGGTTAGGTCTGGGGGTCGGGATGTGTCCCCAGGAGGAGAGGGTTAGGTCTGGGGGTCGGGATGTGTCCCCAGGAGGAGAAGGTTAGGTCTGGGGGTCGGGATGTGTCCCCAGGAGGAGAAGGTTAGGTCTGGGGGTCGGGAGGTGATTTGTGTGGCATGTAGAGAGGGTCTTTTGGTTTTGAAAGGTTGCAAAAATATTTTCGAGGTTTTTGAGTATCTGTGCTTCTACACGAGTGTGTGTACTTTTGCCATCTCTGTCTAGTTCTACACACACACACACACACACACCACACACACACACACCACACACACACACACACACAGGTCCTGATCCGAAAGGCAAAGGAAACAGGTGGGACTCGTGGACCCAGGTGACGACGTGTTGTGAAACAGGATGTGGAGACTCGTCGAGGCTCGAGTGTGAGACTCACTGTATTGT
>CAEFZP010001783.1:15000-62500 GCA_903064625.1 Mallotus villosus
TGTGTGTGTGTGTGGTGTGTGTGTGTGTGTGGGCTCGTACCTGAGAGTGAGCGTGGGTGTGTGTGTGTGTGTGTGTGTGTGTGTGTGTGTGTGTGTGTGTGTACCTGAGAGTGTGTGTGTGTGTACCTGAGAGTGAGCGTGGGTGTGTGGGCTCGTACCTCAGGTGTGTGTGTGTGAGCTTGTACCTCAGGTGTGTGTGAGCTCGTACCTCAGGTGTGTGTGTGTGTGTGAGCTCGTACCTGAGAGTGAGCGTATGTGTGTGTGTACCTGAGAGTGAGCGTGTGTGTGTGTGTACCTGAGAGTGAGCGTGTGTGTGTGTGTACCTGAGAGTGAGCGTGTGTGTGTGTGTACCTGAGAGTGAGCGTGTGTGTGTGTGTACCTGAGAGTGAGCGTGGGTGGTTGAGCTGGTATCGCTCTGACTCCCCTCGTCGTCAGACATGTCATCACTCACGCTGCCATCCTGCCGGGAAGACACCATCTCCATGGTCATTGGACAGCTGGAGGACAGGAAGGAAGTGATGTCAACAGACCATATAGGGACAGGAAGTGGGGGGAGGGGCAAATCCCTTCCAATGTCAAGAGACCATTGAAACGTCCCCTCTATTAATTAGCAACACATCAGGGTCGGAGGATAGCAATTAGGGTGATGGTTTGAACACTAACAGCTCAAAACCAAACGTTTAGACCTAACAAACAGACTTAAGTGTTATAGAGGGTGACACCGGTTTGATAGCTCACAACGCTCGATGACGTAGACTTAGTCAACTTCATGTTATTGTCCCAGAGTTGATAAGAGTCAAATCTACAGATGGGTTGTTATGGAGACACATTGAAATGACGTTTTTTATCATATGGAAAGAGTCACAGCTAGCTGTTACCACGAGATAAGCTGATAATGGGTGACTGACTTGACGCAAATACTGAATGTGAAGGATGTAAGTATAAGTCTGGTTATTTTTGGTCCCCCCCCCCAAATAATGTTATGTTTATGGAACATAAACAGAAAATAAAACGACATTTTAAGTTTATGGATGTAAATAGCCTACACTCATATTAGTAAAGTTTATATCAAAATTGTTGTCCCTTTCTCACTATCGCCCTTGTTTACTTGTTCTCAGGCTGTCACGTCACGTACGCTTCTAGCAAATAGATTTGACGGCAGTTGATTTACGAAAATCAAGAGTCCGGTAATAAAAATAATGTCTGTGCTACTGGTCGTAACGATGTACAGTATCCATTTCATCACAACATGGGAGTATGACACAATCCATTTCCTCAATTTCAAATTGCAAAACGTAGCGCAACTGTTTGCCATATTTCCTGACAAGAGTCGCCTTTGTTAACACTTCATAAACGGTTTAGCCCCGTAGACACAAGTCCGATATATTTATAAGTTGAAATAAGTAGCTTAACTGGGATAGCAAATGCTTCAAGATATAGAAACAATATTTTGGCGGCACAACGGGTTATGGTGCTAACTCAAGACTTACTGTCGCGCGTAGGAACATAATGAGCTTTCAGTTTCATGGCACGGCTTTCTTTACAAGTTTAATAAATCATCAAGTGGACTAGTATACGAATGTCAAACAAACAACACATTTCAGAAATAACCAAGTTTACTTCGATTTAAGTAAGTAACATGGTAATGTTCTGGGAGCCCTGTTCTTATTTACAAATGTCAAAAAAGCTGCCGTTCACATTTCAGGTGTGGTAGGCAAAAGGAAATGAACCTACAGCAGCTACGGCTGCGAGGCCATTATATCAGGATTAGCTACAGTATGGCTACTTGATTGATTTCTCCGAGTGAAAGTTTTATAGCGAATAAATGTAAACTTGGTACTCTCTCACTCTCTCTCTCTACCCCTCGGCATTCTGACTTCTGTCGAATACGACAGCTATGCAATAACTTACCAGAGTTTTACGTAGACAGAATCGTCACTAATTACAATAGGGGTGGATAGCCCGTGTCTTTGCCCACGTAGTTCCCACGTCAGTCGCGATGATGCAGTACTAAAATGTCGACCAAGCAATCGGCGTCTTCAACTCGACACCGGGGAAAAACTACAGAGGGGCGGGGCGTGTCGGATTAGTCATAGAACTACAGTGACCAGCACATTTGGATTATGAGTTGTTTGAACAAGTGTTAAATCTTTTATGTAATAAAACAAAAGCCTTATGAATAAACCTGATCATACTATTTATTAGTTTAGATATTTAGTTTTCATAAAGGCAGACGGCACGAAGTAATAAGTGGAAGCCTCCACAATATTTACCAAAACAAGTTTTAAGTAGCCTAATTTAATGCAAAAAAACTTGCAAAAATAGTTTATAAAAAATGTTAAGTACAGTATTATCAAGTTATTCTTCAATATCAACAGCCATTGGCATGTAATTAAAGAGTTCACCTTACTCTTTCAAAAGGTCTGTGGCAATGATTACACGTTCATATTCGTGCTTAAATTTGGTTTAACATGTAATCATACATGTAGATGTAGGCCTAAATATTTTATCAAACTGAGCGTTTCAAAATTTAACAAACCGTCATCCCCTGGGCCTCCTAACTAAAAGCGCCATCTAGTGGTGTTGCACGAGACCAACACTCTATACACAGAACAGCAGGGTCTGGTCATTTCACACCACGGAATGTTACTTAGACTGAGCTACGAGTACCATTCACAAGAATAAATGTGTTTTGTCCGTCTATTTGTCTTTAGCGGTACCCACAGTGCCGAATAGTTACAGCAGCTCTTAACTGTTTTAACAGACATGCTGTTTTGTACGGTCTGACTTTGATTAATAAATTACAAAAGTGAAGGCCTAATTTAATTTACATAAAGTATCGCTTCATCAAAGGTTAATAAGAGCTATGCCAGTACATCGATGGATGTGACGAGAATACTTAAACTATACGCGAGAAAATAAGGCCAGATGAACGAAAATAAAAATAATTTAGGTTCAATGCTTCCAACTGGACACATTAAAAATATCGTTTTTGGAGTGAGATTCTCTCTGGCTCGAGGGCCGCCATCTGTTTCCCTGGATACAAGGTGAGGTCACGCTGTTCTGAGCAAGGCTTGCTGATATCAAAGAGCCACTGTGCGTATCGCTGCCTAGAAGCCACTGAATACACACACACACACACACACACACACACACACGTACACACACATTGGGGCCAAGGTGGAAGAAGAGACACTAATATCCCATACATCTAAAAATACTGGATAGTAGTCCCTTTGTTGCTGGAGGAATCCGCGTTAAGAGCGAGGCTAATCTTTGTCTGCTTGTCTACGTGTGTGTACAAGCGTATGATTGGACGGTAACCCGTTGGCTTCCAGACCACATTCAAGATGCCACTAAGACACAGTCAAATACTTTGGCTTCTGTCTCCAATCCAACCCCCCCCCGCCACCACATCTCTGCCCCAGTGTGTGTGTCCCGTGGTGTTGGGAAGGGGTGTCCAGATGGCCAGTCCGCAGCCCAGCAGGGGGTCACCAAAGAGCACAAAGGTCTGATAGCAGGGGGTAACTGGACCCCTTACTGGCCCTTAAAGAGGAAATTAGGGTCAATGATGGATTGAGCAATTTTACCTGATGGAAATGGCTCCGGAACAGTGGAACCCTCAGGTCTCCAGCATTCCATATGTCAGTGTTCTAAGAGAACTCACTTAGGGTTTAGACAGCTCTGGTCATTTCCTTCTCATCCTTCCATTTCCTTGAGAGAATAACACTGCAGGTTGCTAGTATTCATTCATTCGTTAGCTTTCATTATACATGGGTGGGACATGAAACATCATATCTGTCTTTTTATGAAGAAAATCGTATTTGAAGGCTGCATCATCAGCCATTAAAATAAGCTGTTTCACCCACGTTTGAAAACAAACCCACGCTCCTGGTCATAAATGTGATAGGGAACGATGGAAGACCAGAACATACAAATGTAGTCTGAAGGGTTAAGGCTCCTCAGACAAATGTCTGTTGAACAAATCTCGCCGCAGCGGTGAATGTTAGAATGTGGCATCCTGTGTTGACATATGTTCTGCATCTGTCAAGATAAAGGCTTTTATCGTCATGGTGATCTGATCTTCCATCACTTGGAACATATATCAAGAACTCTGAGTTCTAGAAGCCCCTACGATGTTCTGGCTCTGCTGGGTGATGATTCCGGAATGTTCGAACCTTTGTTTGAACATGCTCACAAGAGAGAATCTAACCTTACAATTGAGATCAGAATCAGAATCATGTTTATTGGCCGAGTACATTTTCACATACAAGGAATTTGTCCTGGGTTTGGTTGCTCTCAATGTACTTTGACATAGATGTCATCCTTTAACACAGCCAATTAAGCACCTTCGCCAATGTCTTCTGGCCCTCCAGTGATTCATCTCGTTACAATTAAAGGGATATATTATAAAAGAATGCACAAATTTTGTCTCTGGTTCAGACAGATGCACACAATAAGAAGCCTACTGGGCAATAGCCACACTCCATTGCATGTATTTTAATTAACATTCTAGAATGTAGTTCCAGAATGTACTTCAACATTCCGTAGGACTACACTCCATCGCATGTCTTTTAATTAAAATTCTAGAATGTAGTTCCAGAATGTACTTCAACATTCCGTAGGACTACACTCCATCGCATGTCTTTTAATTAAAATTCTAGAATGTAGTTCCAGAATGTACTTCAACATTCCGTAGGACTCGACACACATCAAAACCAACAATTATCAATGGAGTTTTGCTTGAGCTCGCCTGTAGTGCCTCTGTAGTTCCTATGTTTGTCACAAGGGGGAAACCCTGGCTCAAATTAGACTCCAGCTCTTCCATCTCAGTCCTCTGATAAATTCCTACTTTTGGAATGAAAGGGAAATCATCTAAAGTCATTGTAAATTCCCATAAACAGATTTTCAGAATGAACCGTAAACTAGAACTAAGTTATGTTGATGTACAGGTGCCATAACCATTTGTAACCATTTTGTCTTAGAACCCTCTGCAAAAGCAGGGATAACCCATTTCAGCTCTATGAGGTGCTGTGGGGAACCTTAAAAGGTTCTCTCTGACCTAAAGAACTGTTCCAGATGGGCAGTGTCCTTGTGTAAATGATTATAACAGCCTTCTTTTACAATTCAGGCCAACACTTGGTGTCTGCCTGGTCTAAGAGCCGCGAAACACATCTATTTAATCACATTTTGTTGTTACATCTGCTGCTGTTACAGAGCAATTATCCCCCAATGGATCAATAAAGTCTTACTCTAATCTATTCATTTCTACTCTACTCTACTCCAAATGAACTGCTGCTGAGTGCATCAACCAGCTGTGTGTGGACATGGAGGATATGTTACACTCACGCTGACGTCCCCATGGAAACCAGAGTAAAAACACATGACTCAGCTCTCCTTCTTCTCTTCTTCAGAGCCTTGTGTGGGTTCTGCTGTTGAGCCAGCAGTTACACTCCTGCTGTCCAATCAAAGGGCACAGCATCTAGTAAAGACACACACACTACACGCACACACACACACACTACACAGACACACACAGGCATGCACACACACTACACACACACACACACAGGCATGCACACACACACACACACACACACACACACACACACACACTCACACACACTACTCTCACACACACAGGCACACACTCACACACAAGCACACATTCACACTACTCACACCTACACACACACTCACACACACACACTCACACTACTTACATCTACACACACACACCACACACTCACACACACACACACACACACGCAGGTATGCACACACACACAGGCACACACTCACACACACGTCTGCTCACACGCCATGATGTTCTCATCCCGTGGCGTTTGAAGGAACCCGCTGGCCGCGTGGAGACTGCAGCTGTTTCTACAGATCCTCAGATGGGTCAGTCTGGTTCTACAGATCCTCAGATGAGTCAGTCTGGTTCTACAGATCCTCAGATGGGTCAGTCTGTTTCTACAGATCCTCAGATGGGTCAGTCTGGTTCTACAGATCCTCAGATGGGTCAGTCTGGTTCTACAGATCCTCAGATGGGTCAGTCTGGTTCTACAGATCCTCAGATGGGTCAGTCTGGTTCTACAGATCCTCAGATGGGTCAGTCTGGTTCTACAGATCCTCAGATGGGTCAGTCTGGTTCTACAGATCCTCAGATGGGTCAGTCTGTTTCTACAGATCCTCAGATGGGTCAGTCTGGTTCTACAGATCCTCAGATGGGTCAGTCTGGTTCTACAGATCCTCAGATGGGTCAGTCTGTTTCTACAGATCCTCAGATGGGTCAGTCTGGTTCTACAGATCCTCAGATGGGTCAGTCTGGTTCTCATCGGGGCTTTGAGGGAATCAGCTGAACGAAAGACCCGAGCTATCACAGGTCAGGTGCAGGCTGAAAGCATCGTGGTCGAAGCAACATCTCTGAGACAGGTTCTCGTCAGAACCCAGACTTATACAAGGCTGTGTTGTTTCGTATAGGCCTATACTCGCGGTTCAGATACACTTACATTGTAGTCATGGTTACGCGTTTCTCCGTGTTCCTTACCTCTCAATGGTCGTTGGCCAAACACACACACAAGTTCAGTATGCTAAAAGGACTTGCATGCCTCAAACATCACTGGGTTCATGACATAATGCCGGTCCTAGTGGCTCCCTGAGTCCTGTGAAGCTTTTCCCAGTCAGACACCTGCAAGAGAGAGAGAGAGATAGAGATCAGAGAGAGAGAGATCAAAGAGATACACATCCGCAGCGGTTACATTGTTTCGTTTGAAGTTAACACGAATCTTGACAACTGAGAGGAATATCTATTATCCTGGCTGGATCATTACTTATTCTCCCGTGCATCTGGAGTCGTATGCGATGACACTCAGCAGTTCCACACTTGACCACCGCGAGGAGACCGTTTTCCCAAGCTCGCGCCTTTCCTGGCCATGCACGCGTCCAGCCAAGGGAAGGGGACGTCGAAACAGAGGAAGAGGGACTGAACAGGTGGTCACAAAACACAGCTAACAATGTCGTCCCGGGAGGAAAGGTGAACGATTTGTACGTCGGATATCTTTTAAGGACACGAAGCTGAAGAACCAAAGAAAACAATTAATGTTCCTGCAGTCATTCAAAGGGATTCTTCATCCTTGGGTTAACTCCGACTCTGTGGAAGACATCGGATACTAAACCATGAAAGTGACTGTGTGTTTTGGAAGGACTAGGGTGGTTGTACCGTGCGGAGATGGGAATATTAAAGTGCATACCCTTATCCAACAAGCTGTCATGCGATATAAAAAGGCCATTGCTAAGGTAAGTCGCTGTCACTTTCTATTCCGCTGTTTTTGTTCCAACGTCAAAGGAGCTGGAAACAATGTTGCTATGCGTGGACCCTGCATTGCAATATGGCGCAAACTTCTATGCAATGAAGAGAGCTGAGACTCTCTAGAAATCGTCAGATGCAACTGATTACTATTTCGCCAGATGAGAGTGAATAGGTTTTATATCTTATTTTGATTGCATTTGTTCGAAATGTGAGCATATCGTCTTTCGAACTATGTTCGTTCCCCGGTTTATAGACATACAAAAGTTCCTTGCGGACCTCCACCGTTCGTCTGCCAGTAAGAGATGTGGGGAATGTGTAGCTACATTTTTAACTACTTTCAGGGGCAGAATGCTCAAACGTGGTTAATCTTGAAACAGCCGTTGCAAGCATGCGGATTACATATTAGCGCAGTCAGATTTCATTAGATCTACCCCTGAAAGTTGCAAGCAGTGTTGATAGCATCGGCTAGCAATAGCACGCCTAAGACCGCACTCTAGGTTTTGAAGATGAGGGGGGAGTTGGATACACATTAAAAACAAAACGTCGAGTTTGGTGGTTCATATTTCATTGTGGTTTGAGTGTAGTTACTAATATCTTGTTTGTCGTATCTTAATATCGATCCGACATCAGATATCCCTTCTTTTGTTCGTCTGCTGCTAATTAGCCTATTATGGCAGTCCAGGATAGTTTGCTTGCTAAGAGGCTACTAGTTAAGGAAGTAGGCTAACACAACCATTCAGTCGTTCAAAAGGAACCTAATAAATGTGAAGAGAGTGGTGGCAAAGTGTAACTTCAGACCTTTTTGAATTATTTCCCGCATTTGCCCCGTAGCTATTAAGCTTATGAGCTAAAACGGAGTGTAAAAACTTGAAAGAAATCCTATGCCCTCAGGCTTCCAGAAGAAGCCCCGGAGGAGAGAGAAGGAACTGCAGCGTTGTTATAGACAACATTGATCGCAATATGCAGACTAACGGTGCCAGGAATTGGGTCACATGGCTGAATCATCATTAGTCTTTAGTAGGAAACTGCCCGTTCAAGAAGCCTATAAATAATACATGTTGCATAAAACTTATGTTATGTGTATGGATGGATGAGGGCTTCGGTGTGTGGTACAAACACAAGGAGGTGGAGAGGTTGCATCAGTATGGCTTTACAGTAACCAATACAATAACAAACCTGATTCTACTCCGATAGTTATCTTTGCATGTTACGTTGCATGTTTTATCAGAACCATGAATAAGTCATGCGTTCCCAGCTATATCTGAAGGCCGTCCCTTTTGTTTAAACGAGGGTAACCTAGATGACAGCGCATGTCCTATGAATTATTCACGTTCTGGAGACAGTAATGTGTTGTAAGATGTTCCAACTATAGAGGTAGATGTATCAGGCCTGCAGTGTGTGTGTGTCGGTACCGTCTAAACGGCAGTTCCCTGTCTCGAGTTAATCATATTTACTCATGTTAATACTCAGTAATAAGAATTCCTGTTAAGTACATGTGGCGATTTGTCTTCAAGCAGAAGATGGCTACTGTGAAGTGTTCAACTTTCACATTTTAAGATGAGCTTGATTCGGTTGTATCCCAGATGGCAAAACAACGTTGAATCAATGTTGTTTTTCCATCGCGAAAGGCGTTGTTTTAACGTTGTTTTGAATATAACCAACTTCAACGTCAATTCAACGCCTCTTTGCTATCTGGGACGTAGTCTGTCTTTTTTTGGTTGCAGAGAAGAAAAGGATGTTGGCTCCTTTCACCTCATCTTCTTCCCAGAGGAGGAAACATGTGTTTACACTTCCTAGTCGGACCGCAAAAATTGGTCCAGTTTCAGGTCATGTTTCCTTCAAGGATTAATTGTCAAATTTTTGTCCGTCCCATTGTGAGAATCTGAAATCGTTGCGTCATTATCTAATCTTTGTATAATCTAATGCGCAGGGTAAAAATGCTGACACGTTGTTAGTGCACATTAAGCCAAACACTAGACCTGCTATCGGGGGTGGAGGAAGAGGAGGAGGAGGAGGGGGTGGAGGAGGAAGAGGAAGAGGAGGAGGCCGAAAATGTGGAACACAGACGGTTCCTTGTGATGGAAATGAGGGCCAGAATCAAACACTCATTATGTATGCCCAGTGCTTTGATATAAAAAAAATATTCTAAAATAAAACGGGGTTCCTTGTGAACTTCTCATCCATGGCCAAAAAAAAACTACCTCCAGAAGAAACACACCGGCCCTTCTGCCATCTTGTTTCTCTTCAGGAAAAAAACCCCAATAACTTTTTTGATGACAAGTCATCCCTGTCAAGTATTTTGGTGACGGATGTTGTGTTAAGATCACAGCTTCTTTATAGGTCAACCAGACTTAATTGAGACCCAAATTTAGTTTGGGTGTTCCTTCTCTGCTCCTTATGGGCCCTGGGGTGATTTCCCCTGTCATTAGAGAGGAATGTGTTCCTCGAGCAGATCGCCAGGGCCCTGGTTGCCTCACAACGCTACCAGCAGAGAGACTAGTGACATGGAGGAGAGGCAAGATGCTGTGTTGACAGGATGAACAGGATGACATTGAGAAAGAAAGACACAAATTTAATGATGATGGACATTCCTGCATGTGAAACCTTTGCATCTTTGTTGCATTGTATCCAAGGCGATGTGACTATGACACGGGTAATGATGGAATTCTTGCGTGTGAAACAATGGATGAGATGACACATTTCAAAGCCTACTGTGACATCATAGTTACATCTGCGAAAAAAATGGAAATACCTGTTTTCTTACCGTTTTCCATGAAGATGAGATCCAGATCAGGGGTTGAAATATTATCTGAAATATTTGCTTTGGCTTCTGCACTGCCAGGTGGGCATGGTTTTTGCATTTTTGCAAGAAAATGCGTTCATCCTATGCCAGACAAGAACAATCAATCACAGATTGTCACAGGATAATGGTGCCTTCAGGGCAGTTGAGGTTAAGGATTTATTTTTCTTCTCCCAATCTTCAGGATACCTTTTAACCTGATAGATATGATTCACTTTTAACGGTGTTCATGTATTAAACTAACCTGAGGTTGCATAGAGATCATAGATTTGGATGTGCCACTGATGTGCTAGTCTGTATTTCATACCTAGTAAGGAAGGCCAGAACCTTGTCCTCAGAATAACTGCCTGTTAAAGAGATTCTAAACAGAACTTGGCCCGAGTCACATGACCGAGTCACATGACCTCAGGAGACAGCTGGCCTCACACCTCTGCATGATAAACTTCCTCGGAGGAGGGGGGGGGTGATCCCAGATTCATTGTGTCCATGTCCGTTATCGTCTGTCAGGAGCAGCACGGTCCTCCCGCTGGAAGACAATGGCAGCAGGTGTCCATCGCCGCGGAGACGCTTACTGAATCAGTCACAGACCACGTCAGAGAACACAGCGTGAAAGGAAATCTCAGGGTTACAGTTAGATACACTGCCTACGATCTCAGGGTTAGAGTTAGATACACTGCCTACGATTAGCATCCTTGTTATTCAAGTTTTCAGACAGTGGATCAGTGTACTGTCATCTTGAGCTTTTTATGCAAAGCAATACTAACCACGTTCAAGATTTGACAAGTCTTTCAAAACACGGCAATTTAACTTAAAGGATAGCTGCCGCAGGGGTAGTTATAGTGATTTGGCTGGGCTTGCCTCGAGATGTCTTTTACACAGAAGACTGTATCAGTATTGCACAACATCCTTTCATCCACCTTTGGATGCGTTTGCGAGGATCTCCGGATAAGAATGTAGTTGCTAGAGTGATGTTGTGTAATGGATATAAACACAGCAGATTATTGTGGTCAGACCAGGCCCATGTTTTACTGTTCTGAAGAACCCATAATTCAATACAACAGGCTTACTTGGTGCATTGTCAGCACATAGTTCGATGTTTTCCTGCTGTTTCCATTGTGTTTCGTAGATCTTTTTAAATGCGTTCGATTTAGAAACCTTCGGAACGTTGGTCCTCCTATGCCTTCGGAACGTTGTTCCTATGCCTTCGGAATGTTGTTCCTATGCCTTCGGAACGTTGTTGCTATGCCTTCGGAACATTGTTCCTATGCCTTCGGAACGTTGGTCCTATGCTTTCGGAACGTTGGTCCTATGCCTTCGGAACGTTGTCGCTATGCCTTCGGAACGTGGTTGCTATGTCACCAGGCCGCCTGTAGCTCCAAAATGGGTACAGCGCAGGATTAGAAGCTCATGTGATGGTTCCCCTAGTTTGAGATTGTGCTCTTGACCACATGGTGCTACTGTGCTAGCACTGAAGCATGACTTTGGCCCTGGGGCAACTTGGCCTTCTGGTCTGAACAGTGTCACGACAGGACAATGAGCTATTGAGGATATTGTGTGGATCTCTGCTGTGGTGTTTTCCCTCTAGAGAATGTCGATTGCAATAGCCAAAAGAGTTACACAATGTAATGTAAAACATCTTTTTGTTGGAAGAAAATTAAACCCTCCATAGCTTTACCCTGAGGCAAATTAACATGGCAAGATGTTGACTGTGTATTATTATATATATTTTTTCAAACATTTTTTGTATTGCTTTGAGGATCAGGTTTCAGCATCACCTGAGTTACACGGCCCCCCCCCCGAGCGATTTACCTGAGCGTAAATCTTGTCATGTCTGGAGTGTTTTCAAACCATCGCTTTGTTAAATCTCCGTAGCGATTAGTGAATGAAAGTTCCACCTGTCTGTGAGTGCTCTCTGAAGCGATGAGAACAGGCTGTGCAGCCATTGGTCGACTCTGAGCAGCTGTTGGTGGGTTTAGCTAATGGAGAGCATGCAGGGTTGCGATTCTGAACTGATGTGTGGGGAAGGAGGCAGGGCCGACGTCGGAGGCAGGGCCGACGTCGGAGGCAGGGCAGACGTCAGAGGCAGGGCCGACGCCAGAGGCAGGGCCGACGCCAGAGGCAGGTCCGACGCCAGAGGCAGGGCCGACGCCGGAGGCAGGGCCGACGCCGGAGGCAGGGCCGAGGTCGGAGGCAGGGCCGAGGTCGGAGGCAGGGCAGTGAGACGTCATACCTCACGTTTTCAAATCAACATCTGGGTTTGAAGTGAGCAACGGTGTGTTAAATGTGTTTTCCGGACGCAGTCTGTCCAAAACGTCTGTGTAGATGAACGCAAGGATCGCTGGTTTACCTCCTCAACGGGCCTCTCCAAGCTACGGGTGACCCCGTTCAAAGTTCAAGCGCTTTTTAATCCCTACCCCAAACTGCGAAATCCGTCATTTCCTCTCACAAACAGCGCGGTAACTCTAGAACCCCCAACCATCATCGACCGCCCAGCCAATCAGAGCGTCGCATCCTTCACAAAGCACCTCAGAGGCCACGTTCTAAACTCATTACCAGACTCCGGAGCCAAAGTTCTTCTCTCCGAGGGACTGGAACCTGGGAGGTTCTGCACCAGCAACCTGTTGGGGGTCTCCAGTTAATGGGAGGCTAAATCATAACACTTCATGACAGAGTGCTTAAGTGGTTTACAGAGCGCTAGGCAAACAGATTACTTGTAACCCTGGCAGAGATCCAGTCATCTGCGTGTTGGCACCCCCCCAACCATGCGAGCCTAATCCGGGCTACATATGGCGCTGCTTGGCCCATGAGAGGGGTATTACGGGAAACAAAGTAGGACGACGGCTTGCGTATCTCTTTGATTCATGCCCATTTCTGGATGATAGGTCACTGACACTTGGAAAAGTGTGACTGCATGAGGCTTGGATGTGTGTTTTGGAGAGGGCGGCGGGGTTTGGTGAAGTTGTGTTTTTTCCGAACAGCTGAGCTGTAGACCAGGTCGTCTTCCATAAACATAGGAAGCGTCTGAATGTAAACTGGTGGAGAGAAAGCGTTTATTTTCCCTGAGCTTTTGTCTGTTTCTTCGCGCGAGGTTTTAACACATCGTCGTCCAGGCCTTTCTCCTGCGCACGCTTGGGTTGCTCAGCTCTGCTGGTTTATTTATGAACGAGACATTTTTACTGGCCTTCACAGAAGTGCGTTTGTGGAAAGCACAGGGTGTGTTCCTCAAACTGGTGGTCTTTATGACTTGCCCTGGCAAACATGCGTGACGGGGAGATAGTATGGCCTTTGTGGAAGCACTTCTCAGTTCCAGGTTATTTGCTTTCTCTGTATTGAACTCCAAAAAAAGTCCAGGAGAACTTGGAAAACAAAATGGACAAAAGCCTGACTTGAAAAATGTATAAAGTTTCCCTCAGGTTAGTCACACAAAGCCGACCAGGTGGATCAATCAGTATTCTACTATAGTTCACTATAAACACTGATGGATTCAGTGGAAGCTGTCTTAACTCAGACAGCAGTAGAGCCCATTTTTTAACGATCTGGTCTACTATGATCCCCCTCTTAAATCTGCGTTTTCTAAATGCCGAGTTCTTGGCGCCCCGAGTTTCATCTCCCCAGACCATGAATGTGTTCTTGTACCCAGACTCTCAAGTCGGCCGTGTTCAGGGCCAAACCCTGCCTGGGTCTAATCTGAACCCAACACTCTGAACCCCAACACTCTGAACCCCAACACTCTGAACCCCAACACTCTGAACCAACCCAACACTCTGAACCCAACACTCTGAACCCCAACACTCTGAATCCCAACACTCTGAACCCCAACACTCTGAACCAACCCAACACTCTGAACCCAACACTCTGAACCCCAACACTCTGAACCCCAACACTCTGAATCCCAACACTCTGAACCCAACACTCTGAACCAACCCAACACTCTGAACCCAACACTCTGAACCCAACACTCTGAACCCCTACACTCTGAACCCCTACACTCTGAACCCCTACACTCTGAACCCAGCACTCTGAACCCAACACTCTGAACCCAACACTCTGAACCAACCCAACACTCTGAACCCAACACTTCTGAACCCCTACACTTCTGAACCCCTACACTCTGAACCCCTACACTCTGAACCCAACACTCTGAACCCAACACTCTGAACCCAACACTCTGAACCCAACACTCTGAACCCAACACTTCTGAACCCAACACTCTGAACCCCTACACTCTGAACCCAACACTTTGAACCCAACACTCTGAACCCCAACACTCTGAACCCAACACTCTGAACCCCACACTCTGAACCCAACACTCTGAACCCCTACACTCTGAACCCAACACTCTGAACCCAACACTTCTGAACCCAACACTCTGAACCCAACACTCTGAACCCCTACACTCTGAACCCAACGCTCTGAACCCAACACTCTGAACCCAACACTCTGAACCCCTACACTCTGAACCCAACACTTCTGAACCCAACACTCTGAACCCAACACTTCTGAACCCAACACTTCTGAACCCAACACTCTGAACCCAACACTCTGAACCCAACACTTCTGAACCCAACACTCTGAACCCAACACTTCTGAACCCAACACTCTGAACCCAACACTTCTGAACCCAACACTCTGAACCCCTACACTTCTGAACCCAACTCTCTTTCTGAAATGTCAAGGACTGTGTGTGTGTGTCACCCGAGCACAGGGCCAGGATACAGGGCCAGGATTGTCCCAGGAATGTCACTGAATAAACATCACTACTGCGTGAATGTGGACAGTTGGGCTCCACAGAGGGTGACGAAGGAATTCGATTTCATTTAGTCATTTTACATGTAGTCATTTTAGCAGACGCAACTTACAACGTCATTTGGCACAGGCGGGAAACGAACCAACAACCTTCTGATTAGTAGCCCGACTCCCTAACCGCTCAGCCACCTGACCCCTGATTTCAAGTGTGGTCCTTACGACGACTTCGTAGTTGGGCTGCTGGTGTCGTCTAACTGCCCCTGGACAGATCTCCTCTCTGCAGGGTTTGGGACGGTTCCACCCCAAAAAAACGATCGGCTACATTCCATTCAATGGCTTTATTGTTATCAGTGTGGTGTGAAAACTGGAGGTTTAGCGATAGAAATATCCTGGACAATTTTCTTTTTGTTCCCCTGTATGTCTACAGAGCCTTCTGCACACCTCAGAATTCCTAAGACTTAACAACGGAATCCGCTTTTAGCTTCACAATGTGATAAATGAGTCTCTAAATTAATTATTGAGTCTCGACGTGAATTTCGCTGCTTGTTATGGCTGATGAGCCTAGACTTCTATTTTGAGCTGAGGCCTGACCAAAGCTGTCTTTGACAGATGATCATTGGCCTGTTGGCAGGCACTCTGCAGGGGGAAAGATCCCTGGGTCTGGGGACCCAGGCAAGACCAGGCACACAGTAATCTTCCAGCCGTAACGATCCCGACTCGCACGTCTGGGTTGTTTAGACAATCACGTTGGTGTCTGACAGAATGGTTTCTCAATGGGCAGTGTGAAACCATAACTCTAAAGATAATGAGCTGGGGGGGGAGGAGAAGAACATAATAACCCTATGATTTATAGCTTCTTCTTTTCCGAGGCAGATGATCTCTTCCTATGAGGATATAGGCCGCGTGTTCAAGTGGCTGGTGTGCTGTCGTGTGATCGTGCTCTGACTGGAAGGAGAAGGCCTAACCTCTTGTGTCAGACTCTTGTATCCTCAGAGTGCAGCCCCATCTTGTTGCTATGTGAAGCATGGCCCGCACGCTGCTCAACAGGAAAAGCTGCTCTGTGTCTGACCGAGCGACGATGATGTCATAATGCTTTATGATGCCGCCATGCATCGTCTCCTGCTGACAACAGAAAGCCTTCTGGGATGTTCCGAGGAGAGAGTGTGGTTGTGCTGGTGCACGTCCAGCCTTGCCCCCCTCCCCCCTTCCCCCTTCCCTCTAGATTGTTGGCAGAGACTTTATTTGTGTTTATCACAAACCGTGTTCCAGAAAAAGCCTTTCAGTATACCCATCCCGTCCCATCAGAAGGCAGGGAGAGGCAGGGAGAGGCAGGGGAGAGGCAGGGGGAGGCAGGGGGAGGCAGGGGGAGGCAGGGGGAGGCAGGGGGAGGCAGGGGGAGGCAGGGGGCTGGAGCGGCTACCACCGTGGCTGTTCCTACAACCCAAATGTCGACTCCCTCACTTTGTGTTACTCCTGCTGCTGCTGCTGTTGTTGTTGTTGTTGTTGTTGTTGACATGGCAGTGTGTAAATGTATGGAGAGAGCGCTTCTTGCCCGGAGAGTTTGTATATTTTCTGTTCAGTTTCAGCTACTTGGGGATTCCTGCTCCTCCCCATAACATGATCAGACTGGATAATGACCTGTGTGTGTGTGTGTGTGTGTGTGTGTGTGTGTGTGTGTGTGTGTGTGGTGTGTGTGTGTGTGTGTGTGTGTGGGTGTGTGTGGGTGTGTGTGGGTGTGTGTGGGTGTGGTGTGTGTGGGTGTGGGTGTGTGTGTGTGTGTAAGGGGTGTGTTTTAGTTAGCTGTGTGTGTGTGTGTTAGGGGTGTGTTTTAGTTAGCTGTGTGTGTGTGTGTGTGTGTGTTAAGGGGTGTGTTTTAGTTAGCTGTGTGTGTGTGTGTGTAGATGTTGATGAAGGAGTTGATTGTGAAACACAGAACCAATCTGTCTGGCATTTTAACGAAGAGGGTGTTTCTTGGAGACAAGCAACCCATTTAGTACGGTGTGGTCAGAGTACTACCCTCTCACCTCAATCTCTCTGTCTGTCTCTGTCTCTCTGTCTCTCTGTCTCTCTCTCTCCCTCTCTCTCTCTCTCTCTCCCTCTCTCTCTGTCTCTCTATCTCTCTCTATCTCTATCTCTGTCTCTCTATCTCTCTCTATCTCTGTCTCTGTCTCTCTGTCTATTTCACAAACCCTATTTTACAACCAAAAAACCCCCATTGATGTAGCCTAGTTGTTGATGTGAATTCACATAATAAAGTAGAACAGAGAACCTGATGGAACACGGAACATTGGAAGGTGTTCTGATTCCGCAGGGTCAGTTGTCTGAACGTTCTTAACGACCTGGGCTTGTGTTTGGTTCAGTTGTCTGAACGTTCTTAACGACCTGGGCTTGTGTTTGGTTCAGTTCAGGGTTTAGCTGCAGCGCAGAGACTCCTCGGAAGGTGCACATTGATTTCTCATTGTGCCAAAGTGATTGAGCTCCGTTTGCAGCAGAGGTGCTTTGATTGAAACGACACTCAGACAGAGTCCTTGAAAGCTCTTTGCCTTGAATGAGTGATGCTTGTTAGTGGCAGAACAGACAGCTGTTGTGTCGGGGGGGAGGACGTTGTTTCATCCTGAGCGGCGCCGCGTGCGTTCAGGAGCACGAGAGGTTAACCGACTCCACCGAGTCTCCTGCCTTTCAGATCACTCCCTGCCGGGGCATCCCATAATAGTCTAGCTAGCTTCAGACTGTCACAAAGAACCTTGAATCTATTCTCTCTTGTCGACCGTCATCCTCACCCAACTGCTCTGAACAAATGTGCACATTCCTCACGTCGCCACACAATCCTGTCTCCTTACACACAGTTTGAAGGGGAAATATGTTGGGTTGATATTAAGTCCAACAGCCTTTCTGAAGAGAAGAAATCATATTAGTTGATCGCCATCTGCGACAACGTTGTCAAACCATAGGCCCAGGGAAAGGTCGCTGTGTGGTTTTGAACGCCCCTCCCAGTCTGGCTACAGACTCACCACCACACCAACCGCCACGTTCTGTCGCGTTGCCATACTCTTTCAGCGGTTATGTTACCCCCTGGGGCGCCTTGCCGCAGAACGGCCAGGAGTTCGCACACACACACACACACACACACACACACACACACACACACACTGGTAAGTCATCTTCGGATGATTCCGCTGGTTTGATGATCGTCTGCTGGTTTCCAGGGTGAGGAAGAGGAAAGAGGGAGAGGAGACGAGAGGGAGATGGAGGAGAGGAGGGAGGGAGAGAGAGGAGACGAGAGGGGGATGGAGGAGAGGGAGATGGAGGAGAGGGAGATGGAGAGAGAGGAGACGAGAGGGGGGATGGAGGAGAGGGAGATGGAGGAGCGCGAGATGGGGAGACTTTCGTCGTCTTCGTGAGCGTCTCGTGTTATGCTAGGCTCTTCTCTGGCTTGCGCTGTGCTGCGTGCAGTCTGAGCCGCGCTGGTGGCTGCGTCGTGTTTAGCTTTTGCTTGCTCTGCGATGGCGTTAGCTATCCCGCTATGTTGTCGGGGTCGTTGCTGGGAGCGAGCGAGGGTGAGTGGCGGAGTGAAACGAGGGGGAGGGGACGAGAGGGTGTATGCGTAGAACTGGTAGAGTTTCGCTGATGGGAGTGTAGGAGATGAATCGGGGTAGGGGTAGACGAGCGTGGGATGGAGGAGAGTCAAAGGGAGAGGAGACGAGATGGGAGATGGTAGGAGAGGAAAGAGGGAGAGAGAAGCTGAAGACTGTTTCTACCACAGACGGCAACCGGAGACCGAGAAGATGATTACTTCCACTTATGGAAACAGACCCTGAAAGGAGTTCATCATACAACTGAAAAAGTGTGTGTGTGTACACCAGTGTGACAAGACCACATCCTTATTTCACCACACTTTGGTGGTGTGACGGTGAGCCAGGAAGTCACTCCTCTTCTGGGCCCTGGGCTCCGGAACATTCATCACCCCTCCTCCCACCTTCTCAGATTTTCTCCTCCTCCTTTTTTCCCCACTTCTCTTTTAAATCTCAATATTCCCAACTCCTCTCCCACTCCTTCTTTCTCTCTGTCCTCCTCCTTCTCATCTCCCTCTATCAGTCTGCCTGTGTGCCTGTCTGTCTGTCTGTCTGTCTGTCTGCCTGTGTGCCTGTCTGCCTGCCTGTCTTCCTGTCTGCCTGCCTGTCAACTGAGCTTCAGATCCGTGCCACATTGTCTGGGCCTCCTGTATCTGATTTGGCAGGAGTGGGTCATGCTCATCATACAGGGACTTTGCTGTGTGTTTGTACCAGTGTTCCTGGGCTGTACCAGTACTGTACCAGTGTTCCTGGGCTGTAACCAGTACTGTACCAGTGTTCCTGGGCTGTACCAGTACTGTACCAGTGTTCCTGGGCTGTACCAGTACTGTACCAGTGTTCCTGGGCTGTACCAGTACTGTACCAGTGTTCCTGGGCTGTACCAGTACTGTACCAGTGTTCCTGGGCTGTACCAGTACTGTACCAGTACTGTACCAGTGTTCCTGGGCTGTACCAGTACTGAACCAGTGTTCCTGGGCTGTACCAGTACTGTACCAGTACTGTACCAGTGTTTCTGGGCTGTACCAGTACTGTACCAGTGTTCCTGGGCTGTACCAGTACTGTACCATTGTGTGTGTGTGCGTGTGTGTGTGCTTGTCCAGACCTGTGTGTGTAATCTCTGTACATGTCTCTCCTTGGTGTTGACATCTGGGCCCACCACACCTTATTGCTGTGATCCTCTGAGATTTAGAACAACAACATGTTTCCTGTGTGTGTGTGTCTGAACGTGTGTGTCATGTGTGTGTCATGTGTGTGTGTGTGTGTGTGTCTGGTCCTCCTTCCTGGCTCGTGAGTCTGCAGGGCTGCAGTGAGGAGAGGCTGCAGACTCCTTCCTGGCTCATCATCACAGCTGCAGTCTGGGCCTGTCACACCAGAGTGTCTCCTGCCAACTGTCACAAACTAGTCCTCTTTGTTTTGCATCATGTAGTCAACACAAACCCAGCGTTTGTTTGGCGTAGTTGAGCTGTGTGATGATGTGAACTCCCGAGCAGCTCAGCTACAGACGCTGTTCTTCCCATCCTGAGCTTCGACGGGAACGGCTCTCACACAGAATCTGCAGGAGACGACTTTGACTTGGTTTTGAAACAAATCCCGTCTGGGGCAAAGCTGTGTCTGCTGCAGCCATGATACATGATGGTGGAGAGTGCCAGGGGTGGGAGGTGTCAGGGTGTGGAGAGGGGGTGTCAGGGGTGGGAGGTGACATTTGAGGTGTGAAGGATCAGGGAGGATCACTGGAGCTGGCGTTTCTCTGAAGGAGGCATTGATTTTGAGTCTTAAAAGTCGGACAGGGGAGGGGAAGCTAGCTGAGGTTGTGTGGTGTGTGTGTGTGTGTGTGTGTGTGTGTGTGTGTGTGTGACTCAACCAGATGATTAGTGACAAGCTTCTCTCTTTTTGACCTTTCGAGTACTGCAACAGTTTAGGGGGAATGAGCTTTTGCATCTGCTCGTGTGTGTGTGTGTGTGTGTAGATGTAAGTAGTGTGTCTTTGTGTGCCTTTGTGCCACTTGGTGTGTCCATCTGTGTGTTTGTGTCTCCCCCCTGCCTTCCTGTGTACATTGAACCAATAAAGTGTGAAAAGAAAATATTTACTATGTTTCTGTTCCAGTCTGGCCGGTGTGTCAGCCTGCTGTTAGCTCGGTCTGTGTGTGATGACTGACAGTGTCTGTATCTGTAGTGTCGCGCTGTATAAACAGTTACCGTATCTTATCTGCCCTACTTTGCTTACATGGAAATCAGACATTCGTGAACTCATGGGCTGATATTGAAGAACTGGTTTGATCTCCTTCTACTTCATCCCTGGTTGTGGTGAGCCCTCCTCCCTGCTTTGGGGGAGAGGTGGGGGGTCAGATGGCTGAGCGGTGAGGGAGTCGGGCTATAAATCAGAAGGTTGTTGGTTCGATTCCCCGACCGAGCCAAATTACGTTGTGTCCTTGGGCAAAGCACTTCACTCTACTTGCCTCTGAGAAAATGTCCCTGTACTTACTGTAAGTCGCTCTGGATAAGAGCGTCTGCTAAATGTAAATGTAGAGGTGCACTGTTGTAATCCAGCGCTGGATCTGTTCTCCCTCAAACCAAGTCAGCAATGATGATGATGAGCTCATCAGATACGACGAGCCTGGAGCACGTCTGGGCAGGCTTCTGTCTCTCTCTGTCTCCCTCTCTCTCTCTCTCTCTCTGTGTCTCTCTCTTACTGTCTCTCTCTCCTCCTCTCTCTCTCTCTCTCTCTCTCTCTCTCTCTCTCTCTGTGTCTCTCTCTTACTGTCTCTCTCCCCTCTCTCTCTCCTCCTCTCTCTCCCTCCCTCTCTTATTTATCACCCTTTCCCTAATCCTCTTAATGACCCCAGCTGGTTTACAGGACAAAACTCTGCCTCTCTGCCCCTCAGAACCCACCTGGGGTAAAACACTTCCTCATAACACCCCTGCCTCGCTCTCTCATTGGCTTGTAGCCTCAACAGCCTCCAGGAACCTGGAGTGATGATGTCACACCAGTGTCCCCACCTCGACCAGTTGAGCAGAGAGGAAGGATGTCAGATATCACTGTTAGTTGGATGACGCCAGAAAACGATAGACCTTTCCTCTCCTCTCCTCATCTCCTCCTCCTTTCCTCCTCCTTTCCCTCTCCTCTCCTCCTCCTCACCTCTCCTCTCTTCCTCTTCCTCTTCCTCTCTCTTCCTCTTCCTCTTCCTCTTCCTCCTCCTCTCCTCTCCTCCTCCTGTCCTCCTCCTCTTCCTCTCCTCCTCTCCTCCTTCCTCTTCCTCTTTCCTCCTCCTCCTCTCCTCCTCCACCTCTCCTCTCTTCCTCTTCCTCTTCCTCTTCCTCTTCCTCTCCTCTTCCTCCTCCTCTTCCTCTTCCTCTCCTCCTGTCCTCTTCCCTCTTCCTCCTCCTCCTGTCCTCCTCTCCTCTTCCTCTTCCTCTTCCTCTTCCTCTTCCTCTTCTTCTTCCTTCTTCTTCCTCTTCCTCTTCCTCTCCTCCTCTGTCCTCTTCCTCTTCCTCCTCCTCCTCTCCTCCTCACCTCTCCTCTTCTCCTCTTCCTCTTCCTCTTCCTTCTCTTCCTCCTCCTCTTCCTCTTCCTCTCCTCCTGTCCTCTTCCTCTTCCTCCTCCTCCTGTCCTCCTCTTCCTCTTCCCTCTTCCCTTCCTCTCCCTCTTCCTCTTCTCTTCCTCTTCCTCTTCTTCTTCTTCTCTTCTCTTCCTCTTCCCTCTTCCTCTTCCTCTTCCTCTTCCTCCTCTTCCTCTCCTCCTTTCCTCTTCCTCCTCCTCCTCTTCCTCCTCCTCCCCTCCCCTCCTCCTCCTGTCCTCCTCCTCCCCTCCTCCTCTCCCAGTAAGCTGAGTTGCAGTGTTTGCAGGTCTACATAGTATCATAAGCCATGAGCATGTGATGTGATCCTATCTCTCTCTGGTGGAAGGGGACAGATGAGGGTCTCAGGTTGCAGTGTTTGTCCTCATTCAGAACCCCGGAACTGCAACACACACACACAAATGTGCACTTCACACACATTTTGCAAGCATACCTATAGTCTCATACACTCATTGAGGGGTGAGAAAGTATGCAGGCACGCACAGTGTGTGAGAGAGGTGTGTGTGTGTGTGTGAGAGAGAGAGGGGCTGCTGCTCCTATCCTTCCAGTGGTTCTAGAACCCTGAATGACGACATTGCCTTGAGGCCCCCCCTCTGTCTGTCAGATATTCTATAAATTCTCCTATCTGTTTCCTCTGTCATAAAACATTCTGGTTTGTCCATTCGGGCTGAGCCCCTGATCCCTGTGTGCTGAGCCCCACGCCTCTGAGCCTCGGGCCTCGAGCCACGCTCCCTTGCAGCCGGCTCCTGGAGGTCAGTCTTGGGTGACACAACAACTCGGATGGATCACGTTTCCTGCCAGAGTCGACAGGATCCCGGCGTGACAGAAGAAGAAGAAGGGCTTTCACAGAAGCGCACAAGAAGAAGAAGGGCTTTCACAGCTTCCCTCACAGGTCTCAGCTTGTCTGGCCTCTCACAAGCCTGCAGACGAACTCTGAATCGCTCTTATCTAAAGAGGCTAATGGCTATATCATTATTGATCTAGAATAGGCCTAATCCCATGGATGGAAGACTGGGTCTAAAGAATGAAAGGATTATGACATCAGAGTAGGTTAATGTTCTGTTTTGACTTCCTCTTTATTCATTTGTGTTCACGGTTCTTTTCCTCTTATCCACCTTTTGTGAAGTTTTGTTCCGGAAAATTCTTTTTTGTAATGCCCCCCCCCCTAATCCTTGTTTAAAAAATATTTATTAAACTGTCAATCAGGCTTGTGGCCAGTTGCCAGGTTGCCAGGTTTGGGGCCTTGTTCTGGGCTGGAAACCCTCTTTTTGAGTTTGTGGCTTGTCTGTCCTACTTAGGATTGTTTTCAATCCCCTTATTTTACTCAGTGACTTGAAGGAGGGCAGGTCAGGTGTAAACTGGGTTTCTGACCGGTGTAACCATAGAAGGCTTACTGACCTGTGTCTCCGATATGCCCTTCTTAAGAAATTCAACTCAGACGTAATTTCTCTTCTGTTCTCTTTTGAATTTCCGGGGAACTCCTTTTCATTAGAACGGAAACTTTGATCGTTTGTCGAGAGGGGCTCACTCTTGAGTCGAGGACGTTGAATGCGTTTCTCGTTTTTGGCACGGTTGACAGTTGGTTCTTAGAAAATAAGAGGACAAAAGATAATCGCAGATTAAACGTTGTTATTGTCTCTGTGTCAATAAACATCACAACGTCCTGTGACCTTTGATTTGATTGGTTGCTGGATTACTGTTATTTCCTGTTAATGAACACCCGCTAATGGCCATGGTGTTAAAAGACTGGCTCTCATTGGTCAGTATTAAATCCTCACCAGGTCATCTGTGGGAGTAGGTGTAATGAAATGAACATCAGTAATTTCGTCTGATAAAATTACTTAATTCGTGGACACTATCGGGATTGGATTTGGCATCCTATGTCGTCTATTTGACGGAAACATCAAACATTTCTGGGCAAATGCAACAGAAATTCTGTCTCTTTGACATATTGTAGGTGGATTATTGTTAAGATAATTTCTTTATCAAGTAATGCACAGAGTCGTCGGATTGAAAGAAAGTCTCACTCTGTGGTAATGTTTCAGAGAGTTAAACTCACTGACAATAAACAGTTGGCTCACAGTCAGGTAGCACAGATTGAAGAGTCTTTAACCCAAGATTTAAACCTCTGTTTTTGAAGCCAACAGAGAGTGTTTAAATGGGCTATTAACATCTAAATGGTCTCTCTCTCTCTCTCTCTTCTCTCTCCTTCTCTCTCTCTCTTTCTCTCTCTCTCTCACACTCTCTTACCATCACTGCTTCTCTTTCTCTCACTATCTATACTTCTATCTCTCTCTACTTATCTCTCTCCTTGTGATATTTCTCTGTCTCTCACTAACTGTCTCTCTCTCCACCCGTTGTTCTCACACCACGAGGGTGTGCGAGGGTGTGCGAGGGTGTGCGAGGGTGTGCGAGGGCGTGCGAGGGCGTGCGAGGGCGTGCGAGGGCGTGCGAGGGCGTGCGAGGGCGTGCGAGGGCGTGCGAGGGCGTGCGAGGGCGTGCGAGGGCGTGCGAGGGCGTGCGAGGGCGTGCGAGGGCGTGCGAGGGCGTGCGAGGTGACAAAAGGCCTCTGCTTCACAGCGTGTGAAGTGGCAGTCTGGCCAGGGTCATCCTCACTGGGCTGTTACTGATTTAACCGGGAATCGATTTGGGGCTGTCAGGTGTGTGTTAATCTGGATGTTTGTGTGTGTGTGTGTGTGTGATGGTATTCTGTGTGTGTGCGTCCGTGACTCATCCACACCCCCCAGTGAAGGTCACGCTGGCTAGGTGTGAAGGGATGTTGTGTTCCTGCTGCACTGAGAGGTGCACCTGTGGCGTGGGTAAACTGATTAGTCCCTCACGGACCCACACCAGGGTGGAGACCCACCGCTCACCGCTCTCTGGTAGAGCTGCACAGGCCTGGATGGGCTCTGGGGCTTTCTAGTCAGGCACATGGGAGGACTTCCGTGTCCGGGTCCTGACAGGAGTTTTGGACGGGCGTTTCTCACGACCCTCTCAGGGATGATCTCTTCTTCTTCTGTCAGATGGCTGAGTGGTTAGGGAATCGGGCTAATACTCAGAGGGTTGCCAGTTCGATTCCCGGCCGTGCAAAATGACGTTGTGGCCTTGGGCAAGGCATTTCACCCAACTTGCCTCGATGTCCCTGTACTTACTGTAAGTCGCTCTGGATAAGAGCGTCTGCTAAATGACTAAATGTAAATGTCCCGTAGCTCCCGGCCTGCTGAACGTCAGTCCGTCTCCACAGTGTTAAGATAATACAGATGTAATAAGAATGTACCTGCCATCTCTTGATCTGGAGACAACTGCTCTCCCGCTGAGCAGTAGAGTAAGACATGGTCGTTATTTAAAAACCTCTAGTTTTACTGCTGCCTCCAACCCTCCCCCAAAATTATAACTAAATGTGCTGTAGACTACCAACCGACCAGATGAATGTACTTTTTGTCCTCGAGAAGAAATTGGCTGAAGTGTGCCGTAATGTTCTGGTTCATACGCAGGACACTCCTGGAAGGTTCTGGCTCATTCCGCTACCAGCTCTATTATTAGAATCCACAATCCACCTCGGGCCAAGTTAGTTAGGTTGATGTGATCAGATATCCCAAATCTGAATACTAACGTTGTTGTGCGTCAGACCCAGTTCCAGACGGAACCTTCCGGACCGCAGGAAACCAGCTTTCTGCTGACCTGGTTGTTTCAGAGGTGGCCGTCATGGATGAGGAAAGATGGAGGTCTGGAGGGGTAGAGAGTTGGAAGAGGCCAGGGATGTAGAGAGAAGTCTGAGATGAGGAAAGATGGATGTCTGGAGGGGTAGAGAGGTGGAAGAGGCCAGGGATGTAGAGAGAAGTCTGGGATGAGGAAAGATGGATGTCTGGAGGGGTAGAGAGGTGGAAGGGGCCAGGGATGTAGAGAGAAGTCTGGGATGAGGAAAGATGGATGTCTGGAGGGGTAGAGAGTTGGAAGTGTGGGATGGGCAGGAGGAGATGCAGGCTCAGTGTTGGAGTCAGAGAGAGAGAGAGTTTAGGTCAGACACAGGAGTACTGTTAATGGCACTTTACAACGTGCAAATCGATCACTCTTTTCCCCCCTGCTACACCACGATAGTTGGTGCCTTTGTACACACATGGCTAATCATTTGCATAGCATGGAACCTGGGGATCATAGGTCTAAGCTGAATACTAGAGTAGAAGGTTGTGGTTACAGTCACAGTTCGTAGTAAACTATTTGTACTTAACATTCCGGCGTAAAGGGGTGACTTGTGTTGGAGGAATGTTTGGCTCTTGACTTGAGGACAAAGACACACCCGCAGTTAGGAACCAATCAGACGCTTCTCCTCAAGACCGCGTCCTTCTGGTGCTGGACTCGGCTTCATCTGTCAAACACGACCGTACAGAAACACATTCAAAGGTGTGAACCCTCCTTTATTCTCAAGTGAACCGCCAGTATTACATGTAGTCATTTAGCAGACAGTCTTATCTAGAGCGACTCACAGTAAGTACAGGGACATTCCCCCCGAGGCAAGTAGGATGAAGCGCCTTTCCCTTCGGCCCGGAATCGAACCAGCAACCTTCTGATTAATAGCCCGATTCCCTAACCGCTCAGCCATCTGACCCCTAGTAGTAGGGGTGTTCGAATGCCGTACTCAACCCTGTTTGTGTCTCTCTCACTCCCTCCTCCCTCGCTCTCCTGAGGTATCCCTTTCTCTCTCTCTCTCTCTCTCCTCTCTCTCCCTCTCTCTCTCTCTCTCTCTCCTCTCTCTCCCTCTCTTTCCTCCCCTCCATCCCTCCCCCCTCCCTCTCTGCACGTCAGGTATTTTCTTTCACACGTCTCTCTCTCCTGTCTTACTCTGGGTTAAGGAACACATCACGCTGCCCTCAGAATGACATTTTTCCAATTTCCCCCCTCCTCTCAGTGGAGTCATTGTAGCAGACATGAATGGAGCTTTTGTTTTCACGTTCAACCTCTCGTTAACCTCTTGCAGTCAGACGCCCGGGGCGGGGCGTCGTACGGTCGCTCGCAACACCTAAACCGTGACTTTGCGCCATTTGACGACAGATTTGTCAAGCTGGATTAGTAGTGAACAGAGAGAGGGGTCGGGTTGTCGGTGTACTGAGGGCGTGTTAGCATGGTGGTTAGCATGGTGTTTAGCATGGTGTTAGCATTGTGTTAGCATGGTGGGTAGCGTGGTGGCTAGCGTGGTGGCTAGCATGGTGGTTAGCATGGTGGCTAGCAGGGACCGTTGGAGCGGTTGAGAATAGACTGTGGTGGATTGGGTCTTTCTGCGGTTTGTTAGTTGTTTCTAGATGCCCCTCAGGGGGAAGACTTCTGTCTTTTCTTCTTCTCTCTCTTCTCTTCTTCTTCTCTTCTGTAACTATTTCTTTACTTTCCCTCCCTTGTTCTATTCTTCTTCTCTTCTTCTACCTCAGAGCACTGAGTAACATTCTCCACCCCCCGAATAATCCTAATCCTAATCTACACTCACTTAATTATGCTCTTGGATGTGTGTGTGTGTGTGTTCAACGCTGCAGTAAAACAGGGCTTAAGGCCTGAGCGAATCCCTGTGGAGAGCAACTTGGAGTCGGACTGTCAACACACGCGTGAAGATCCGGACGGGGTTTACCTCTGAAGGAGACTGGGAGGGTCTGGGACTGTGGGAGGGAGGGAAGGAGTGTTTAGTATTGCCGGGGTGTCAGCTGGGCTAGATGCAGTGCTGCAGATAATGAATACGAATGAAGCCTCGATGTGTGTGTCAGGCCTGGGGAGAGAGTTGCTTCATACACTGAATCCTCAGTTTGAGGGAGAGGGAGAGGGAGAGGAAGTGGGAGAGAAAAAGAAGAGCGATGGAGAGGGAGAGAGACGAGAGGTGAGGGGAGAAGAGGGGGAGAAAGGAGAGAAGGTGGCACATCCAGAGAGAGAGAGCGAGAGAGACAGAGAGAGAGACAGAGAGAGAGAGAGAGAGCGAAAGAGAGAGAGAGAGCGAGTAGAGAGAGAGAGCGAGAGAGAGAGAGAGCGAGAGAGAGAGAGCGAGAGAGAGAGAGACAGAGAGAGAGAGAGCGAAAGAGAGAGAGCGAGAGAGAGAGAGCGAAAGAGATGAGAGCGAGAGAGAGAGAGCGAGAGAGAGACAGAGACAGAGACAGAGAGAGAGACAGAGAGAGAGACAGAGAGAGAGACAGATAGAGAGAGAGAGAGCGAGAGAGAGACAGAGAGAGAGATCTCCTCCAGCCTGGCTGCAGTCTCTTCAGTGCTCAGCGTTGTGTGTAGTGGAGCGTGCAGCGGGCCGTCATTGACAGTTTGGTCGGAGCAGTGATCCTGAACCAGCATGTTTGAACTGGACACAAACCCAGAGAGAACTGCATCGTTACAGGACCTAGTTACCCCCTCGAGTCCCCAGACACACACACATACACACACACACACACACACACACATACACACACCACACACACACACATTCACACACCACACACATACACACACACACACATACACACACTCATTACCCTGGGGGGAAGGCGAGGGCTGGTTTCTTCATGTAAATAAAAACCCATGGGGACAATCACGTGTGTGTGTTCGTGCGTGCACATGCACTTCTGGATATTGATTTATACACAGGCGTAGTGTGAGACTCAGGAGAGATTGTTTGTTATTGCCAGTGAAAAATGTGTGTGTGTGGGGAGGGTGCTGGGTGATTGGGTACTTGTGCGTGTGTGTGGCTCGCTATTTGTGTACTTTGTGTGTGTGTGTGTGTGTGTGGGAAGGGTGCTAGGTGCTTGGGTGCTTGGGTACTTGTGTGTGTGTGTGTGTGGCTTGCTATTTGTGTAAGTGTGTGTGTATGTGTGGGGAGGGTGCTATAGGTGCTTGTGTACTTGTCTGTGGCTTGCTATTTGTGAACTTGTGTGTGTGTGGAGGGTGCTTGTGTACTTGTGTGTGTGTGTGGCTTGCTATTTGTGTACTTGTGTGTGCATATGAAGGTATTTTAACCAGCCAGGGGGCTGAAGGCCTGTAGTGAGCCCCCAGCCCTGTTCACCCCGCCAGGCAGCTACGAGGTGCTGCTGGGGTATTTACACTGGAGCTATTCTTACCGTGGTCAAGCACAGGCCTGCTAGACCCTGCTTAACCAAAACACTGCTATCCCAACACATGGACACTTTACACACGCTCCCTTAACTCGACCAAGGACAATGACACATGGACACTTTACACACGCTCCCTTAACTCGACCAAGGACAATGACTCATGGACACTTTACACACGCTCCCTTAACTCGACGAAGGACAATGACACATGGACACTTTACACACGCTCCCTTAGTGTGTGGTTCTGACTGGGGACGATCCTCTCGACGCCAGCCCGCTTGCTAGCACACCACTACCGCCGCAGTGACAAACTAGAAACTTTCTCTGCAGTGGTTTTCCCCCCAGACTCCTAGTTCTGCTTTTTGAAGAGAAAACATGAAATCAACCCTAGTTCTGCATTTCTGCAGTGGCTGCAAAGTTGTGCTTTTCTTCTCCCTCTGTTGTCGACTCCGTCTAGCCGTGGACCAGTCTGTCCAGCCCTGTTAAGTGTTTCAGGACACAAATGGGCCATAAATCTCCTCCTCCTTTCACTCCTCTCTCCCCTCCTCCTCCACATCGTCTAGAGAGCCTTCTCCCTCTATTGATGCCCTCTCGACCCTCCTCTCTCCTCCCCCCCCCCTCTGAACAGCCTTGTGTACACTCACTATGCTTTCTCCTCCTCCCCCCCCCCTCTTCCCCCCCCCACCCCCCTCCCTATGCTTCCTCCTCCTCCTCCTCCTGCCCCATCGCTCCCCTCTCATTATCACACAGCTATTTGTGTGTTCCGTTTAGTCAACCGTCTGTACGTCTGTACGTCCGGTCTGTACGTACCTCAGTCTGCCAGTGGAACCTGTATGTCCAGACTGGGCGTAGTGGATGTGTCAGTAGCGCTCCCTCCCTCTCTACCTCCAGACTGGGCGTAGTGGATGTGTCAGTAGTCTCTCTCCTCCCCCCCCCCTCCCTCTCTACCTCCAGACTGGGCGTAGTGGATGTGTCAGTAGCGTTCTCCCTCTCTACCTCCAGACTGGGCCTAGTAGATGTGTCAGTACTTCACTCCTCTCCTCTCTACCTCCAGACTGGGCGTAGTGGATGTGTCAGTAGCTCTCTCCTCCTCTCTACCTCCAGACTGGGCGTAGTGGATGTGTCAGTAGCTCTCTCTCTCCTCTCTACCTCCAGACTGGGCGTAGTGGATGTGTCAGTAGCTCTCTCCCCCCCCCTCCTCTCTACCTCCAGACTGGGCGTAGTGGATGTGTCAGTAGCTCTCTCTCTCCTCTCTACCTCCAGACTGGGCGTAGTGGATGTGTCAGTAGCTCTCTCTCCTCTCTACCTCCAGACTGGGCGTAGTGGATGTGTCAGTAGCTCTCCTCTCCTCTCTACCTCCAGACTGGGCGTAGTGGATGTGTCAGTAGCTCTCTCCCCACCCCCCCTCCTCTCTACCTCCAGACTGGGCGTAGTGGATGTGTCAGTAGCTCTCTCCCCCCCCCTCCTCTCTACCTCCAGACTGGGCGTAGTGGATGTGTCAGTAGCTCTCTCTCTCCTCTCTACCTCCAGACTGGGCGTAGTGGATGTGTCAGTAGCTCTCTCTCTCCTCTCTACCTCCAGACTGGGCGTAGTGGATGTGTCAGTAGCTCTCTCTCCCCCCCCCTCCTCTCTACCTCCAGACTGGGCGTAGTGGATGTGTCAGTAGCTCTCTCCCCCCCCCTCCTCTCTACCTCCAGACTGGGCGTAGTGGATGTGTCAGTAGCGCTCTCCCTCTCTACCTCCAGACTGGGCGTAGTGGATGTGTCAGTAGCTCTCTCTCCTCTCTACCTCCAGACTGGGCGTAGTGGATGTGTCAGTAGCTCTCTCCCCCCCCCCTCCTCTCTACCTCCAGACTGGGCGTAGTGGATGTGTCAGTAGCTCTCTCTCTCCTCTCTACCTCCAGACTGGGCGTAGTGGATGCGTCAGTAGCTCTCTCTCCCCCTCCCCTCCTCTCTACCTCCAGACTGGGCAAAGTGGATGTGTCAGTAGCTCTCTCCCCTCCCCCCCCTCCTCTCTACCTCCAGACTGGGCGTAGTGGATGTGTCAGTAGCTCTCTCCCCTCCCCCCCCTCCTCTCTACCTCCAGACTGGGGCGTAGTGGATGTGTCAGTAGCTCTCCCCTCCTCTCTACCTCCAGACTGGGCGTAGTGGATGTGTCAGTAGCTCTCTCTCTCCTCTCTACCTCCAGACTGGGCGTAGTGGATGTGTCAGTAGCTCTCTCTCTCCTCTCTACCTCCAGACTGGGCGTAGTGGATGTGTCAGTAGCTCTCTCTCTCCCCTCTACCTCCAGACTGGGCGTAGTGGATGTGTCAGTAGCTCTCTCCCCCCCCTCCTCTCTCTACCTCCAGACTGGGCGTAGTGGATGTGTCAGTAGCTCTCTCTCCTCTCTACCTCCAGACTGGGCGTAGTGGATGTGTCAGTAGCTCTCTCTCCTCTCTACCTCCAGACTGGGCGTAGTGGATGTGTCAGTAGCTCTCTCTCTCCTCTCTACCTCCAGACTGGGCGTAGTGGATGTGTCAGTAGCTCTCTCCCCCCCCCCTCCTCTCTACCTCCAGACTGGGCGTAGTGGATGTGTCAGTAGCTCTCTCCCCCCCCCCTCCTCTCTACCTCCAGACTGGGCGTAGTGGATGTGTCAGTAGCGCTCTCCCTCTCTACCTCCAGACTGGGCGTAGTGGATGTGTCAGTAGCTCTCTCTCTCCTCTCTACCTCCAGACTGGGCGTAGTGGATGTGTCAGTAGCTCTCTCTCCCCTCCTCTCTACCTCCAGACTGGGCGTAGTGGATGTGTCAGTAGCTCTCTCCCCTCCCCCCCCTCCTCTCTACCTCCAGACTGGGCGTAGTGGATGTGTCAGTAGCTCTCTCCCCTCCCCCCCCTCCTCTCTACCTCCAGACTGGGCGTAGTGGATGTGTCAGTAGCTCTCTCTCCTCCTCTCTACCTCCAGACTGGGCGTAGTGGATGTGTCAGTAGCTCTCTCCCCCCCTCCCTCCCTCTCTACCTCCAGACTGGGCGTAGTGGATGTGTCAGTAGCTCTCTCCCCCCCCCCTCCTCTCTACCTCCAGACTGGGCGTAGTGGATGTGTCAGTAGCTCTCTCTCTCCTCTCTACCTCCAGACTGGGCGTAGTGGATGTGAGCCTCTCCCCTCCTGTGTGATGTCCTGTGATGGAGACCCTCTCCCCTCCTGTGTGATGTACTGTGATGGAGACCCTCTCCCCTCCTGTGTGATGTACTGTGATGGAGACCCTCTCCCCTCCTGTGTGATGTACTGTGATGGAGAGCCTCTCCACTCCTGTGTGATGTACTGTGATGGAGACGTCGTCTGACAGACATGGTCTTCATCTCGGCTCCATTAGCTGGAGGCAGGCCTTGTAATTGACTTCTAATGGTGGATTTTTCCCCTCTCTCTGCCTCTCTCTGCCTCTCTGTGTCAGCAGCGCTCTCTCTCCTCCCTCCCTCTCTACCTTCTCTACCTCTCTCTCCGTTTCTCTTTTGCTTTCATCGCTCTCTCTAATTCAGGTGTGTGTGTGTGTGTGTAAAGGTGTACAATGTGTGTGTGTATATGGAATAATTTATGTACAGTGTGTGTGTGTACACATTGCTAGACTAGTGTGTCTGTGGTAAGGCACTCTGGGTCGTGGTGACTGTTGGGGACATCAGCTGGGATCCACAGGGGGTCCTGAGGCTAGGGATAGGGCTGAGGATGAGGCTGGGGCTCTGACTGGGGCCGGGGCTGAGGCCCGGGATAGGGCTGAGGCGATGGTGTATAATGAGGCTGAGGAATAAATGTAACCTTCATGTCTCTCAGCATCATCTAATCCCTGTCAAGACTGGCTCTCATCCCTCTCTCCCTCTCTCCTTCTCTAGCAGTGACCAGCTCTCAATTACTCTCTCCATCCTTCCTCTCACGCTATCTCTCTCCCTCTTTTTCTCTCCCCTTTGCCTTTCTCTCCCTTTTGACTCTTAACTTACGGGAGTCAGGTGGCTGAGCGGTTAGGGAATCAGGCTAGTAATCAGACGGTTGCCGGTTTGATTCCCGGCTGTGCAAAAATGACGTTGTGTCCTTGGGCAAGGCACTTCACCCTACTTGCCTCGGGGAGGAATGTCCCTGTACTTACTGTAAGTCGCTCTGGATAAGAGCGTCTGCTACAATGACTATAAGTCACTCTGGATAAGAGCATCTGCTTCAATGACTAAATGTAAATGGGAACTTTCTCTTGGTTCTCTGACGGTGTCTCTCTCTCCCCCTGGTTCTCTTGGTTCTCTGACGGTGTCTCTCTCTCCCCTTGGTTCTCTTGGTTCTCTGACGGTGTCTCTCTCCCCCTGGTTCTCTTGGTTCTCTGACGGTGTCTCTCTCTCCTTGGTTCTCTTGGTTCTCTGACGGTGTCTCTCTCTCCCCTTGGTTCTCTTGGTTCTCTGACGGTGTCTCTCTCCCCTTGGTTCTCTTGGTTCTCTGACGGTGTCTCTCTCTCCCCCTGGTTCTCTTGGTTCTCTGACGGTGTCTCTCTCTCCTTGGTTCTCTTGGTTCTCTGACGGTTGTCTCTCTCTCCTTGGTTCTCTTGGTTCTCTGACGGTGTCTCTCTCCCCTTGGTTCTCTTGGTTCTCTGACGGTGTCTCTCTCTCCCTGTGTGCAGGATGCAGGGTACTGGCTTCAGGTCCACAGGCTGGAGCACGGGGACGGGGGCATCCTGGACCTGGACGACATCCTATCAGACGTGGCGGACGACAAAGACAGGGTGAGTCAGCAAACAAGCAACCATTCGAAGGGGGGCTTTTATTTTGAAAAACCCTTGAAAGTTAAGCAACAGTTTTGCTGCACCGCGACACGGTTACAGCACGACGACGGCTCGGTTCAGCCACGACTTGGGGCGTAAAACTGAGATGTTTTGCCTTTGGGGCCGAGAAAGAAGTACTGACAGTACTGACAGTAATTAATCAATCAGCATGTTGTGATGCAACGCCGTGACAAGTTCCCACACTACCGCAGTATGTTCTAGAACTCTCTCTCTTCCATGTTCTAGAAGTTGGAACTCTCTCTCGTCTATGTTCTAGAAGTTGGAACTCTCTCTCTTCTATGTTCTAGAAGTTGGAACTCTCTCTCTTCTTGCTCCTTCACCCTTTGTAGATCTGCAGTAATACCTCTGCTGTTTGTTTTGATGGAAAGAGTCGTATAAGCAGTGAGATTTGGGCAATGATTCCCCCAGACGCAGAAGTCCTTCCTGCTTCCTGTCTGCCCAGATCCTTCACTGACCTCTCCGAGATTTTAATTTGGCTCTAAAGACGTTGTTTTTGACCGTTTGTTTGTGTGCGTGCGCATGTGAGGTGCTCTAGAGAAGTCTCCTGTGGTCTTACTGTCAGTGTGTCTTCTAGCCTTTTAGCTAGCTGTCAACACATGCTCTCTCTCTCTCTCTGTCTCTTTATCTCTGAGTTTCTCACCCTTTCTCCCCCTCTCGCCTCTCCTGTCTTCCTCCTCCTTCAGGAATATTCTACAGGACAGGACATGCAGGACAGTCTTCCTGACAGCCAACTAATCAAGCGTGTGGTGTTTTCTGACAAGAAAACATTTGGTCAAATTAGTTTGTTAAATCAGTAGAACGTTCCTTAGAGGTGACGGGTGAAAGTGTGAAAGTGAGCGCAGCAGGAACCAGACTAGAGTTCATCGGTTCAAATCCCCCAGGCTGGTGATGATCTCAGACCCAGGCTGGTGGAGATGATCTCAGACCCAGGCTGGTGATCTCAGACCCAGGCTGGTGGAGATGATCTCAGACCCAGGCTGGTGATCTCAGACCCAGGCTGGTGGAGATGATCTCAGACCCAGGCTGGTGATCTCAGACCCAGGCTGGTGGAGATGATCTCAGACCCAGGCTGGTGATCTCAGACCCAGGCTGGTGGAGATGATCTCAGACCCAGGCTGGTGATCTCAGACCCAGGCTGGTGGAGATGATCTCAGACCCAGGCTGGTGATCTCAGACCCAGGCTGGTGGAGATGATCTCAGACCCAGGCTGGTGATCTCAGACCCAGGCTGGTGGAGATGATCTCAGACCCAGGGAGCTGATCTCAGACCCAGGCTGGTGGAGATGATCTCAGACCCAGGCTGGTGGAGATGATCTCAGACCCAGGCTGGTAGAGATGATCTCAGACCCAGGCTGGTGATCTCAGACCCAGGCTGGTGGAGATGATCTCAGACCCAGGGCTGGTGATCTCAGACCCAGGCTGGTGGAGATGATCTCAGAACCAGGCTGGTGGAGCTGATCTCAGACCCAGGATGGTGATCTCAGACCCAGACCCAGGCTGGTAGAGATGATCTCAGACCCCAGGGAGATGATCTCAGACCCAGGCTGGTAGAGATGATCTCAGACCCAGGGCTGGTAGAGATGATCTCAGACCCAGGGAGATGATCTCAGACCCAGGCTGGTAGAGATGATCTCAGACCCAGGATGGTGATCTCAGACCCAGGCTGGTAGAGATGATCTCAGACCCAGGGCTGGTCTCCCTCCATGCTGGGATTGAGCAGCCGGCGTTTGTTTACACACACTGGCTGTGCCTGCTCAGTTAGTGTCCATGTGTTATGTGTGTTTGCTCAATATGTGTGTGTGTGTGTGACTGTGTGTGTGTGTGTGTGTGACTGTGTGTTCCTCCGATATGCTCCCCCCTGGACCAGGGTGACTGTTTGAGCGGAGGCCAGAGCGAGGTTTAAACAAGATGGCCACAGACGGAGCATCAATGTTTGCTGGAAACAAAAGTTGGTTTTAGCCTCGTCGTACCCAGAACAGCTCAGAGATTACTGAGATTACAAACCTCTGGTAGAGTCAGCAGAGGACACGACTGGTGTGTGTGTGTGGTGTGTGTGTGTGTGGTGTGTGTGTGGTGTGTGTGTGTGTGTGTGTGTGTGACAGCTGTTCTCCCCCCTTTTATACTGCTTTTAACTGCTAAATGAGAGGGGAAGGGGGGGTGGAGAGAAGGGGGAGAGGGACATAGAAAGAGAGAGGGAGAGAGGGTCCGAAAGGAGGGGGATGAAGAGAGAGAGGAGAGAGGAGAGAGGGGAGAGAGGGGAGAGAGGGGAGAGAGGGGGAGAGAGAGAGAGAGAAGAGGTAAAAGACAAACATGTCTAGTCAGTGACCGTGGCCCACCCGCAAGCTGTTGTTGGAGTGTATGATAAATCCTTTTTACTGTTGGCTGCATCCACACGCACATCAAAGACCTTTTCACATCCATAATGGAGATCTCAGCACAGCTGGGCTGAAGGGAAGCTCCGTTCTCGCGTCTTCTTTCTGTTTTTAGAACAAAACAACAACAAAAAACACTTGGATGTACAGATGCTTCTCGGAACCAGAAGTGGGTTTACAGAGCTGTGTTGACGGTTAGCGTTAGCCTGACTGTGCTAATGCTAATGTAGCCGATGTGTATCGGTGAAACTCACTCCTCAGGTATGTAATGAGCCACCCGCCTCATTGAAGAGCTAGCTTTTCTTTGGCGTAGTTGGTAGTGGTGGCGCTTGGGAAGCCAGAGGTGGCGAGTTCGACTCCCGGTGGGAGCGATCTCCCGGTGGTGGGAGTGAACAGGTGCCAGATACCTCTGACGGAGCTTGCAAGACCACGTTCGTTACATACCCGTTACACTAACAAGCGGTGTTAGCTTAGTTAGCATCACTGTGCTAACAAGCGGTGTTAGCTTAGTTAGCCTCACTGTGCTAACAAGCGGTGTTAGCCTCACTGTGCTAACAAGCAGTGTTAGCTTAGTTAGCCTCACTGTGCTAACAAGCGGTGTTAGCCTCACTGTGCTAACAAGCAGTGTTAGCTTAGTTAGCCTCACTGTGCTAACAAGCGGTGTTAGCTTAGCACGGTGGTCGAGGCCCGAGGCAGCCGGGCCCAGAGACACTGAGGTGTTTGTGGAACGTGTCTCGTTCTGCTCTGTCGTCTCCCTCCTCGCCGCAGCTTCTGTTTACAGAGATTCAAACACGGCGCATCAGTGATTGAGTAGGCATTTGTTGACCTACCGTGTCTGAGTGTGTGTGTGTGTGTGTGTGTGCATGGTTGCACCTTAATGTGTATGTGTGTGGTTGTGGTTACACTAATGTGTGTGTGTTTGTCACGCATGTGTGTCATCAGCCAGGAATGGGAGCTGACCGCTGCCAGTTTTACCGCCTGTTTTTCCAGATGCCCCTTTATACCCTCCCTCTCTCTCTCCCCCCTCGCTCTCTATCTCTCCCCCCTTCTCTCTCTGACCCCTCTGTTTTTCTCAAGCTTTTCATTGAATGTAGCATCTAATACTGTACACACACCAACATGCGTACACACACACCATTGGAGGTCATTACCCCAGGAGTGTGTAGGAATACTCGTGTCACCTGATACCGATGGTATGTTTGTGTGTGTGCCTCAGTGTGTGTGTGTGTGTTTATGTCAGTGTGTTTGTTGCGTTCTGGAGAAACAGCCTCACATTCTCTGCAAACCAGGGCGGGGCAGACAGCTGCAGTTAAACCACCAGATCACCATGAACACAGACGAGCTACGACCTGTCTGTCTGCCTGCCTGTCTGTCTGTCAGCCTGACAACGCAAGAATCCTACTGGACCAGCTAGGTAGACTTAAAGGCAAATCGTCTAGGGAGCAGCCAATCAGGGAACAGCCAGTCAGGAAACAGCCAATTATGGACTGTGTGTGTTGGACCAGCTGATCAGAAACCAGACGGTCAGGGACCAGCCAGGCAGGGACCAGCCCGTCAGGGACCCAGCCGGTCAGGGACCACCGGTCAGGGACCAGCCGGTCAGGGACCAGCCGTCAGGGACCAGCCGGTCAGGGACCAGCCGGTCAGGGACCAGCCAGTCAGCGACCAGCCAGTCAGGGACCAGCCATCAGGGACCAGCCAGTCAGGGACCAGCCAGTCAGGGACCAGCCAGTCAGCCAGAGGCAGAGGTCAAAGGTCAAAGGTAGGGGTTTAAGCCAGCCCAGGAGACCCTTTCATCAGATCAGCCCTGTCTCCACTCCCCAAACCTCAGTCACACAGCTCGCCTTCAACCCAACAGTCAAGTGGCATTGTGTGTGTGTGTGTGTGTGTGTGTGTATGTGATAAGCCTCAAAGCGTTTGTTTAGTTGGTTTGTAGGATCTCCTGAAGTCAAAGCAGTCTGAATCAACACACTCTAAAATAACAAGGTGAAAATAAAAACATCGGTAAATGAATGTTAGTTTTAACGGTGCTTGCTCATCTGTTACAGACTCAGATTCCTGTCTCCCTCTCTCTTTCTGCCTCTGTCACTCTCTTTCTGTATCTCTCTCTCTCTCTCTCCCTCTGTCTCTCTCTCTCTCTTTCTCTCAAAGAACCATACTAATTTGTGAAATCTAACAAATCTAACAAATGAATCTCTCAGCGGTCAGTGATACTCGAGCTGCTCTACAATGCTAATAGGTCTATGGATTAGATGTCTCTATATTTAGCCCCCTGATGTTGTTCTGCTGGGATTGATTGATCTCTCAGGGCAGGCAGAGATGCATTGTAAACTAACGAGTATTGACCCTAGCAAAGCGCACTACTTATTGACCATGAATAAAAGGATTTCCATTATTTTTCTAAACCTTTTTAGACACTGAAAGAACATGTGTGTGTGCTGTGCGTTGGTAGGTGTGTTTGTCGGTATGTGTGTGTGTGTGTGTGTGTGTGTGTGTCTGCTGTAGCGTCTGTCTCTGGTTATATATACAGCAGGAGTCCAAAAGTGGTGGCAGCGTTTGACCCTGAGGAGTTCTCTGGTCTCCCACTTTAATCCTCCTGGACTGATGGGAGCCCAGACAGATACCACAGATGGATACCATGCGCTGGGGGCCGGGGGGCTGGAGGCTGGAGGGGGCGCTGGGGCGGGGGGGCTGGGGCTGGGGGCTGGGTATAAGGGAGCCTGGGGGCTGGGGTTGAGACAGGGGGAGGCTGGGGGCTGGGGCGGGGGCTGGGGTTAAGGGAGCCTGAGGCTGGGGGAGGCTGGGGGGATGACATGTGAACTGTTAATGCCAGCATCACTCCGATAAGTGAGACGACATCTAAGAAGGAGGGGCTAAACCTGCCTCCCCCCCGTCCCTCCCTCCCTCCCCTCCCTCCCTCCTTCCAGCTGGGACCAGTTTGGGGAGAGGTGCTCTCAGCACACCACCCTCACTGTCTCACGGACACACCCAGCATGGACTTTGAAGGGGTTTTCCTTCAGCATTCACCCCAAGCCAATTAAACACGGCCCGTTTTCTAAATGACTCAACTCCTCCGTTCTCTGTAACTTCAGCACTCAGGAATATCCCTCTCTTACTGTTATTACAACATTTACAGAGGCCTACCACCCGGTTAGAACGGGATACCCCTCGCATACCTCTACGTTTTTTTGTAACTCCTCGGAAAGAGAGAGAGAGGGAGGGAGCAAGATAGAGTAGAAGACGAGGCAAGAGAGAGAGTGAATTCCTGATGACCTCATTTATTCCATGGCTTCTCCCCCCTCCTCCTCCTCCCCCTTCCTCCCCCACACAGCCCCCCCCCTTAATAAGAACAAGATGCCATATATACAATGCACGGCCACAGCTCGATCTGTCTGCCTGGAACCTTCTAGACCAGGGGTCGGGAACCTATGGCTCGCGAGCCATATATGGCTCTTCCGGTGACGGCATATGGCTCCCAGACAATTGAGTTGAACAAAAAATAAATAAAATAAAAAAAATATATATACTTTTGGAACTGATTTTAAAATACTTGTGACATTTCTTAATAATACTGTGTCATTTTAAAGTAAACAGAAATTAGTTTTGAAGATAAATTTCATGGGTCACGGGTCGGGTCGGGAACCAATGGCTTGCGAGCATGTCCGGGTCATTGTAAAGGTGAAGATTAGCAATTAGCAACAACAATCAAACAACACATTTTATCAGATAGCCAACTACTTTATCCGCTTCAACCCTTGTAACGGAAAAGATGGCGAAAAGAAAAAAAGACGATGATTACCGTGCATTCCAGGCTGCGTGGACAGAGGAATTTGCATTTGTGGAGAGAGCAGGATCTGCGGTATGTCTAATATGCAATGATAAAATTGCATCGATGAAACGGTCGAATATAAAGCGGCACTTCGATACGCACCATGCTTCATTTGCATTGAAATATCCAGCGGGGGACAGCAGGAAAAGGCATGCGAGGAGCTACAGCGGAGAGTGCAGACGAGTCAGCAGCAACTACGTGTGTGGACCAAGCAAGGTGACGGTAATTCCGCTAGCTTTGCGGGTGCTTTGGCAATAGTAAGGAATGGAAAGCCATTCGCAGATGGCGAGTATGCCAAAACATTCATGCTTGATGTGGCCAATGAACTGTTTGATGACTTCCCAAATAAAGACAAGATAATCAAACGAATAAAAGACATGCCCCTGTCAGCTAGAACTGTGCATGATCGTAGCATCATGATGGCAAATCAAGTCGAGGAAACACAAATTAAGGACATAAACGCCGGAGCATACTTTTCTCTCGCGTTAGATGAGTCAACAGACGTTAGCCATCTATCTCAGTGCAGTATATTGCCAGGTATGCTGCAGGTGACACATTGCGTGAGGAAAGCTTGGCTGTTTTGCCAATGAAAGGGACAACAAGAGGAGAGGATTTATTCACGGCTTTCATGGAGTTTGCTAAAGAAAAAAAATACCAATGGATAAACTTATTTCTGTCTGTACTGATGGTGCACCCTGTATGTTGGGGAAGAACAAAGGATTTGTCGCGCTTCTCCGTGAACATGAAAAGAGAGCCATCCTGAGTTTTCATTGCATCCTGCACCAGGAGGCGCTTTGCGCTCAGATGTGTGCCAAGGAACTTGGTGAGGTGATGTCGCTGGTCATTCAAGTGGTCAACTTTATTGTTGCCCGAGCTTTAAATGATCGCCAGTTTAAAGCTCTGTTAGAAGAAGTTGGGAATCATTATCCCGGTCTGATTTTACACAGCAACGTGCGTTGGTTGTCAAGGGGGAAGGTGCTCAGCCGTTTTGCAGCTTGCCTGAGTGAAATCCGGACTTTTCTTGAAATGAAAGGCGTCAAGCATCCTGAGCTAGAGAACACTGGCTGGCTCCTGCAGTTTCACTATCTCGTGGACATAACTGCCCACCTGAACCAGCTTAATGTGAAAATGCAAGGTATTGGAAATACAATCTCATCCCTTCAACAAGCAGTGTTTGCATTTGAAAGCAAGCTGGAAGTCTTTCTCAGGGACATTGAAACAGGTCGTCTTCTGCACTTTGAAAGACTGCAACAATTTAGAGATGCATGCTTAGCAAGTGACTCCACTCAACATCTGGATCTCCAGCAGCTAGCTGGCTTTACGTCCAATCTCCTGCAGTCATTCAAAGCACGTTTTGGAGAATTTCGTGCGCACACTGGGCTTTTCAAGTTCATCACTCATCCACAGGAGTGTGCAGTGGACAAAATCGACCTGACATGCATCCCCGGGGTCTCTATCGGAGACTTTGAGCTGGAAGTTGCTGACCTGAAGGCATCAGACATGTGGATGAGTAAGTTCAAGACACTTAATGGAGAGTTGGAAAGTCTTGCGCGACAGCGAGCAGAGCTGGCGAGGGAACACAAATGGACAGAAATGAAAAATCTTCAACCTGAAGACCAGCTGATTCTTAAAACTTGGAACGAGCTTCCTGTGACATACCACACAATGCAGCGTGTGAGTATTGCCGTATTGACCATGTTTGGCTCGACATATGCATGCGAGCAGTCATTCTCGCATATGAGGAACATTAAGAGCAACCTACGCTCACGTTTAACTGATGGAAGCCTCAACGCCTGCATGAAGCTCAACCTCACCACGTATGAACCAGACTACAAGGCCATCAGCAAAACCATGCAGCACCAGAAGTCGCATTAAAAGTAAGACATATTTAATTTATTATATGTTAAAAATACAATATGGCTCTCAATTAAATATATTTAGAAATATTTGGGTTTTAAGGCTCTCCCAGTCAAAAGGTTCCCGACCTCTGTTCTAGACTCTTAAACCCAGTCCTGGCGGAGAGAACAGCCGGCCAGACGGTTGTGTTATCTGACGTGGGGGTTCGCCGGTCAGGGCCGGCACATGAATACGGGGTTATGTGTACGTAGCACAAGTGGGCTCTTGACCATAGGAGCTGCCAAGTTACTCCCAGAGGCACACAAGGAAGCGAGAGTTTGATATTAATTACGTTTAACTGCGGCTTCATTCGGTCGGAGCGGAAGGTCGGTTTAACATTCGTTCATCTTATTCATTTTTAATGACCGCGAACCGATGAAAATTCACTGTGTTTTCTTTCGTGGTGCTTGTGCGCCAAATGTGTATGAGGTTTACGGGAGTGTTTTCCTCGGGGTGGCAACCGTCGAAGTCACCGTGGCAATAAAACAAGCAAGTCTTCTGGGAGAACTTGAACCAGCGCTCCCTGACTGCGTCCCTTGTTGGCCTTGGTTGCCATGGCAGCAGATGAGGCCGAGCACTGGAGCGCTCTACACAACAAACTAAACGGGATCACCTGAAAACAGATCTCCGTGCTTGTCAAGTTAACACCACCCACCACACGTTTCCCCCCCCACTCCACCCTTAGTCACGGCTAGTCAGGTTGTGGCGAGAGACAGACCTTGATTTGTGTAAGCATGTATGAAAGTGTGTGTACTTGGTTTGCATGCGCAGCGCGCTTGTGTGTGTATATTCCGTGTCTAACCGTGTGTGCGTGACTTGTTGGGCAACAGTTTTCAAACTGTTCGACGCTTCAAAGCGGAATCAAATCACACCCGGGTTCATCAGAAGTCTCCATGAAGCCAGGCACAGTGACGGCCCTTATCATGATAGGTGTTTGACTTGTAGCCTGTTTGCTGTTGGTGTGTGACTGAATCGCTAGAGCTATAGCTAACCCCAGCGTTAGGTGGCGTCGCTAAATCCTCACTTTTAGCCCATGAATTCCGTTAGTTTATAGATGCTAGTGCTAACTCTTCTAAATCTGTCAATGCAAGGCCCTAATGGATTATTCGACTCGTTTACTTCTCAAAGTGTCTCCCATAAGTCTTCTTCCGATTCAAAGAGCGGCTGTTGTGGTTTGAAGGTTGTTTAATGGTTGTGTGCGGTTTTACTTTATGGTTTGTCCTAACGTCAGTCTGACAAGAAGCGGTGGTTATAGCCTTGTCCCTGCGGTGTTAAAGTGATCGGGTTGAGACACAGTGTGTGACAGTCACCGGGAGCCAGGCCCATACAGGCTCAAACTGACACTGATAAGTTATGGTTGTGATAATAAGACGATCCCCCTCTCTATCTCTCGAGAGAGAGAGAGGAGAGAGAGCGCGAGAGGAGAGCGAGAGCGAGAGCGAGAGAGAGAGTGAGAGAGGCGAGAGCTCGCGAGCAGAGAGAAGGAGAGAGAGCGAGCAGCGCGAGAGAGCGAGAGAGACGCGTGAGCTCTGAGATGAGACGGGTCGATCTCTGTCGTCTAGGTGCTGCGAGAGAGGAGAGAGAGAGAAGCGAGAGAGAGAGAGAACAGCGAGGAGAGAGAGAGAGAGAGAGAGAGCGAGAGAGAGCGAGTCGAGAGATCGGTGGAGCAGCCTGTCTTCTCCTCTCTCTCCTCTCTCTCTCTACCTCGTCTCCTCTCTCTCTGTCTCTCTCTTCTCCTCTTGTCTCTCTCTCTCTCTCGCTCTCTCTCTCTCTCTTCTCGCTCTCTCTCTCTCTCTCTCTCTCTCTCTCTCTGTGTCTCTCTCTGTGTCTCTCTCTGTGTCTCTCTCTGTGTCTCTCTCTATCTCTCTCTCTCACTTGACTCAGATGAACCCAGATGTTTCCTTGGTTACACACAAGCTATTATTGTCTGAGAGAATGGCATGACGTAGACATGTAGTGTTGCTCTAAAACCCCTTTGCAGGACTCTTTTATTTGATAGTTTTAAGTTCTATGTCCCTAGTCTGTTGTCCTTGTTGTCTTTCAGTTTCATTATACAGACGCAGCCTCCTAAATAAGGACAGTGCTGCCCCCCTGTGTGTGTAACGTTGTCATTACAACAGCGTGAATTCTGCCCTCAACTGGGCCTTTGTGACAACTACTTGAGTAATGTTGAAACTGTTGTAGGCAAGACCTTTCACATCAGTGAAGTTGATCAAAGGGATCTTAAATATCGGTGCTAGGAATGTGGAGAATTATCCCATTATAACTCGCGTCTGGGTTGTTGAACCCTGTGTTGCCAGACAAACTGTGTTTAATGTGTTTTTAATGTCAAGAACCTTTTAAGTAAAGTGACGCTTGGTGCAGATAAAGTGATCTCTATCCCTAGGCTCTTTTCAATTAATGCATGGTTAACTTCCCTTTTGGCATCGTTTCCCTCTATATTTCTCTAAAGTATCTTGACACGTACTAATCCAGTAATTACAGAGGTTAGAAGCTGATTTACACACCTTCGCATCATGTCTTTGTTGGCGGCGTCGGAATAAACGAAACCATTGATTCGCTGGTGTTTTCTTAAGATTAGAACCACGCAGGTTCTCAGCGGCGGGAACGCAGAACGTGCGAAGGGGGAACCACCCAAAACACTGGAGGCCTTTCTGTGCCTCCTCAGACCGCCTCGACGACCAGGGGCCTTTACACGTCATGGCAACGCCAGAGCTCTGCCCGGCAACGGCTCTCCACCGCACCGACGGCAGCGGAAACACTGTGCCTGTGTTCCCGGCTGACTGTGGTCACAGCTGTGGTCTGAGGCTTGAACCGTGGATCTGTTTGGTTGACGTTGTGGTCAGGCTTCGGCTTGTTTGTTTACGGGGGCGGGAGTGTGATAGAGGGGGGGAGGGGAGAGAGAAGAGAGAGAGACCACCAGTGTTCATATTTGTTCTGCTATCCCACAATCCATCTTAAACTGTCAAACATTATAAGTAGCAGCTTAGTGGTTAGAGCATATGACTGCAGATCACAGTCGCAAGTTGAAGTGTTTTCTGGGGAAATACAATATCTATTGATAAAGAATTCCACTGCAGATCACAGGTTTGAATCCCCTTGATGTTTCTTTCAAAGCATCTGGTAAATGAACACATCATCATCATCATCATCATCATCATCATCATCATCATCGTTATTATTTGATATGATTTCTTCATAGCCGTTGTGTTATCTTCGGGTCATTGTGATCCACCGTCGTGTTACGACAACTTTACCTCATACAAAAACAAAGTGAAGCATTGTCTTTTAACCGTCGGGCTGTCTCACACCCCCCCACCAGTGCGACGGTTTTAAAGAAAATGCTTTTATTGGTTTTTGTATGGTGTAAAGTGGGTCGTTTGTGAACCTTCGTGTCATTGTGACCTCATAAGGCAGCACAAGGGTTAGTGTCTCCAAGGCGACAGTAGGAGCGTGTCATCTGGGATCCTCTCTCTCCCTGGTGGGGCCCGTTCCAAACCCAACATCCCTGGTGGGGCCCGTTCCAAACCCAACATCCCTGGTGGGGCCTGTTCCAAACCCAACATCCCTGGTGGGGCCCGTTCCAAACCCAACATCCCTGGTGGGGCCCGTTCCAAACCCAACATGTAGCAGGTCATCAGACAGCTAGCTCCGTGTAGCAGCGGAGCGCTAACTCTGCTCCTGGCTCTGCTGGGCTGCCACACTGAGCCAGGACCTTCATGGAGCTGGCAGGAAGACACAGCAAACACTGGGCCTGCGACAAGGGCCCTGGAGACAGCTCACACACACACACACACACACACACACACACACACACACACACACACACACACACTGTCATGAGGGCCCTGGAGACAGCTCACACACACACACACACACACACACACACACCACAACACACACACAACACACACACACACTGTCATGAGGGCCCTGGAGACAGCTCACACACACACACACACACACCACACACACACACACACACACCACACACACACACACACACACACACACACACACACACACACACACACACTGTCATGAGGGCCCTGGAGACAGCTCACCACACACACACACACACACACACACACACTGTCATGAGGGCCCTGGAGACAGCTCACACACACACACACACACACACACACACACTGCCACGAGGGCCCTGGAGACAGCTCACACACACGCACACACACACACACACACACACACACACACCACACACACACACACACACACACACACACACTGTCATGTGAACTATTGTGGTCAAGTCGACATTCAGACTGACACACTTTTTGAGGGGAAAATCAGCACATTTATTATCAGACACACACACACACACACGTCTCGTCATGTCAGAGTGCTCCTCAGTCCTCTCTCAGGTGAACCTCACACCTCAACAAGGTGCAGAGCGTTCCCAGATGCAGTCCCGACTCCCCACTGTAGGGGGCGCTGTGGTGTCAGGGTTGAGGTGCTGCAGTGCTGTAACAGGCAGGAGAAGAGCCTGGCCTGGTTGTCTGTCTGTCTGTCTGCCTGCCTGCCTGCCTGCCTGCCTGCCTAGCCTGTCTGCCTGCCTGCCTGCCTGCCTGCCTGTCTGCCTGCCTGTCTGCCTGCCTGCCTGCTTGCCTCTCAGGACTTGCATCATGTCTCTATGGGAGCGCAGGGCAGGGCTGGAGGTGATAGGCTGTTGTTATTGTTGGTGTGTGTGTGCTTGAGAGAGAGAAAGAGAAAAAGAGCGAGAGAGCGATAGAGGGGAGAGACAATGAGGGAGAGACAAAGGGAGGGAGAGAGCGAGAGACGGGATTAGAGATAATTCATTATCTGTTAGTATTTCAGTGTTTCTGCTATCAGTTGGCTATCTTGGTAGGCGTGTCTGAATTTCAAACCAACATCTTAGGCTGCACCCCCTGCAGTGATGACTTCCTGTTTCCTGTCACCCCCGCTCTTCCAAGACACAATGTGAAGTCTCAGAGCGGACAGGAAGTGGTCAGGAATCCAGCAGGAAGTGGATGAAGGCTGGTAAACAGGATGTGGGCCAGAGGCCAAGAGAGACTCTGAAGAAGCAGTTCCCTCCAGCGTCTTTAACGATGAGGGAAGTGTTCACACACACACACACACACACACACACACTTCACACACACACACTCCTAGACACACACAAGGTCTTACACACACCTACATTCCCTTCCACCTAACTGGCATACTGACGGTGGAGGTTTTCTGGAGGGAGCAGGACGTCCGCCGGTTCCCCCGCCCCAACCCCTGCCCCAGAGGTCACAGGTCACCAAGTGCCCCAGAGGTCACAGGTCACACCCCCGCAGCCCTGCTGCCCAGGCCCCTGGACACCAGAGCTCTCAGCGTTAAACGCTCGTCCGTTCCGACGCTCTCAGACGCCAGCTTCCTAGAAGAGACGTCCCCAGCAGATGGCCTCGGACAGGAAGTGACCTCGCCCATCTTCCCGTAGCTCAGCCTCCCAGAGACACGACTCGACCAGCCGATCCTCGCGGCGTTAGCGGAATGGATAAGGATCAGAGGAACG
>CAEFZP010001783.1:67500-69302 GCA_903064625.1 Mallotus villosus
CCAGTGTGCCGGCAGAGACGTCTCTGAGAAGAACACGATGCATTCTGGGAAGACCACGATGCATTCTGGGATTGGGTCGAGTTCTGCGTGTCTCCTGTGGAGTGGACTCTTCTCTTTCTCCTTTCTTCCTTCGCTCCGTCCCTCTCTCCTCCCTGCCTCTCCTCACTCTGCCTCTCCTCATTCTGCCTCTCCTCCTGCCTCTCCTCACTCTGCCTTTGATCCCTGCCTCTCCTCACTCTGCCTCTGATCCCTGCCTCTGATCCCTGCCTCTCCTCCCTGCCTCTCCTCCCTGCCTCTCCTCCCTGCCTCTCCTCCCTGCCTCTCCTCACTCTGCCTCTCCTCCCTGCCTCTCCTCCCTGCCTCTCCTCCCTGCCTCTCCTCACTCTGCCTCTCCTCCCTGCCTCTCCTCACCCTGCCTCTCCTCCCTACCTCTGATCCCTCGTGGCCCGCCGGCCTTCACCGGTCTCCCGCAGCAACGTTGCTGACCACCATGAAAACATGATTTTGGACATGCTCTGACAGAAGGGCTTGATGGGAAGGAAAATTAGTGCTGAAAAAAGAGCAGTTGATTCAGACTAATGCTATTTCTATTGGCAGTGGTATCTTCTTCACAGACATCCTGAGGTTCATCTAGATGTGTGTGTGTGTTAGAGTGTGTGTGTGTGTGTTTTATTTGACCAGTTCAGTTATATTCTCCAAATGGTTTGCCTCCTAAGAGACCTCAAGGAGATTAAGGCAGTATAACAAGTAAAACTAAGATTAAATCTGTTATCAATGTCATTTATCTTAAATGTTAAAATGTCAAAAACACACCACACACACATTCTTTCTGTCTCTCTCTCAGACACACACACCTCCATTCTCACACCTCTCTCAAACACTCTCTCTTCTCTCTCACACACACACACCGACATTCTCACACATCTCTCTCACCACACTCTGTCTTTCTCTCTCACACACACACACACACACACACACACAGCGCCATTCTCTCTCACACACACACACACACACACACACACCACACCACACACACACACAACACACACACACACACACACAAACACACTCACAGACACACCACAGCGCCCATTCTCACACATCTCTCTCACACACACACACACACACTCACAGACACACACACACTCACAGACACACACAGCGCCATTCTCTCACACACAACACACACACACACACACACAAACACACAAACACACTCACAGACAACACACAGCGCCATTTCTCACACATCTCTCTCACACACACACACACCACACACACACAGTCCTGTGCAGCTCATGTCTGTGCCGTCAGCATGTGATGGCGTCTTCAGGGAGCCCTTCAGAGAGAGCGCGGGCGTGTTCATGTTATTGATTTGGGCCGGGCTCCCCTGACAGGGCTGGGCTGTGACAGGGTTCATTTGGGCTTATTGGGGTTAATTAGAGAGTGGGCCTCTTCTGTCACAGGGCGGAGAGGGGAGAGGAGAGGGTGTGAGGGGAGAGGAGAGGAGAGGGGGTGAGGGGAGGGGAGAGGAGAGGTGTTGAAGCTCCTGTAATAACTGCTCACAGTCCTTGCTACTGTCTTCTGGGGGGAGACAGAGGGGAGAGACGGAGGGGGAGAGACAGAGGGGTGAGGAGTCTGAGAGGAGAGAGGACGGAGGGGGGGAGGAAAGTGAGGAGGAAGGGCTGGGGAGGATGGGATATGCATGAAGCCAGATTCCAAAGATGTCTGCTTAAATATTGTGTTGTTGCCTGTGGATTGTTGTTGTCTAAGTCCTGTAGTTGAGTCAGAAAGACGGACAG
>CAEFZP010001784.1:0-7500 GCA_903064625.1 Mallotus villosus
GGAGATGTGTGGAGCGGGAAGGGCAATTACCCTGAATATTAGTTGACACTTACAGTATTTTCACCCAGGCTGACCCAAAACTCTCAAATTAATCTCTTCTCAAAGGCCAGTATGACATTTACCCAACAGACCATTCTCTGAGAGGCCTTCCCTTGACAAGAAAGAAGAAAGAAAGACAAAAAGAAAGAAAGAAAGACATGCAGAAAGATAAAGACAGAAACTAGACAGACAGAAAGAGAGACAGACAGACAGACAGACAGACAGACAGGCAGGCAGGCAGGCAGGCAGGCAGACATGCAGAAAGAAGACAGACAGAGAAAGCAGGCAGAAAGACAGACAGACAGACAGACAGACAGGTAGAAAGGCAGACAGGCAGCAGACAGGAAGAAAGACAGACAGAGAAGCAGGCAGAAAGACAGACAGACAGACAGACAGACGACAGACAGACAGGCAGACAGACAGACAGACAGACAGACAGGCAGACAGGCAGATAGGCAGACAGACAGACAGACAGACAGACAGACAGACAGACAGACAGACAGGCAGACAGACAGACAGGCAGACAGGCAGACAGACAGGCAGACAGGCAGACAGACAGACAGACAGACAGACAGACAGACAGACAGACAGACAGGCAGACAGACAGATGCGAGTCTGAGAGGGACTGACTGAAGCCGGTGAGGTCTGGGTTGCTGGAGGAGAAGGGGTCTTCCTGCAGGGCGCTGGTCTTCTCCGTGCGGCTCACAGGACCCATCTCCCTGGGGGTGCTTCCTGGGACGGGGTCCTTCTGCTTCTTAGCCAGCTTCCTACACAACACACACACACACACACAGTCAGAGAGAGAGAGGGGAGCTTCCTGTACACACACACACACAGTCAGAGAGAGGGAGGGGAGCTTCCTGTACACACACACACACACACACAGTCAGAGAGAGAGAGGGGAGCTTCCTACACACACACACACACACACACAGTCAGAGAGAGGGAGGGGCAGGGACGCTGGCAACACAGATCACACACACACACACACACACACATACACAGTCAGAGAGAGAGAGGGGAGCTTCCTACACACACACACACACCACACTGTCAGAGAGAGGGAGGGGCAGGGAAGCTTGCAACACAGATCACACACACACACACAGATCACACACACACACACACAGAGCACCACAGATCACACACATACAAACAGATCACACACACACACACACAGATCACACACACACACACACACACAGATCACACACACACACACACAGATCACACACACACACACACAGATCACACGCACCCACATACACACACACAGATCACACGCACACACATACACACACACAGATCACACGCACATACACACACACAGATCACACACACATAAACACACACACATAATATACACCACACATGCAGATATCACACCCACCACAGCCCTACCAGGACCACAGCCCTACCTTTCTGGTACCACAGCCCTACCTAGCAGTACGCAAGCCCTACAAGTGTCACCCGTGTGAGAGTGTGAGTGTGCGTGAGTGTACGTGAGTGTGCGTGAGTGTGAGTGTGTGTGAGTGTGCGTGAGTGACTATGCGTGTGTGTGTGGTGTGTGTGTGTGTGTGTGTGTGGTCTTGGCCCTGTGGAATGGTTCTTCTGGAGAGTCAGAGAAGAGCTTTCAAAAGTCTTTCTTTTTCTGTCATCATTCAGCTGCCATCATTGCACTCAGCCTTTTCCCCATAGTCTACAATTTCCTGCTGCTGTGGGCTTCAAACTTCATGTATGATTGGTGGCTTTAGTGGACTCTGGGGCTATTTTTACTGAGGGGGAGGAGAGAGAAGGAGAGAGGCATGGTGATGAAAAGGGTTCTGGAGGGATGGAACAGACAGAAGGGTGATTAAGAGATGCAGAGGAACCAGAGAACCTTCTAGGCTGTCAGAGAGGAAACACAAGGGACGACATAACCACCCCTCAACCACCAGAGGGGAGGGGGAGGGGAGGGAGGAGGGAGGGAGGAGGGAGGGAGGGAGGGGGAGGGAGGGGGAGGGAGGCCCTCAACCACCAGAGAGGGAGGGAGGGGGGAGGGAGGGAGGGAGGGAGGGAGGGAGGCGAGGGGAGGGAGGGAGGGAGGGAGGGAGGGAGGGAGGGAGGGAGGGAGGGAGGGAGGGAGGGAGGAGGGAGGGAGGGAGGAGGGAGGGGGAGGGAGGGGGGAGGGAGGGGAGGGAGGGAGGGGGAGGGAGGCCCTCAACCACAGAGAGGGAGGGAGGGGGAGGGAGGATGAGAGAGGAAGAGTAACGTTCTATACCCTCCTCTGTCCTTCCTTCCCTCTCCTCTCCATTCTTCCTCCTCTCCACTGGCTCTCCTAATAGACTATAAAACACTAATTCCCTCCATATTGTAGGAGGCAATGGAGGTGGGATAATCTGTATTTAATGAATGTCAATGTAGCACTGATTAAAGCTAAGGTAACATGACTCGACTCTCTCTCCGCCCTACATACACGCATCCTCATTGCATCATATCCAGTACTCCCCAGTATCACCCTCACCTATCTCCATCATCCCCATGACCCGCATCCTCTCCCAGCACCCAACCCTACTATGTCTTGCAGACTAGTCCGGTACAGTACTATGATGTCGAGACGAGGTGGAGGTGAGCAGGATGATGTCACTAGGGAAGTGGAGGTGAGCTGGGATGATGTCTACTAGAGAAAGTGGAGGGTGAGCAGGGATGATGAGGGAAGTGGAGGTGAGAAGGGATGATGTCTAGTAGGGGAAGTGGAGGTGAGAGGGATGATGTGTTAGTAGGGAAGTGGAGGTGAGAAGGGATGATGTGCTAGGGAAGTGGAGGTGAGAGGGATGATGTCTAGAAGGGAAGTGGAGGTGAGAAGGGAGATGTTAGTAGGGAAGTGGAGGTGAGCAGGGATGATGATGATGTCTAGTAGGAAGTGGAGGTGAGATGTGATGATGTCTAGTAGGGAGGTGGAGGTGAGCAGGATGATGTCTAGTAGAGAGAAGTGGAGGTGAGCAGGGATGATGTCTACTAGGGAAGTGAAGGTTCGCAGAGGGATGAGGTCTAGTAGGAAGTGGAGTGTGAGCAGGGATGATGTAGGGAAGAGTGGAGGTGAGCAGGCGATGATGAAGGGAAGTGGAGGTGAGAAGGGATGATGTCTAGTAGGGAAGTGGAGGTGAGCAGGATGATGACAGGAAGTGGAGGTGAGAAGGGAGAGAGATGATGTCTAGTAGGGAAGTGGAGGTGAGAGGGATGATGTCTAGTATGAGAAGGGAGGTGAGCCGGGATGATGAGGGAAGTGGAGGTGAGAAGGGATGATGTCTAGTAGGGAAGTGGAGGTGAGAAGGGATGATGTCTAGTAGGGAAGTGGAGGTGAGAAGGGATGATGTCTATAGGGAAGTGGGAGGTGAGCAGGGATGATGATCTAGTAGGGAAGTGGGAGTGGTGAGCAGGGATGATGTAGTAGTAGGGAAAGAAGTGGAGGTGAGCTGGGATGATGTCTAGTAGGGAGGTGGAGGTGAGAGGGATGATGTCTAGTAGAGAAGTGGAGGTGAGCAGGGATGATGTTCACTAGGGAAGTGAGGTGAGAGGGAGATGATGTCTAGTAGGGAAGTGGAGGTGAGCAGGGATGAGGTAGGAAGTGGAGGTGAGCAGGGATGATGTCTACTAGGGAAGTGAGGTGAGAGGGATGATGTCTAGTAGGGGAAGTGGAGGTGAGCAGGGATGATGTCTACTAGGGAAGTGAAGGTGAGGAGGGATGATGTCTAGTAGGAAGTGGAGGTGAGCAGGGTGATTGTAGGAAGTGGAGGTGAGCAGGGATGATGTAGTGAAGTGGAGGATGAGCAGGGGATGATGTCTACTAGGGAAGTGAAGGTGAGGAGGGATTGATTGTCTACGTAGGGAAGTGGAGGTGAGCAGGGATGATGTAGTAGGAAAGTGGAGGTGAGCAGGGATGAGTGTAGGGAAGTGGAGGTGAGCAGGGATGATGTCTAGTAGGGAAGGGAGGGTGAGAAGGGATGATGTGGGAGTAGGGAAGTGGAGGTGAGAGTGGGATGAGTCTATAGGGAGGGTGGAGGTGAGCAGGGAATGATGTCTAGTAGGGGAAGTGGCAGGGTGAGCAGGGATGATGTCATAGGGAGGGGAAGTGGAGGTGAGAGGGATGACGTGTTTATAGGGAAGGGAGGTGAGCAGGGATGATGTCTAGTAGGGAAGTGGAGGTGAGCTGGGATGATGTCAGTAGGGAAGTGGAGGTGAGCAGGGATGATGTCTAGTAGAGAAGTGGAGTGGAGGCAGGGGGATGATGTCTAGTAGAGAAGTGGAGGTGAGCAGGGATGATGTTATGTACAGACAGGTTGAATGCAGGGGGGGATAACAGAAGTTGACTTCTGAGAGAGTTCAAAAATCAGAGGACCAGGATATGGTCTGCTCTTGGTCTCCTGTGCTGTGATACACTGTCAGGTGATGGTACACAGAACCACAAACAGAACTACCAAGGCTGTCACAGCTAACAGTACAAAACAGGCAGTCAATGACTACAGTACAACACCAGGCGCAAATGACTAAAGTACCCCAAACAGGCAGTCACATGACTACACTACAAACAGGCAGTCACATGACTACAGTACAAACAGGCAGTCAAATTGACCCGCATGTCAGACTGGAACAAGAAGGCTCGGTGATGCAGAAGCCCATGCATCGGCCACAAGCAAGTTCCCACTCGGACGGTTGAGTAGAAAGCCGCCGCATGAGTAGGGTAATGGTAACTCCGCGCGGAACAAACTCTAGCGGTCTGAGACCACATCTCGAGCAGAGGGTCTGAGACAACATCTCGAGCAGTAGGTCTAAGCACCATATCGGAGCAGTAGGTCTAAGACACATTCCGCGAAGTATAGGTCTAAGACACATATAGAGCAGTAGGTCTGAGACACATTTCTCGGCAGAGGTCTGAGAAACATTCTTCGAGCAGTAGGTCTAAGACCACATCGAGCAGTAGGTCTGAGCACATCTCGAGCAGTAGCAGTAGGTCTGAACACATCTCGAGCATAGGTATGAGACACATCCCGAGCAAAGTCAAAGAAACACTCGAGCAGTAGGTCTAAGACACACTCGAGCAGTAGGTCTAAGACACATCTCGAGCAGTAGGCTAAACACATCTCGACAGTAGGTCTGAAGACACACTCGAGCAGTAGTATAATACACATCTCGAGCAGTAGGTCTGAGAACACATCTCGAGCATTAGGTCGAGACAACTCTCGAGCATAGTCTGAGACACATCCTCGATCAGTAGGTCCTAAGACACATCTCGAGCAGTAGGTCCGAGACACATCTCGGCATAGTTCTGAGACACATCTCGAGCAAGTAATTAGGTCTAGACACATCTCGAGCAGTAGGTCTAAGACCATCTCGAGCAGTAAGGTCTGAGACACATCTCTAGCAGTATGTCTGAGACACATCTCGAGCAGTAGTCTGAGAAACCTCCAAGCAGTAGGTCTAAGACAAACAAATCTCGACAGTAGGTCTAAGGGACCCTCCGAGCAGTAGGTCTAGACACATCCGAGCAGTAGTCTGAGACACATCTCTAGCATAGGTCTAAGACACATCGGATCAGTAGGTTAAGACACACCCCAAGCAGTACCTCTAGACAACACCGACAGTACAGAGACACAACTCAACAGAAGGCAAGACACCCGAGCACTAGCGGCAAGACACACCGAGCAGTATGTCTAGACACACCGAGCAGTAGGATAAGACAACAAACGAGCAGTAGGTCTGAGACACATCCAAGAGCAGCAGGCTAAGACACATTAGATCAGAGGCGGAAACACCGAAGCAGTGGCAAGACACACCGATCAGTAGTGAATGAATGACCACTGCTGTACCTGGGGGAAAGACGCCCGTACAGAGAGACTAACGGGGCAGGGAGGAGGAGGAGGAGGGGGGAGGAGGAGAGAAGGAGGCGTGGAGGAGGTGGAGGAGGGGGAGGATAAGGGGGGGAGATGGGGGATAAGGGAAGAGGGGAGGAGAGGGGGGAGGAGGGGAAGATGAGGAGGTAGGAGGTTGTGTCCCCCGAGCTACTTACAGGTAGTAAGAGTAGAAATGAGCATGTCTTCTGAGGGGGAGGATGAGGGGGATGATGAGAGGGGGAGTAGGGTAGCAGGAAGGATAAGGTGGAGGAGGAGTGCAGGATGAGGAGGGGATGGAGGAGGTTCTGTCTCCCGAGCTACTTACAGGTAGTAAGAGTAGGAATGAGCATGTCTTCTGAGGGGGGAGGAGGAGGGGGAGCAGGGAGAGGAGGAGGAGGAGGAGGAGGAGGTGAGGAGGAGGAGGTTGTGTCTCCCGAGCTACTTACAGGTAGTAAGAGTAGGAATGAGCATGTCTTCTGAGTCATGCAGCGTCACAGGGACAACAATCACACCAGAGAGACACACAGCGTTAGTCCTCCTCTCTGATGGATGAGAACCACAACAACAGGTTAAACACATCTAAACACTGACCTGCTCGGCCTGCCTGTCTGTCTGTTTACCCGTCTGTTTACCTGTCTGTCTGTTTACCTGTCTGTCTGTTGTACTGTCTGTCTACTGTCTGCCTGCCTGTTGTCTGTCTGTCTGCTCTGTTACCTGTCTGTTCTACCTGTCTGCCTGCCCTGTCTGTCTGTCTGTCTGCCTGCCTCGTTTACCTGCCGGCCTGCCGGCCTGCCTGTCTGTCCTGTCTGTCTGTCTGTCTGTCGTCTGTTTACCGTCGTCTGTCTGCCTGTCTGTCTGTACCTGTACTGCCTGCCTGCTTTACTCTGCTTGTCTGTCTGTCTACAAACCTGCCTGTCTGTCTGTTGTCTTGCCTGTTGTATGCCCGTCTGTCTCTGTCTGTCTGTCTGTCTGTCTGTCTGTTGTCCACGTCTGGTCTGCCTGCCTGCTCTGTCATGCCTGTCTGTCGTCTGTCTGTCTGTCTGATGCCTGCTGCCTGCCTCTCTGTCTGTCGTCGTCTGTCTGTCTAAATGCCTGCTCCTGCTATGTCTGTCTGTCTACAACGTCCTGTCTGTTCATCCTGCCTGTGTCATGCCCTGTCTAAATGTCATCTGTCTGTCCACCTGTCTGTCATCCTGTCTGTCATCCTGTCTGTCATCCTGTCTGTCATCCTGTCTGTCATCCTGTCTGTCATCCTGTCTCTCTGCCTAACAACAGCAAGATCAGTGATACTTCTGTCTGTCCATTAGGTTTGCACTCCTAGAAAGAGATAGAGAGAGAATGAGAGGATGAAGACAGGAGATGAGTGGGAACAGATGAGAGAGGGAACAGAGGGGGTGGAGGGAGGGGTGGAGGGAGGGGTGGAAGGAGGGGGGGTACTCATGTCATACTGCCCTGCCATTTCAGCTCAAAGAGATGAGAGAATTAATCACTGGACCCAATAGAGCGAGGCTCTAACCAGATACCGATTGGAGTTCAAACCCGTGACCTCGCTCCACAGCCCCTCCCTGGCCTGGGGGTCAGGGGTCAAGGG
>CAEFZP010001784.1:10000-13301 GCA_903064625.1 Mallotus villosus
GGAAGTTTGTCTCTATTTCGCTGTTGGTGTTTTGACAGATTCTGAGTGGGACAGCTGATTGGTCTTTATGGCAGCCAGTGACATCACAGGTCGCTATGCAGGTTATTTATTGGTGTGTGTGTGTGCTGCAGTGTGTGTGCGTGTGTGCGGCTGTGTGAGTGTGTGTGTGACAGCCTAATGGCTGAATGAAGCACTTTAGCATCTCTGTGACATTTTCCCTAGAGAGTGATGACTGGTCTGACCCCAGAGAGGGGCAGTACCGTTGGGGGGGGGAACCTGGGAGGGTGGGGGGGCAATGTTCGTCAACAACCTTTTTCTCCATGAGCGCAATGCAACGTTGACGATCATAAAAACGATAGAACCAAAGTGTATTATTTGTTGTTGTTGACGAGACTAGATAGGAACACTTGGGAAACATTAGTGGTGGGACATTTGGGGAATATTTTTTCCCCGCAATTGTACCTCTTGTCTGTTAAAATATAAGCAATGCATTCCTCTGTTATCTCTGTCACAGGCTAACCCTAACCAAAGGTTTAACTGGTGGAGGGATGTGTGGCGATTCTCAGAATACCTTTGTCAATTTGTGGCAAATTCGCTAACTTGGAAGCCAGTATTTCTCACAAAAAGGTTTTTGAACATGCTAGAGGCTGGAACAGTCTGGACACAGACATACCAGTCAGACAGACAGGTACAGCACACACCTCTGGCAGTCAGACAGACAGGTAGAGCACACACCTCTGGCAGTCAGACAGACAGGTACAGCACACACCTCTGGCAGTCAGACAGACAGGTACAGCACACACCTCTGGCAGTCAGACAGACAGGTACAGCACACACCTCTGGCAGTCAGACAGACAGGTACAGCACACACCTCTGGCAGTCAGACAGACAGGTACAGCACACACCTCTGGCAGTCAGATAGACAGGTACAGCACACACCTCTGGCAGACAGACAGACAGGTACAGCACACACCTCTGGCAGACAGACAGGTACAGCACACACCTCTGGCAGACAGACAGGTACAGCACACACCTCTGGCAGACAGACAGGTACAGCACACACCTCTGGCAGACAGACAGGTACAGCACACACCTCTGGCAGACAGACAGGTAAAGCAGAGACTCCTCAATCAGACAGACAGGTACAGCACACACCTCTGGCAGACAGACAGATATAACAGACAGACAGGTAAAGCAGACTCCTCAGTCAGACAGACAAGTATAACAGACAGATACCTCAGTCAGACAGACAGGTACAGACAGACAGACTAAATATGATATGATTCAGGATCACAACTAGATAGTGTATATATGATTTAGGATGACCAGACAATTAAATAGTGTATATATGATTCAGGATGACAGCTAGATAGTGTATATATGATTCAGGATGACAGCTAGATTTTGTATATATGATTCAGGATGACAGCTAGATAGTGTATATATGATTCAGGATGACAGCTAGATTGTGTTTATATGATTCAGGATGACAGCTAGATTGTGTATATATGATTCTGGATGACAGCTAGATTGTGTATATATGATTCACGATGACAGCTAGACTGTGTATATATGATTCTGGATGACAGCTAGATTGTGTATATATGATTCTGGATGACAGCTAGATTGTGTTTATATGATTCAGGATGACAGCTAGATTGTGTATATATGATTCAGGATGACAGCTAGATAGTGTATATATGATTCAGGATGACAGCTAGATAGTGTATATATGATTCAGGATGACAGCTAGATAGTGTATATATGATTCAGGATGACAGCTAGATTGTGTATATATGATTCAGGATGACAGCTAGATAGTGTATATATGATTCAGGATGATAGCTAAATTGTGTTTATATGATTCTGGATAACAGCTAGATAGTGTATATATGATTCAGGATGACAGCTAGATAGTGTATATATGATTCAGGATGACAGCTAGATAGTGTATATATGATTCTGGATGACAGCTAGATTGTGTATATATGATTCAGGATGACAGCTAGATAGTGTATATATGATTCAGGATGACAGCTAGATAGTGTATATATGATTCTGGATGACAGCTAGATTGTGTATATATGATTCAGGATGACAGCTAGATAGTGTATATATGATTCAGGATGACAGCTAGATAGTGTATATATGATTCAGGATGACAGCTAGATTGTGTATATATGATTCTGGATGACAGGTAGATAGTGTATGATTCAGGATGACAGCTAGATAGTGTATATATGATTCAGGATGACAGCTAGGTCGTTGACATACTAACCCCACACTGAGAGTTCTCCATGTGTGTATCTCTCTAGCAGGCGAGACGGGGGCGGGACGTGAGCCGAAACAGGAAGAAGATAAAAGACAAGCACGTCAGGATCCAATCAGAGAGGAAAGGGGAGGAGATAGAATGAGGGTGGGTGTGGTCAAGGCAACATCTGTCTCATGGCAACCATGTGAATGAAAAGGTAAAGCATAGCTGTGTTTCCTGACAAACTACAACCTCAGGACTCAGTACCCAACTCACGACTAACCCCTAACTCAACCCTGACTCACTTACATCTCACAACTCACGACTAACCCCTGACTCACTTACATCTCCCGACTCACGACTAACCCCTGACTCAACCCTGACTCACTTACATCTCCCGACTCACGACTAACCCCTGACTCAACCCTGACTCACTTACATCTCCCGACTCACGACTAACCCCTAACTCAACCCTAACTCACTTACATTTCCTGACTCACTTTCAACTCTTGACTCAAATCCGACTCTCCACAAGCTTCTGACTCAATACTGCCTCATTTTATACTCTCGTCCCATCAACTGACTACTGACCAGTACTAATAGGTGACTGGACTAAGGGCCATATCTACTGTCTCATATTTCCTTTAAGCGAAACAGATGCCGACTCCCCCATGTGTTTCAGCAGATACGAGAGCAGGCTGGCTGCTTCTCAAGCTATACTTCGGAGGTCAGGACAAACTGCTCCACACGCAGATCTACAACCCTGGTGCATTTAAACACCTTCCATCTCTCCGTCGTAAGCTTCTGGCTCCAGGTGCACCCTGGGAGATGTAGTGATCTGGAAGGCAGGTGGGAGACAGAGATACTCTAGCAGCCACTGAGAGCGCTGTGTGCTGGATCCCATGTTCAACACCGCCTCCGGAGAGCTGTCCTGTTCCTACGGCGACAAGCTAAACATCCGTGAGCGTCTCTTGTCCAGTGTCAGACGTCTGGAGTCTAAGTCAGTCACATGAATGATTAAGGGTCCTCCCTGGACGCTGTGGTTCCTGT
>CAEFZP010001785.1:0-30823 GCA_903064625.1 Mallotus villosus
TGGGCGGGAGTCAGTTGAAACTATTTTGTTTTGATGGCTTGATAACAAAGCGAAGTTTCTTTACAAAGATTTCTCAAAAGAGGTATGTGCCTTTTAAAACAAAATGGTCAGAAAAAGTATCAAAAGTAGGTCCTATATCTGTCCATGTGTATGCATTGTGATATTTCCTGACTGTGTAATAGTGAAACAAGGAGTGTACGTACAGAGTAGCGGCTATGGGACTTGTGTCGATAGGAATGTTGGTACGCGTTGGTTTTTTATTACATTACAGTATTGACAAAAAGTAAGACTGAAGAATGAGATTTTTTCATCTGAGCAGACAAAAGGATGTCAGCACGTACTGCCCTATTTGTGTACTCTAACCATTGTAGAGTGTATTTCATGCTAACTCTGTGCATTTGTTCGCTTAGTATGAGTTACACTTCGTACACTTACTTCAACGATTCAATCAGTATGCAATGCGAAGACAATGGTGGTGTGCACTTTACTCCACGTCTGTAAATTGAGTTTCGTCGCGAATAAAACCAGTGCGGGGATTCTGAAAAGTAGTAATACTCGACAAGAGGTAAAAACAGACAATACAGTGTAACATTGGAATCTAGTGATGTGAAGAGCGTGGCAATCGGATTCTGGTTGCCTCGTATCTGGACTCTAGCAACGGTGGGCTCACGGTCAGCAAACCTAGACCTAGAATCGTAGTGCAGGTTCAAGGGCGGAGGAGAAAGACTAAGCATGTGTGGCGCGACACTACATGGTGTGCACTCAGTCGTTCAGACACTGCATGCCACAAGCCGACATCAAAATAATAACCATGTGGGGCATGGCGGTGACCGATTGTGTCATGGTCCCTGGTGAGGTGTGTTTTAGCTGTAAAGTAAACTCGCGGCTACAGTACGGGACTGCTGTGGCAAATGCAAGGAAGCGACTCGCTCATACGCAGAATGCGGCTGCGCAAAAGAAAGAAGTAAATGCTGTACGCGAACATGTGTGTTTGTAGGTAACGAACGTAGACACGTACGTCCTCTGTGTCCAACATCCCGACCGGGTGTTTAGCTCTAAAATGCCACTGTCAAATATTAGTGAAAATGATCGTATCACGTTGTCAGCGGATGTATTATGTCAGTTATGCCTTACTTATACCCGTTTGCGAGCTAAATATTGTTGAATTGGTAGAGTGAGCTGTGCCTATTCCTAGAGCCGCAAAACGGAAGAGGGAGACGCGGCGGTGAAGCTGGGAGGCTATTCCATCTTTTGCAAACCAGCGCATCCTATCCTTTACTGCACTCTTCTTTCCATCCTACCCTGGTCCAAACCCGACCACACTTAAATCGTCGTAGTCAACACTCGTCGCTGCTGTTTTGCCAGGATACTAACTGATCCAGGTCACCAAACGTGACCATCAATGCTGTCAACATATCGAACGTATTTATGTGCCTGCAAAAGAAGATATCTCTTATTAGAAGTCATGAAATATGAAGCAAGTCATCTATATTAGAGCGTAAAGCATTGAATGGGGTCAAAGATACCAGGCGGTGTACCAAAAGACACGTTGTGCAAAGCTTTAAAATGTGGACATTTATTTAAATACTAAACCTCGACTAACGAAACATACACGCATTTAATCGGAACATAGGCTAAGACTCACTGATCCTCTGTCTCTCAGCTCCGCGTTAACCCACCCCATGGTGTGTAGCACTACCATGTTCTGCCACCAGGTGCTTTTATCGGGCCCCCTCCTTCCGTCCCCTCGACTACAGAGTCGGCAGAAAAACATGTATGGTGCATTTCCGTGGCTAGGATCAAAGTCAGTGCTAGGTCTAGCGTGTGAAATTATAGCTCATACTCCTACCCCATAGTGAGCAGTACGATGACAATACTGAAACATTTTGTCATCGTCGCCCATCCGGCGGCGCTCCGTGTGTGTGCTGTCGGAGGGCTTTTGCTCAGAAAAGTAACGGTCTGATAGGAGGGAGACCGCAACGTCACGTGTCATGAAAGACACAGTAGGTACTCTGTGTGCGATATGCTAGCACTTAGACTAAACGTACACGTTGGCGATCGCGCAAGCTAGTCATGGTGCAATAAAAGACCGGCTCTACACTGCCTTGCTGCGGCAGGGTTGGGACAAGAGGAGCTTTGCGCGTCGAGATAGTGGGCACAGTCACGCTAGCGAGGTCTCGCCGTGGCAGCAGGATGACAGAGTCGCGTCACTACGAAATGGCCATAACTTGAACAGACAAAAGATAGCTAGATAGAGTTTAAGGATAGCTATCATTGGGTTTTGAATACGTACAATAAGATATCATATTTCAAACTCTGTCTGCCTCGTGTCCTACATAGCTGCGATAACATACGCATACAATGTACGTAGATGTACTCAACATGTAACATGGCGTAGTTGGCTGAAAGTGCTCGCGAGTGATTAGGCTACGTCGGAGATGGGTGGACTGAGACGAAAACATATCGTCAAAGCGGAGCGAGCCGAGTGTCGGGGGAGATACATTCCGTATCTGTGATGATAGATGTACTGCTGTACAATTGAGAACGGGAGAGACAGATATAGAAAGATATTAGATTAAAAGGCGAAGTGTTCTTAACATATGTGTAATATCGTCAATTAAAAGTTAAAAACCTGTTCTGTTGACTAGCATTTGTGCGTAGTATATCGTCCCAGCTGTCCACAGTCACTTTCGTGCACGCACCGGTTTTAGCCTCGTTCGTGACGGTCAGCTACAACGGTGTTGAGCCTGATTTTTCAAAAAGTGAAACTTGCTCTAAAGGAAAATGAATCTAGCTAGATAGTACACTTTAGCTCACTGTACATGACCTGGTTTGGCCGATTTGGTCGATTGTGTGGGCGATGTGGACAAGTCGAACCGATAAGTTTTAGTTAGGAGAAGCGAACTGCAGCTAGTCTCGAGTATGAGCGGACTGCGTTTCCACTCCTCACTTCAGTAGTCATAGCTTTTTAACAATAATAATGTCTAGCTTGAATCTGTCGTCGGTGAGTGAGATTCGTATGACGGCCAGGGTACCACAGTCATCAACTCATAGCACCTGTGCTCTGTACCATGGACTGAACAGGCGTTCAAAACCTGACGGTTTTTGCTGAAAAACAGAGATGTGTATGAGTCTACAACACAACCATATGGTGGGCAGCCTATATGGCTCCGTGAAATCGTCTTGATATAGGATGAGTTGCCTAACGTATCAGCTAAATTTCTTTACATGCGTAGAAAGCCCGACTACTCGTGTGCTTCGATAAATGGTTATATAACAGTCGTCGAAGTATATGTGAATTGTGACAAAAAGTGCGTGCATATGCAAGACAGAAGTGTGACACAGTTGTAGAACTTGACTCGGTGTGATGAGAAGGACACACTGCATCACGTCACAGGAATTGACGGGAACATTCTGAACCATTGGAACACAGCAGTTTGTGTGACGCACTTAAAACGTATGAACTGAAAAACTAAACGTCATCTGTGAGAAAAGAATAGCGCACTCAACGTCGGGTCTCATGCAGACTGTAAATCGAAGTGACGTGTATCGGACGTTCTAGCTTAAACGGAGGTGTGAAACTAGTACGAAAAAAGTCGAGGTTAGTGGGAGGGAAAATTCATAAATAGGAGAGTAAAACGTAGAAACGGAGCTACCATAGTGGTCGTTTGCTTGTCAGCCACCACACTGAAATCAGGATACGCAGGATTACATCCGTGCTTGTGGCTGGTCAAGCACAACACACACTAACTAGAGAGTGTGACATCACTGTCGGTGAGAACAATATTGTAGGGTGTGCTGTTTGGTTGCAGTGCGGTCCGTGTTTTATTTACTTACCGTTTTTTACACTAGGATATTTCTGATTTGTCATATAAATGATATATATTTGAGACCACTCAGTATAAAAGGATTCATAGAGGCGTTAGCAAGCGCGTATTCCGCTAGACTGACTTATGCGAACTCTAAAAGACGTCAGAGTGTAGAAGTGTGGACATGGAAGAGTTGTCTCTCATGGCCCACTGCCAGGACGTAGACTGCGGGATATGGAGCGTGGTCACCCTGCAGTGTGACGGCCATATAACAACAGACATTAGCGATTTGGCAGACTCGGTCGTTTGTTGTGTAAAAATGGCCGAACGCCAGATATTAGGTGGGCATAGGGACATGTTAGCGGCCTACTCAGATTGCAGTCATTCGTTAACGTAAACGAATCCGTGTTGTAAATTAGGCTAACAACGACGTGATCGCAGGAGCGAACAGTACAATCGGGCTGAGAAATCCAGACAAGCATCGATATTGCCCCAAAAACGTAAGGAACTGACAGTAGTGAGTGGAGTATCGCATCAGTCAGCATAAAAGCGCGACTGGTGAGCGATCATGTGTCAGACCACGCAAAAGGCGATTATAGCCTGTGTGAGGAGCTGCCCCGGGTAACCCCGTAAATTGTACAACTACTGTAGCTACTGTGTTCGTCTTGGTGGTGGATGCGATGCGTTGGTAGAATTCGATGTGACGTTCCGTTATACTGTTTAGGGTGAAATTAATAATTTTCACGAACAGATTGACAAAGTGGGCAGTGCAAGAGTTCAGGTTAGTAGTCAGATAGTTTGACTGTTGAAGACTTTTGAGTAGCGGAGTGCTTCTGTCGCCGTTTGACTTCCTAAACCAAGCTGTTGAGAGTTGTTGGTTAGCTAAGCTAGTGCTAGCTAGCTACTGTACTCACTAGTAGTGTGGAGGGTAGGCTACAGCGTTGCAGTGAGTGAGCTACACTGGTTGAAAGCACAGGTAATGATAATTTCACCAACAATCGTTTACTATGTCATAATAAATCGTACAACGAAAAGGTTTTTTGTGAGTAAGTTTATTTTAACGATGAAAAGAGATCATCATAGACCGCTGTAGTAGCCGATGTGTTGCCCGGGCAACATAGGCTAATGTCATAATGTACTGCTTCAGTGAAATAGACTACTGTTCGAAAGTAGATTAATTACTCAATAATATCAGCTTATATTGGTACATTACACTTCACAATTGTGTTTCATATCACAAAGTAAATGAGTAAATAGTATCACCCTGGCCTCTTTGCTTGTGGCGTTTCTGCAGCTGCCGTCTCCAGTAGCGTTAAAGGGGTGATGACTGGGTTTGTGAGTATTTTACACTGTTCCTTAAGGTCTCCGAATAGGGTATGTAACATTGTTTTGGCTGAAAATGGCCCGGGTGCTGTTCTATGCCCTCTTTACATCCAGCATTTTTTTTATTTTTAGATGAGCTGTGCGCTGATGGTTGGTTTACAACGAGCGAAGCTGCGGAGCAAAGACGGCAACAGCACTCACTGAAACAGAAGGTGGCGACTTGAAATAAAAACGTACAGATAATCTATTGTGTTACCAACACTGTTTTCAACAGATTGACTAGATATAATTTGAAATGATTACGGTAGTTTCCACGTCTGTTCTCCGAAGCAAACAGAATCGCCTTGAGGTGTGGTAACGTTAGCACTACAGCTAGCATACAACTATCGTGATTCAACACAGCTTCAGTTAGCTCTAGCTATCTTACTGAAAAATAGATCTGGACAAACAGGCATCTGAATTGTAGTTTACATAACAACACTGGTTATTTATTTGAATGAACATAGTCAGGACCAGAAATAACGTAAATCCAATTGCCAATAAACTAGGCTAAATCATAACACATTCATGCTCTTCCGTTAGCAAGCTAAACTGGTGTACATGCCTACAGTATAGGTGTTTTCGCTATCTAGCTGTTCTTACATTCCTTGCAAATCACCGATGAAAAACAGATGAGCTTGAGTCAGTTAACATTGACTAGACGGTTATGGCTGATGTTGTTATACCGTAGCATAGAAGATCTCTGTGCAGTGCGCGAACCATTTCACAAGGACGTTTAAAACTGGGAATATGTAAAGCAGGATTTGCTATGAAGCTGTGCTGAAAAGAGGTGCGTTCCGACCGTAGTTATGTTCATCAGAACCGCAAGCTGTAGTATGATTTTGTCAGTAACAGTTATTAGCAATGCTAACGTATCCTGTATCTAGCACAGCTTTCTCCAGTTATTTCGAATAGATAATCTAGACGGCGTCAGCAAAGGCTAGACTGCTTTCGTTTTCTGGCTATTTTTTTGGAAGCTTCCCTTCTAATGCCGACTACCGCTAGTCTAGGTAGTCACTTGCTAAGTAAGGTATGTTTGATGTGTTTTAGAAACGTAGCGTCGCTACCTCGGACTGGGCAAGAAACACCAGTGAAGGCTGGTCGGATGTACATTTTGGGGGCGTGACAAGACACAGAGCTAATGTGAATGCGCGATACCCTACTGACGTCCAGTCGGGTGGATTTTTCCAAAAGCTACCGTTTACAGCTAGATTTTTTCTTTTTGAGATTTGCATGGGAATAAGTGTCAATGGACTTTGAGGTTCAATGTATGTTCATTTTACCACCCGAACTGTCGTTATTCAACTATGACAGGTAAAAAACGGGTTTTGCAGTCAGTGACCCCTTTAAAGCTATAGTTAGCCTAGCTATCTCCCAGAAGTTAACCAAGCTGCTAAACTAATGTTCTGCTAGAGGTAGTCACGCCGCACGCGTGTCGTGACGTTTAGTTGCGTCAGTGACTGTGGCTAGCAAGTTAGCCAGGTAAATTAAAGACAAGCAACTCAATGGCTACCAACTTTTGACATGACGTTTTCTAAGTAATCAAAATATTGACGGATGCTGAGGGGGGCGGCACGATACCATCTTTGTTGTGCAACAGTCTTCTATGCACGTCGTATCTACTGCGTCGTTGCTAACATGTGCCGACGCTGTGACGTAGGCTATTATAACTGAGTAGTCTACCCTTTGCCGACAAAATCAACTTATGCCACAAAAACGTTGTATCCTCCTAAACTGTGCAATGGAACGTAAACAAAAGTAATGCCATATCAATCGGGACCAAGACGAAACTTTTGACACTGTCGTTTTCTATGTAGTCCAAATATTGACCGAGCCTTAGGGGGGCAAAAAGAATAAATAAATATATATGTGAGATAACAAAGGATGCGCCACGACTTCGTGGCACACCCAATAATACAAATATGTTTAATTTGTATAGGGCCTTTCCCGAGCTTAAGGTCGCTTACAGTACAAAGTAAATACTATACAAAAACATCCACCACATATCTGATCATTATTTTCGAATCTTAGTATTTTGAGTATAACAAAAACATTTGCCACGTATCTTTATTAGGTTCATATATTTAAAAAAACATATACTACTATACTCCTTTTTATTTCAAAATATTCCTTCACCACCACCAGCAGGTCGTAGACTCCAAAAACATTACCAACTTTATTTGGAATAATAGACGTTCTAGACGTCACCTATCATTACCGTGCTTACATGTGCTCGAGGAGGACTTTACTGTCCTTGCACCATTGGGCTGTATGAAAAGAAAAAAAATGTTTGAAATACTGATAGTTGATAGTCTTAAATTGTCTGTCCCAGGCTGAGTGGGGGTTAATGACCCTTCAAGACAGTTGACCATTTGAGATGGTAATCTCAAATAAATTATTGTTATCTTGTTTCACTAAGCCTACAACCGTAATCGCGCTAAGAAGTATGACGATGGTGGTTATCACTCCTTAACTCAACCCAGGTTTCCCCAACTGAGTGATGAGCGTGTTCACATAAAAAGGGGGGCTTGTTTGCAAAATATGACCATTACAAACATGGACAAATCTAGAGCACTGTACTTTACACAAGAAGAGCAAACATGAATTTTAAAAACAATTGCAAGATTTAAGAGAATAATTCAAGTGAATAGCAACACTGTTGCTGCTTCCATAAAAGAAAGGAATGTTGGGAGAACATTTCCAACTCTGTGAATGCGTAAGTTAATGGCCTTCTCATACCACTCATTTAGGCAGTAGTAGATCTGACTCTAACTACATAGAGTTTTCCATCCAATTAGATCCACGGATCTTCAACAAATGGTGATGCCATTTTCCAAGACGATATTGGTTGGTCAGTAGGTGGTGCTTTTAAACGTGTTGATCTGTTATCTCAAACATACCCTGCCGTGGAGCAGATTAGGTGTGCAGCATGAGTTTCCATGGTGTTGTATCCTGGTAAGAAGCGAACCACCGTCGTGACACTGAAAGTGACACCGTCGTAAACTTGAAGTTACCTCGCTAACCCTAAATCCCGCTTCTTAGTATAGGGCTCTGAAGTTTTATGATGTGATCTTGGCTGCGAAGGGGTGATCCTATGTAATGTAAGATAACAAAGACTGTTTTGGGACAGTTGGTCTACAGATATGATTGTTCTACTCTGATTGTACTGAGGATTGTATTGTTTTAGGAGTGAGCCCATGATAGAGAGGGTCAAGGGACAGCTGCATCTGCATGCCGTCTGTATTGTGATCAGAAATCAGAATCAGAAAGGGATTATTCGCATGAAAGTTGGCACAGACAAGGAATTTGCTTGGCAGGAAGGTGCATACATAAACATATAGGAACCTTAAATTTAAATATGTGGACGTAACTATACTATGGTACATAAACTAACATATTAAGTGGAATTAGAATTAACATGAATAAACAATTAAAATATAAGTTGCCTGTAATTTACAATATAAAAATACAAAAAATGAAAATATTACAATATTACTCCCAAACGCTTCCTCTTTGTCAGCCTCAGCTTTCTGAGTTTAGCTGTAAACCAGGGTTTGTCGTTGTTGTAGCTCACCCTGGTGCATGTTGGTATATACAGCAGTCCTCACAGAGCTGATGTATGATTCACAGCCTCCGTGAGCTCATCCAGACTATTGGAGGCAGTCATGATCTCTTACATCTATCTACATATTCAGTCAGTAGAGTTCAAGCACGCCCGCAGATCCTCCACAGCCCACTGGTCCACTGTTTCGATGTGCTTCACAGCAGGCTGACAGCTTTAGCTTCTGCTGTATGCAGGAATCAGGTGGACCATGGCGTGGTCAGAGTGTCCCAGTGTGTGCGCGGGGACCGCGTCATGGTAGGCTTTACTGATTGTAGAGTAGCATTGATCCAAAGTGTTCCCTTCTCTGGTAGGGCATTTGATGAATTGTCTGTATTTGAGTTCATGAGTGAGATTGCCTTTGTTAAAGTCGCCGAGCACAATAACCAAGGAATCCGGATTTTCATGCTCCACACACAAATATCTGGTTGGCGAGCACCCGTTTGAGCTCGTTGGCGCTAGCCTGGCAGTGGGAAGACGCTGACCAGTATGAATGAAAGCAGAAAAGTGTACAGATAACTAATTCCAGATCAGGGAGGAGAACAGGCTTGCGAATCACTGTCAATCTTCACACCAGCCGATGTTAATAAAGACTGTTAATAAAGAAAACTAATTACCACCGCCTTTTCTCGTTTCTGCCAAGAAAGCAGGGAGTCCACAATCCCGTCTCAGCAGTTTGTCACCTGCTAGCTGTAGCGCAGAGTCTGGGATCAGTCACACGCCATGTCTACGTGAAGCACAAAAAGGGAAGATGATGTAACGTCTCTGTTTTTCCACACCAGTAGCTGGAAGTTCGTCCAGTGTGTTGCGCAGATCAACGTTGGAGAGAAATTCCCCGGTTTAAACGCCTTGTGCGCGCTCCGCGCCGACGGAGAGCACCGGCCCGTACCTTCTCATACGACGCTTGCTGTAGGAAAGGAGGGTGGCCTGACCTATAATTCCCATAAATCTGCCGCTGGAAGCAGGAAAAGAAAAAGTGTGGGTGTGTGTGTGGGGAGCGTGGGTGAGGTGTGTGCGTGGTGAGTAGTGCGGTTGAGTGTGGAGCGGGCGTGCGTGGTGTGAGCGCGAGTGAGAGGGGCGCGGGGAGGGGAGGGTTGTGTAGTGGTGGGTGAGGAGCGGGCGACGGGCGGGGTGGGGGGTGGGTGCGGTGTCGAGTGCGAGTGTGTGGCGCGTGTGAGTGGAGTGGGGTGGGGCTGGGGCGGGGTGAGTGGGGTCGGGTGCGCAGTGGCGAGGCGAGGGTGTGTGGGCGTGAGGGTGTGTGCGGGGTGTGTGTGTGTGGGGTGTGCGTGGGGGTGTGGGGTGGGTGTGGGGGGGTGGGGTGTGTGTGTGTGTGGGGTGGGGAGCGGGGGGGTGCGGGGTGGGGTGGGGTGTGTGCGTGTGTGGTGCGTGTGTGTGTGTGTGTGTGCGTTGTGTGCGTGCGGTGGGGTGGGTGGGGGTGTGTGCGCGCGTGTGGTGTGTGTGTGGGTGTGGTGTGAGTGGGTGTGCGTGGGTGTGTGTGTGTGGGGGGGTGGTGTGGGTGTGGGGGGGTGTGCGTGTGTGTGTGGGAGCGGGGCGTGCGGGGGGGGTGGGGTGCGAGGGTGTGTGTGGGGGGGTGTGGGGGGGGGTGAGTGGTGTGCGTGTGTGTGTGGGTGTGGGGGGGTGTGTGGGGGGCGGTGGGGGTGTGGTGGGGGTGGGGTGTGGGAGGTGGCGGGGGGGTGTGTGTGTGTGGGGTGGGGGGGAGCGTGAGGTGTGTGTGTGTGTGTGTGAGTGGTGTGGGGGTGTGTGGGGTGGGGTGTGTGTGTGTGTGGGTGAGTGTGTGGGGTGTGTGTGTGGGGGGGTGGGGGGGGGGGGTGCGTGTGTGTGTGGGGGGGGTGGGGGCGTGTGGGGTGTGAGTGTGGGCGTGTGCGGGGGTGGTGTGGGGTGCTGCACGAGGGAGAGTACGGTAAGACAAGTACCAGGACAAGGGAGAGGAGTGGGACAAGGGCAAGGGAGAGGAGTGGGGCAAGGGAGAGGGAGAGGAGTTAGAATGTGTGGTGGCCCTCAGAGAAGGGCCAGGGCTTTGGTAATACTGTAAATGGCAGCTATATCCCTGTAAGACCCCTTGTTGTAAAGTTACAATGTCATCTTTAGCTCTTTACTGTATTTGCTCATTTCTTTTTTTCGAAAGACCAAATTTATCCAATAGCATTGCAAGACAAGACAATGTGTTTTTTGGAGAGCTAAAGGTGATTTTGACATTTTACGTAGATCGGGTCTTACAGGGATATCGCATACTTACTGTATTGCAGTATTGTCCTGTTGCAAATGAAGCCTTTACTGCAGCAATTATGTTTCTGTCTTCTTTTTTCAATACAGTAAACGTACATTCTTTAAAGCTGCTCTGAGATGGGTCATTCATTTTTTGTTCAGAATTTCTGCAGCAAAGAAACGAATTGCATTTCACAACTAAACAAAAATGTAGAGAGGCTTCAAAAGAAACTGCATTGCGAATCTATAGTCCATATACTGTAAGACCTGACACATATAGATGAATGCAGTTTCTGTAATTCCATCTGATGTTAGTGTTTTTTATTACATTGTGCTATGATTGACTACATATTAGTGTGAAAAGAGAACGTGTGTTAGTGTTTGCTAGACATGGTGTCATGTTTAGTGTATTTTTGTGTTATGACGATAAGTGTTTGAGTTTAGTTTATAATGAGTGATTTTGAGCATGAAATTAACAGTTTTGCCAATTGTGTGTGGTGGGTGGGTTGGTGCGTTAAGAGTTTAGAAAACGTGTTAAAGGTATGGGAAAAACCGTCATAGCGATTGGTAAAAACTGTAAATAGTTGTAGGCCTATGTGCTAACTTCTTTTTGCTATACAGTTCAGGTAATGCTAGCTAGGCATTTAGGAGTTGTATGATCAGATCAACCAAACATTCTGGGTTAAATGGTCAACCCATCTTGCTGGGTTAGTTAGTAAATGCCAGGAGACTATGGGCAGCTTGGGCAGCAGCAAGCACACCCTCACTATTTCCCCAGAAATGGTATGCTCTCTAGTTCATGTATGTTCCTGTATTCTCATTTGTACTCGCAAACCTACATATTCTAACCACAAAGACCAGTTCCTGCAAGTGACATGCCTCGACATAGGCTACATCTACATATATGCTGTGAGAACCTGCTTTCTTATCTAGGTGCACCTTAGGGAAACACTGAATTGACCTTGGATCAGTAGACAGGCTGAGAACTCACTTCCTCTGGGTCTGGACAGGAAGTTCAACTGCATATATTTTGCATATATAACATTCCGGTGTAACAAGAACTAAATGTACGTTTGTGCTTATAGTTTGTTTGTGCTGTTTTGCTGTTTACAACGACTGACTTCTCAGATTCAGAAGCATTCAGCAGACAACACTGAAGTTTTCTGAATAACAATTGTATCCATGAGGTTCTGCAATCGGGTTTTAAGTCTGCCCTTTTGAGAGTTTTAAATGACATTTATCTTTCTACTGACTCTGGAGATTCTGTGGTTCTTATTCTTTTAGATTTATCAGCTGCTTTTGATACCATAGACCACTAGGCCTACATTTTATTATCGAGGCTTGAGACCTGGGTAGGTCTAAAAGCAAATGTTCTGGGGTCTCATTTATAAAGCTTGCGTACGCACAAAACGGGGCTGAAATGTGCGTACGCCACTTTCCACGCAAAGGTTGTGATTTATAAAAAACAAACTTGACGGAAGAATGTGCGGTCTTCCACGCAAACTCTGACCCTCCCGTACGCCTACGCACATTTTGGAAACAGTTGGAATTGGCGACGCAGATGACCGTACTGTACTCAAACTGCAGAAACTAAGTGTGGGAAGAACGATTACTCGTAATATTTATATATTTTGTTTTCCTCACACACGTTTTTTTCACTCCGTTTCATCATTATCATGAAGATTAAATCCAGCAGTGTTATTTGTGCTTGTTCTGAATGATAATTGTTCCATAAACACCTTGTACAATCCAACTCACATTTTAAATCAAAATTCAGCGCTGTTTCACTTTCAGATTGTCCACTACGGGAGTGCAGGAGGGGGGGATGCCCCGACTGCATGGAAAACACAGGATAACATCACATAGGACTACCTTTAGATAACTGCAAAACAGTGTAGCCAACTAAATATATGTATTTAATACTACTGTGCATATATATGATATAGCCTTTTATATGTCAAAAACTGGAAATACAGCCGTTAAGCTCCCGTGCAATTGCTACACATCGTTTACAGTCCAAACTTTGATACTGTTCATAACAAAACAGGCATTAAGAAACGTGTGTTTACGCATACACTTTTGTTTTCAAATTGTTATCTCGCATTGCTTTTTTATTTATGATCCCGCTGCTGTGGCCACCAAATAGGCTTTCGCTCCTCCACCTCGCCTACAAGAAGACTATTTCAATGTCAGTTTCTGAGAAGTTGCGCCTTTTCGTTCTTTTCCCTCCTGACGCCATGATTCAATGCTATGTAGAGTAGGCCTAAGAACAATCGCATGCAAGGACTGGATTAGCATTCATGTGGTGCTTTGCATTGACCATTTATGGTTAAAAACGGGCGTGTTCGGGGCGGGGTAAAATGGAAATTCACGTACGCACACTTGTGGGTAGTCTGTGATTTATAAAGGGAACATTTCTTACAAGTGTGCATACGCACGGTTTTATAAATCGGATTTTTTTGGAGCGCACGCCATTTTAGGCTTTTGGGCGTACGTACACTTTTAGTAAGAATCCTGCGCACAGTTTTATAAATGAGACCCCTGGGGTCTCAGTTATAAAGCTTGCGTACGCACAAAACGGGGCTGAAATGTGCGTACGCCACTTTCCACGCAAACGGTTGTGATTTATAAAAAACAAACTTGACGGAAGAATGTGCGGCCTTCCACGCAAACTCTGACCCTCCCGTAGGCCTACGCACATTTTGGAAACACATCGGATTTTTAAAATAATCCCCAGCAATCTCATCTCTTTTAAAATGCCTATAAAATGTTAAATTATGGCTGGCACAAAACTTCCTGTTTTTAAATGGAAAGACTGAGGTAATAGTGTTTAGCCCAAATGAGAACTCTCAGTCCTCAAGCATCAACCTAGAGAGTTTATCTGTTTTTAGATCTTCACTGGTGCAGAATCTTGGCATCCTTTGTGATCAGCACAATTTGATAAACACATCTCGTCTGTTATTGGGTCTAGCTTCTACCCACTGCGGATTCTCTCCAAAATTATACATTTTCTTACCCCTAAGACTCTAGAAAATGGCTGTTCATGCATTTGTAACCTCTCGCTTAGATTACTGTAACTCTATATTGCGGTTTATCTAAAACTCAGATTACGAGTCTCCAGCTCCAGGCTAAAGACCCACCTATTCTCTCTAGCCTTTTCATGATTGCTCTGGGGTTTTTGTTTGTTTATATTTGGTGGCCAAGCAGCGAAGCTGCGGAGCCACTTAAGTGTTTCTACCTATTCTTATTATTGGGTGTGCCACGTCATCGACGTGGCCATCCTTTGTAATCTCACATATATATTTATTATTATTATTATTATTATTTTTGCCCCCCTACTCCTCGGTCAATATTTGGACTACATAGAAAACGTCGACGTCCAAAGTTTCGTCTTGGTCCCGATTGAGTTGCTATTACTTTTATGTACGTTCCGTTGCACAGTTTAGGACCATACAACGTTTTTGTGGCATAAAGTTGATTTTGTCGGCAAAGGGTAGACTACTCAGTTATAATAGCCTACGTCACAGCGTCGGCACATGTTAGCAACGACGCATTAGATACGACGTGCATAGAAGACTGTTGCAGCACAGAAAGGATCGTATCGTGCCCCCCCCTAGCATCCGTCAATATTTTGATTACTTAGAAAACGTCATGTCAAAAGTTGGTAGCCATTGAGTTGCTTGTCTTTTTATTTACCTGGCTAACTTGCTAGCCACAGTCACTGACGCTACTAACGTCACGAAACACGCGTGACTACCTCTAGCCTAACATTAGTTTAGCAGCTTGTTAACTTCTGGGAGATAGCTATAGGCTAACTATAGCTTTAACGATACTGCAAGGCAGCTGCAGAAACGCCACAAGCAAAGAGGCCAGGGTGATAACTATTTACTAATGTTACTTTCTGATATAAAACACAATTGTTAAGTGTAATGTACAATATAAGCTAATATTATTGAGGAACTACATCGACTTTCGGAAACGGTAGTCTACTATTTCACTGAAGCATTAGCATCATGACATTAGCCTATGTTGCCCGGGCAACACATACTACAGCGGTCTAGGCTGCATCTGTTTTCAATCGTTAAAATAAACATTACTCACAAATACATTTTCGTTGTACGATTTATTATGACATTAGATTACAAGTAAACGATTTGTTGGTGAAATAATCATTACCTGTGATTTCAAACCAGTACTGCAACGCTGTAGCCTACGCGAGACACTGTGTAGCTAACAAAAACATCCACAGCTGTTTACAGTAGGGAGTCAAACGGCGACAGAAAATGTTCGGCACTCCCTTAAATCAAAAGTATTTCAATAGGTGAAACTGTCTGACTACTAACCCGAACTTCATTGACACAGCCGTCAATCTGTTCATGAAAGCAATATTTAATTTCAGCCTAAACCGTACAACGGAACGTTCAACCAACGATCGCAACCAAGACTCGAACACTGTAGTATACAATTTACCGGGGCAGCTTCTCCACAAAGGGCTATATCGCATTTTGCGTTATTACTGACAATGATCGCTATTGAGCTTTTTATGCATGAGCGATTTTCCACTAAATAAATGTCAAGCTTACTTACGTTTTTGGGGACATGTCATAAGTTAGCAGACATAGAGCTACTGTTTGAATCGCGATTCCATCTGAAATATTTCCAGTGATAACAGTAGCTTCTTTCCAAGGGTGTTCTTAATGAATTATTATGCAATAGACTGTGAGTAGGCTAAATGCTTGAAAATATCACTAGAAGGGAAAAACTTAAAGGGACGGACAAGCAGGCAGGCACACCCTCACAATTTCCCCAGAAATTGTATGCTCTCTAGTTACACTTCTTTTGCCATTGGAGTCTATGGCAGCCCCTAGAACCGTATGGGACAAAGTTGTGAAATTTGGCACACTCATTAAGGATAGTCCCCTCTTTATTTTCACCAAGTTTCATGTCTCCCATTGGAGCACTCTAGCGCCACCAACAGGTCAAAGTTGGACTTGTGTTTACACACGTAACTTTTGAACCGTATGACCGATTTTCATAAATGAGGTACTGTTGGATTCCCTGGGCCAAGACGAGTTCAATACACCCCATGATGTCATTTTCCGGTTATATAGATTTTCCGCCATTTTGAATTTTAAGAAAACATGTTTTTTCGCTACTCCTCCTCCAATTTGTGTCCAATCTTCCCCAGAGTTGGCACACATCCTCGTCAGACCAACCCTCACAGAAGTTACTCATGGATTTTTGATTTTCAAAACCGTTTGTCCGGTACAGCCAATCAAATTTGGCAGGAAAGACACCAAACAGGAAGTTGTGTCATATCTCAGCAAATCCTTGAGAAATCAACAATCAACGTGGTATGATGACTCGGAACCCCCTTCTGAGGATGTCCAAGTAATTTGGTGTCATGTGGGCGGCCACTGGGCGTGGTCGCAGGAAGCAAAAATGTGTTTTGGCCAATAACTATTGATTTGTTTGCCTTTATTAAGTGATTCCTTTGTCTCATGATATCTTGAGACATCCCATGTGTAACCCATGATCATTTTGATAACAGCCAAAATGATGCGGCCGCATTTCTCTACTACTCCTACACAAATCTTCATCAAATTTGGTAGAGATTATCTTCAGACCAAGCCTCACAAAGCCCATCACATGTTTTTTTGTGCAGTTAAGCCATCAAACAGGAAGTTGGGTCGTAGCTCAGCAAATCTTTGATGGATTCGCACCAAACTTGGTATATGGACTCGGAACCCTGTTCTAAGGATGTTTAAAATGTTTTCTGGGTCATATGACTGCTTGGCCACCTCATTGCTGCTTGCAGCTATATATATATATTTTATGGTACATTTATATTACCCTCTTTTTTTAATAACTCTCATTTTAGCTTCTTTGAACTCTATTTTATGGTGTACGTGTGTATTTCTAAGTGAATGTGTAATGTCAATCGCACTGTGAAGCACTTTGGCCAGCCGTGTGGCTGTTTGTAAATGTGCTATATAAATAAAGTTGAACTTGAACTTGACAACAATTCACAAAGCAACTCACCTGGATGTCCCTCCTCCTACGACCCAGGATCCACCCACGACCCAGGATCCCTCCACCCACGACCCAAGATCCCTCCACCCACGACCCGGGATGCGGGAGGTCTTCACCAGGCTGAATTCTTGTGAGTTAAGAAAGCCTGGGAACAGGATTACAGGATCAGTGATGAGGGGTAAAATTGTAAGCTCACCATGTCTGGGTCCCTGTGCAGAGTCTGGTGTCCTCCCTGCTTGCGCCCATGGCTGCCCTTCGATGAGCTCCAGCTGCCTTCGCGGCAGCCTCCTCTCCTCCTGTGTACGGTACCAGATGTCTCTGAGCTGGCTGGACGGCTATGCTGGAGGATAGAGTTACGAGGGAGGGAGACTTAGGAACATGAAGACATGGAGACAAACTCACACACGCAGCCATACACACTGCCTTGTCAACATTACCCTCCCTTCCTTTGCAGCTTCAGTTACCACACTACAAGGTTAGCATTCTGCCCAGAAACACAGGGCAAAAGTTTTAGTGTGTGCTAACATGGCTTCTAAAGATGAAATAATCATTGGGTTGTGTTTCTCTCTTCGGTTCTCAGCAGATGAGCCTCTTAGAGCCAAGACCTGATTTGTTCCAGAGATCTATCCCATCAGCCATCCCTTCAAACCCCGCCCTGCCTCTCCTCCATGTCCCATAAAACGCCTTGCATGTGTATGTGCAACGTGCACAATAGCTTCGAGACAATCTCCCCATGTTTGCTTATGAATGCCAAACACCGTAGCGTGAAGGGTCTGGAGCATCAAGGACCAGCCCAGAAACTATCAGGGATTTGTTTTCTGGGCTCATCGTGAGAAACGTGCCGAGGAAGTTTGTTGATATCCTCCAATTTGTTTCTTTGGACACTCGGTTGGACTTCCTGGTGGGGTTTAAAGGTTGAGCTTTCACACGGCTCAAAGTTCGTGAGCATGAGACAGGATGAGCGCTGTGCCCTTCCCTGCATTGACGCGCCCTAATAATGCCATCCCTGCCCACACACACTGCACATCCCAGGCTGCACATGTTGTATGTTTGCACAGCTCCTCGTTGCAGACACTGGCTGTCATCCCCCCTCCGCCGTCTCTCTGCTCTGAGCTGCGCTCCATCCAGCCTAAACAGACGGACTTGCTGACATGTTACTTCACTGACTCAGCAAAGGCTATTAGCCGCCCGCCTTGCTAAGGTGTTCCTCAATGAAAGAAAATGTCTGTATAAACAAAGACCAACTAAGTGGGTGTGGGGGGTGGGGGGGAGTATCCAATCCAGTTATCCTAGAATCAGCCTTCGAAGATAAGGATGAACGCACAGGAATGTTTGTCATAAAACGATTCTGTGGATCACATGTATTCCTAAGCAGGAACAAGCTGTGTGAATGAGCTCTTTGTTTACAGCCAAGGTTTGAGGTTTGTTAATCAAATGGATTATGGCTAGACCACCAGTCTGAGAAATGGCCATTCTCATAAAAAAAAACACCCTAGTCCCATGCTTTCACCATGGTGTGTGTGAGTGTGTGCTTGAAGCTTGAAAAATTGATAGATGAAGCACAACAACGTTTCACCCCACTTGCCTCGGGGAATGTCCCTGTACTTACTGTGAGTCGCTCTGGATAAGAGCATCTGCTAAAATGACTACATTTAAAAATGTAGTTAATTTCCATAATCTTATGGAAAATATAACACGACAACATGGAAACCTGACTGCCAAACAAGGATAAACTTTTCATTCACATGACCCAACTACATCAATGCCTGAGGTTTTCTTTGAGTAATTCCGTATTTGAGACCGTTGTCTATTTTCAGAAAGAGCCTAACACACTGTATACACGTATAGAAATATAGAATTAGTGTCACTGTACAGCTGTAGAAAATACAAAACACATAGAGATCTTGTGCCATTTTCTCCCCGTTCCAGATGGTACCGTTCTAGACGTACCACTGGATGGTGCTATTTCTTTGAGCTAGGAAACCTTCACCTTGGCGCAAAGTGAGATGGATGACATAGACAGTACTGCAGCATAATGTGAGAGAGGTTGTTTGGTTTTAGTGTGGAATGCATTCTATTCTACTGCATCTACTGACGCATGTTTGTTCTGATGCAGGTCTAGAAAGTTAGTGCTGTGCATTTGGCTCTCTGTTTTTCACTCATTTCACTCACTTTGATGGTTATTGTGAACCATAACTTTTTGCGATTGAGGTAGCTTTCTCTGTATTTACAGAATGGTTGGGAAGGATAGTTTAGAGAGCAGAGCCGTTATAAGTCATTGTACTTTATTTAATTGCCAGAAGCAGCTTCAGAATAAGGATCCTATATAAAATGTCCTGTGTGGGTTGAACTTGGCCAGGCTACACATGAAATAAAAAGGCTAGTCTGCTAATCATTTCTAAACCCATGACAATGTGTTTTTGATCATAAAAACCAGACTTAGTTCAAGATGACGTTGCAGAGAAATACTGACAAGTAATTTGCGTCTTAATGGAATTTTCATCCTAATAGTCCGGGGGCTTAACTCATTGTATTGTTTAACAGGGGGGCAGCCGTAACACATGCAAGGGGGTTTAACATTCTTGTTCTGTAAAGCTTCAAGTTGTTCGTGGTGATACAGGACTCACTTAAACATGAGCTCTGATAGACGATCCACTTGTGAAATCTTGTAAAACACACTTTACACACGTGATTGGACTGCTGCTAATACTGATCCCACAGGATCTTCCATGCCCAGTGTACAAGGATGGCCAGACAAAGGATTCAGACGGCATTGTTTAATGACGTTTCAACATCTGTCTTGACAGGAACAAATTGTAAGCCAATAATACATTTGTTTTCATGTGAATTTAAACTGCAAAAACAAGTCATTTGTTCCATTTGGTCTTGTACTGTTTTCCATCAGGGTAGCTAGCAATGGAAAATGCTCCATGAACCACGACATTCTGGAAGGATCATTGGAAGGCAGTGTCACACAGTCAGTTGTTCTCAAAGGGTGAGACAAGGTGACACTTTTTAAAGGGGCTTCACTTAAAGGGGTCACTGATTGCAAAACCGATTTAACTTGTCATAGTTGAATAACGACAGTTCGGAGGGTGAAATGAACATACAGTGAAACTCAAAGTCCATTGACACTTATTTCCCATACAAATCTCAAAAAGAAAAAATCTAGCTGTAAAACGGTAGTTTGTGAAAAAAGCCACCGGACTGACATCATTCAATTGGCTCTGGTCTGTGTCTTTGTCACGCCCCAAAATGTACATCCAGACCAGCCCACTCACTGGTGTTCTTGCCCAGTCCGAGGTAGTGACGCTACGTTTCTAAACACATCAACATACCTTACTTAGCAAATGACTAGCTAGACTAGCTGTAGTCGGCATTAGAAGGGAAGCTTCCAAAAAAATAGCCAGAAAGCGAAAGCAGTCTAGCCTTTTGCTGACGCCTGTCTATATTATCTATTCGAAATAACTGGAGAAAGGCTGTGCTAGATACAGGATACGTTAGCATTGCTAATAACTGTTACCGACAAAATCATACTACAGCTTGCGGTTCTGATGAACATAACTAAGGTCGGAACGCACCTCTTTTCAGCAACAGCTTCATAGCAAATCCTGCTTTACATATTCCCAGGTTTTTAAAACCGTCCTTGGTGAAATGGTTCGCGCAACTGCACAGAGATCTTCTATGCTACGGTATAAACAAACATCAGCCATAACCGTCTAGTCAATGTTAACTAGACTCAAGCTCATCTGTTTTTCATAGGTGATTTGCAAGTAGGGCTGCAACTAACGATTATTTCGATTAATCGACTAATCTAATGATTATTTCCCCCCCCCCAAAAAAAAGAATGATCAAATGTAGGCTATAGGCTAGTATCATATTTGTGTATAATAATAGAGTAGATCTCTCGTAATTGTGTTGATATTACATTATTATTTTTCCACAATATTTAGTTTGACGAATACTAAGTGGAGGAGGTTAACTATTCAGAACGAACGAAAAGACAGGCCACTCTGATAATTCACTGATTAACTACATTGCACGTAACATAACTGAAGTAGCGTTAGCAAGCATCCTCCATGAGACGTTCTGATAATTGACTGATTAACTACATTGCACGTAAAATAACTGAAATAGCGTTAGCAAGCATCCTCCATGAGACGTTCTGTTTTCCAACGTGTAAGCGTAAATCTTACGATAAGTTAACAAGGCTAACATTACTTAGACAGTTAACTTAAACTTATCCATCAGCAGGAGAAGACGTGGTGGCTCCAGGATGCCTCCGTTTCAAATGTTCATGCATTGCCGTGGTGCTGGAATGAAATGCTAATTCAATTTTGCAAATGTTGCATTGTACTTTTTTATTTGGTTTGCTGGTAAAATATTCCCTTTCGAAGCTCTCGGTCTAACTTGCTTCGGCTCTCCCACACTCGATTCATGATTCACGTAAATACACTTATTATGTTAATTGTGGCACGATTCGTGGCACATCCTTTGTTATCTCACATATATATTTATTATTATTATTTATTTTAGCCCCCCTAATCCTCGGTCAATATTTGGACTACATAGACAAACTACGTGTCAAAAGTTTCGTCTTGCTAGCGATTGATATGCTATTACTTTTATGTACGTTCCGTTGCACAGTTTAGGACCATACAACGTTTTTGTGGCATAAAGTTGATTTTGTCGGCAAAGGGTAGACTACTCAGTTATAATAGCCTACGTCACATTGTCGGCACATGTTAGCAACGACGCATTAGATACAACGTGCATAGAGACTGTTGCAGCACAGCAAGGAGGGTATCGTGCCGCCCCCCTAAGCATCCGTCAATATTTGGATTACTTAGAAAACGTCATGTCAAAAGTTGGTAGCCATTGAGTTGCTTGTCTTTTTATTTACCTGGCTAACTTGCTAGCCACAGTCACTGACGCTACTAACGTCACGAAACACGCGTGACTACCTCTAGCAGAACATTAGTTTAGCAGCTTGTTAACTTGGGAGATAGCTAGACTTAGGCTAACTATAGCTTTAACGCTAATGCAAGGCAGCTGCAGAAACGCCACAAGCAAAGAGGCCAGGGTAATAACTATTTACTATGATGCATCTGTTTTCAATCGTTAAAATAAACATTACTCACAAATACATTTTCGTTGTACGATTTATTATGACATTAGATTACAAGTAAACGATTTGTTGGTGAAATAATCATTACCTGTGATTTCAAACCAGTACTGCAACGCTGTAGCCTACGCGAGACACTGTGTAGCTAACAAAAACATCCACAGCTGTTTACAGTAGGAAGTCAAACGGCGACAGAACATGTTCGGCACTCCCTTAAATTAAAAGTATTTCAATAGGTGAAACTGTCTGACTACTAACCCGAACTTCATTGACACAGCCTAAACGTGTCAATCTGTTCATGAAAGCAATATTTAATTTCAGCCTAAACCGTACAACGGAATGTTCAACCAACGATCGCCACCAAGACGAACACTGTAGTAGCTCTACAATTTACCTGGGCTTCTCCACAAAGGGCTATATCGCATTTTGCGTCGTTACTGACAATGATCGCTATTGAGCTTTTTATGCATGAGCGATTTTCCACTGAATAAATGTCAAGTTTATTTACGTTTCTGGGGGCATGTCATAAGTTAGCAGACATAGAGCTACTGTTTGAATCGCGATTCCATCTGAAATATTTCCAGTGATAACGTTGTTACAGTAGCTTCTTTCCAAGGGTGTTCTTAATGAATTATTATGCAATAGCCTAGAATAGACTATGAGTAGGCTAAATGCTTGAAAATATCACTAGAAGGGAAAAACTTAAAGGGACGGACAAGCAGGCACACCCTCACAATTTCCCCAGAAATTGTATGCTCTCTAGTTGTACATGATTCAAACACCTTCTTCTTCTTTGCCTTGGTGTATGTGCCTTGGTGCGACAGTGTAAGCGATACTGCCCCCTGTACTTCTGCTAGTGCATTGCAATTCTGAATGAAAATTACCGGCAGTTCTGAATCTTTTTTATAATATTTTATATATATATAATATATGACGCGTCGACGATAAAAACGACGTCGTCGATTTTTTCGACAATTCGTTGCAGCCCTATTTGCAAGGAATGTAAGAACAGCTAGATAGCGAAAACACCTATTCACCTTATTCCGCCCCGCCCACCTTTTTTAGTTTCGTTGTATTCGAACTTCCTGTTTGCCGGGGATATCTTTCAATTCAATGGAGAACTGCCGAAAAGTCCCGCTGCTAAAACATTATATAAGGTTGGTGGATTTGTGCCAGTTGTGCTATGTTCGTGTGCTACAACAAGTCACCAATACACCCTTCACTGGATGGCTTGAAAACGACTTTTAAGTGTTTATATAATTCGTTTGGCGGTCAGATCGCTGCTCTGCTTTGCTGCTATAAGTAGGCGTTACATTAGCCACAAACATAAGATGTTCTAACGATTTCACTGCAGGGCATATTTGCTATACCTTGTTTGAAAGCTTAAGCTTGCTATTAGCCATAAACTGCAAATGTATGAGTGACAAATTACTAAAATTGTGCTGTAATTATAAATAGTAACAACTTTTTAATCGAGGGTCTTTGGTAGAAGCTTTATTCATCGTGTTAAAACGTACATGAGTGCACTAGTAATGCACTAGTAATCTTCCCTCGTATCTAATGGCAATTAGAAAGACGCATCTATTAACTAATTTGATTGCTGCGTTGTTTCAAAAGCTTTACATTACATTTAGATGCACTCGGACCTCTTCTTTCCATGGTCAAAACAATCAAAAGACAGGGTCTGATTTCGTTTTCTCCAGTTGTTATGGCAACCACTAACTGCACAGTTGACGCTGGGCATTAGCCTTAAATGTGTACCAAAGCTTGTCTAAGATGTTCTCTTATAGTATTGTTTTAAAGCGGAAAGTATACAAACAGGAAATGAGAACACGCGGATGGCCGCGCCTATCGCGACTTCCGGAATAAGGTGAATACTGTAGGCATCATAGAGTTATATTACTAGAGAGAGCCGAAATTGTCTTCCAAGATGGCGTCCCCATTCATTTCTATGAAAAGTGCTCAGTGGCGCAGTGAGGCAAGCTAGAGCGCGAAACGGACAGCGCCATCTTTCCACTTCCGTGTCTTCCGGTCTAAACTAGGAAAAAAGTGAGCCCCTAGCTTTAAACCATAGAGGTAATATTAAGTAGAGAGAGCCAACATCGTCTTCCAAGATGGCGTCCCCATTCATTTCTATGAAAAGTGCTCAGTGGCGCAGTGAAGCAAGCTAGAGCGCGAAACGGACAGCGCCATCTTTCTACTTCCGTGTCTTCCGGTCTAAACTAGGAAAAAAGTGAGCCCATAGCTTTTAACGGGCTCACTTTTTTCCTAGCTCCAAGCTGGCTCCGAGACTCGTGCACGCTTGCAAATAGCTGTACACGTCATACTTTGCGACAACCAGTCGCGAGCTTGTGAGCTGGAGCTAAGGCATTGCAGAAAACTGTCAGAATGTGGTACAAGTCCGATCAAGAAGCAGATACATGTGAACTTACGAAAACCAATACTGTAATATTATACGTGCAATGCCTATACGTTGTTCTTTTTGCTCCGTGTTTTTAGTTTGACTGTTAAGTATTGTGTTGGATTAAAGAAACTGCAAGCTTGAATATTTGGCTCCGTCGTTGTTCTAGCTCGGCAAAGCAAGCTAAATTAAGCCTACAGGCTATACCTATGTTACTATTATAATGATGATGAGTGTTGCTTACTATTACTAGCTTATTGTTAATGCCATCGTTGTAGTGTTAACTGACATAAAGTTCTAACAATATAACGACCATAACAATATTGTCGTTATCAGACATGATTTATTCATCTTCGTCTTTGCTCCAGAATAACATGTTATCTACAATGACGCCGTAACATGCCACGATATTATAACTAATTATATTAGGCTATAATTAGCCTACTTTGTCATGCAATGAGAATAATCGCGTTCATTAGCCTACAAAATGGTTAAATATGCTTTAAAATAACGGAAATGAACTCTACAAACAACCGTCATGTATATGTGCAAGCATTTGTAAAACGTGCTACAATTAAGGCAGGCAATTTTAGATTACCAAGTCCTTTCTCCTTGTTCTCATTCAGCTCAGGTAAATCAGCGACTTTCTGATGTTCCCTTGTGTGCTCGTCCCCTGTTAGTATCCGCGAACACGTTTCGAGGCAACTTTTCTTGACGTAAGCAAATAAATGGGGTGCTAGTTTACCTATTTCGGATTGGTTTCAAACATAGCAAAAATCTGGAAAAATTATTCTATGAAAAAGCTAGTAGTATGAGCCAGGTTCGACAATCGAACAAAAATTATTGGGGGAGATAGTTTTGTAAATGTTGACTGGAGTTAATAGATTAAAAACGACCGGAAGACACGGAAGTCAAGTCGAAGATGCAATACCACCTACATCCACCGGGGCCCTTGCTTCAACCCAAGGGGCGAGGGGTGGGGGCTTGCTTTAAACGGGCTCACTTTTTTCCTAGCTCCGAGCTGGCTCCGAACTCGTGCACGCTTGCAACTAGCTGTACACGTCATACTTTGCGACAACCAGTCGCGAGCTTGTGAGCTGGAGCTAAGTAGGGAGGACCATAGATATATATAGAACACTAGATACGCCACGCCCCTCTCAGCCGCGGCACACGGAGTCGCCATATTGAGTGGGGCATCAGTCTGAGGTCTGTATGTACTCGACTGTCAGACAGCGATAATAATGCCGGTTCATTGTGCTGCTTTTGGGTGTGTACAACGTCGTTCAGTACACACCCGACGAGAGGGAATCACTTTCCACAGGTGAGATACATTTTACATTACATTACATACATTTGTTAAGTAGCCTAAAAAATCTTCCTACCACTCAGAATCAAATATGGATCATCAACTATGATGTTTTTAGTGTCATTCACTGAGCCATCACGGCTCAAATTTGCTACATGTTTGTATGAATTTTCCATATGGTGTAATGCACTAGGCAGCAGGTTGACCTCTCCAAGATGGCCGCCGCGTGTGCCGTCAGCCGACTGGAGCTCAACATTGACGTGACGTATCTAGTGTTCTATATATATCTATGGGGAGGACAATAGAACGCGTCATTTTGGTCCAAGGCTAACCAACTGTCAAATATTGTGGAACGCCGTAGCAAACGCATTGAATCGAATGCTAAGCTAGCCTCTATGTGGCTAAGAACGCCACTGAGAAATCTGGCACCGGAATTTTCAGGTCCGGGTCCTTTTCTTAGCTCTATAACTAACGACTACTAGCAATATATTAAAAACAAACATGCCAGTTAACATGTAGACAACTACCCCTTAATGCTATCAAATGTTGGTTGCATTACACATTGAGGAAGTGTATGAAAATAATGTTTATAGTTTTTGTTGCTTTGGCTACCTTTCATAGAAGGTCGGCGCCACCGGGAGACATATCTTAAACGAAAGAGTAGGTTGTTTTCTTTAAAATAATATATATATATGTATGTATAATTAGTCAATTTTAAAACATATACATTTTGAGTAAAATCAAGTTGAAGACATGTTGATGGAAATCCCATAGGAATGCATTGAAATCTGAACGTTCTATTGAGAAAAAGGTTGTTTTTTTCCTTGTAACTTTTGCCTGCATGTCGGCACCACCCTGATACTTCCTGAAAAGCAAGGTTACGTATAAAGACGTCATCAATCAAATTTTAATGAAAATCGAAAGACATACATTTTGAGTTTTGGCTCCCTGAAAGAGTCTTCTAGCAACCAGTGACGTCAGACAGATTTACCTCAGATTCTCCCGCGCTTGACTCAAGAGAGGCTCCATCCAATGCTCCCATCGATTGAATTATACTTTCGACGAGTTGTAAGCCTTACTTTATATACCCGTATGTGGATTCAAGTAAGGGTCATGGTTACTGGTTTAAAAAATATATATATTAGACACTTTTAATGTATTGTTTCAGTCATTGCAACAAAAAACAAACTGGAAAAATAAAACCCACTCTCTTGGTGACTTTTTATAGACATATTTCGACCGAAATGATTCATGGTAGTGATATGCAAATCTTGTTGTCACGTAGCACAAATCGGAACCAATCATTGGCCTTTTTGTCTGTCAGGAAATGCAAAGCTTCAAGAAAAAGCGCGAATATTGCAGACAGACCCCCACTCCTCGCCCCTCGGTTTGAAGCAAAGGCCCCGGTGGATGTAGGTGGTATTGCATTGCCGATTAGGTACCCGGCTCTTCCGGATATCTAAAACTATCTCCCCAATAATTTGTGTTCGATTCTCGAACCTGGCTCATACTAGCTTTTTCATATAATAACTTTTTCTGATTTTTGCTAAATTAGAAAACAATCCGAAATGGGTAAACTAGCACCCCAATGATTTGCTTATGTCAAGAAAAGTTGCCTGGAAACGTGTTCGCAGATACAAACAGGTGACGAGCACAAGAGGAAACATCAGCAAGTGGTTGATTTACTTGAGTTGAAGGACAACAATGAGAAAGGATTTAATAATCTACAGTTGCCCGCCTTTATTGTAGCACTTTTTACAAATGGCTGCACACACATTTGTTTTACAAATGGCTGCACTTGTTTGTAGAGTTTATTTTCGTTATTTTAAAGCAGATTTAACCATGTTGTAATGAACAATATGCTCATGGCATGCCAAACATAATTATAGCCTAATATAATGAGTGAATATCGTGGCATGTTACGGCGTCATTATAGATTGTTGACATGTTATTCTGGAGCAAAGACGAAGATGAATAAACATGTCTGATAATAACCACAATATATAAAAATGGTCGTTATATTGTTAGAACTTTATGTCAGTTAACACCACAACGATGGCAACAATACGCTGGTTAGTAGGCCTAGCCTAAGCAACACTCATCATCATTATAATAGTAACATCGGTATAGGCTTCATTTAGCTTGAATTGCCAAGCTAGAACAACGAAGAAGTAGCCTACCGTATGCAAATATTGCCAGAAATAGTCGATGGTTATACTCAGTTACCTGACTCTAAACTTGCTGCAGACAATTAATTGTTTTGTGGGATGCATGTCATTGATGGACTGGCACATCAAACAGGTGTTACTTTAGATATGTGGGAGACAGTTTTTAAGGGAGATATGGTAAATTGGGTTAGATTCAACCTTTAAATCAGGGGCTCATCCGTACTTAATTATAATACAATTAGTGTAGCCTATACTTTTTGTCCATCATAAACAAACAGAAATGGGCAATTTCACAACAAGCACCCAACACCCAAGCCCTGCACAGGGTTAAATACACCCCCAAGTGGCCAAAAAATTACATTACAGCAGTAGCGCCAAACGTGACAAACATTTGCATACCTGTGGTCTCGATTTAACATCATTATTTATAACGAAGTAGCCTACCGGACACCGTTAGCTCGCAATGTACAGAGAATGCAAGTCATATTTCCCGCCCTGGCTAGAAGCAGAGCTCTGTGACGTAGAACAATGGAGTTCTTAAAGGGAGCTTGACAGCCTCTCGGTGCCACAAAAGTCAAGGTTTAAAGCGGTGGAACGTTTAAAGAAATTGGCCAAAATCACGCATAGAAAATTGATTCGTGAGAAAACTAATAGAGGTAACTGAAATCTGACTTCAGATTAGTTTAAATTACGTTAGGTTACACACGGAATTGGAAAAAGAACGGAGCGAAACTGATAGGAAATTTTTGGTCTGTCCTCCCTAGCTAAGGCATTGCAGAAGACTGTCAGAATGTGGTACAAGTCCGATCAAGAAGCAGATAGGCCTACATGTGAACTTACGAAAATCAATACTGTAATATTATACGTGCAATGCCTATACGTTGTTCTTTTTGCGCCGTGTTTTTAGTTTGACTGCTAAGTATTGTGTTGGATTAAAGAAACTGCAAGTTTGAATATTTGGCTCCGTCGTTGTTCTAGCTCGGCAAAGCAAGCTAAATTAAGCCTACAGGCTATGTTACTAACTATTATAATGATGATGAGTGTTGCTTACTATTACTAGCTTATTGTTAATGCCATCGTTGTAGTGTTAACTGACATACAGTTCTAACAATATAACGACCATAACAATATTGTGTTTATCAGACATGATTTATTCATCTTCGTCTTTGCTCCAGAATAACATGTTATCTACAATGACGCCGTAACATGCCACGATATTATAACTAATTATATTAGGCTATAATTAGCCTACTTTGTCATGCAATGAGAATAATCGCGTTCATTAGCCTACAAAATGGTTAAATATGCTTTAAAATAACGGAAATAAACTCTACAAACAACCGTCATGTATATGTGCAAGCATTTGTAAAACGTGCTACAATTAAGGCAGGCAATTTTAGATTAGCAAGTCTTTTCTCCTTGTTCTCATTCAGCTCAGGTAAATCAGCGACTTGCTGATGTTCCCTTGTGTGCTTGCTACCGCTTGGTAGGCATGTAAACCAGTTTAGCTTGCTAACGCAAGAGCATGAATGTGTTATGATTTAGCCTAGTTTTGAATGTGTTATGATTTAGCCTAGTTTATTGGCAATGGGATTTACGTTATTTGATGTTCCTGACTATGTTTCATTCAAATAAATAACCCGTGTTGCTATGTAAATCTACAATTCAGATGCATGTTTGTCCAGATCTATTTTTCTGTAAGATAGCTAGCGTCACTGTGTCCAATTCCGACCGCCGAAAGCTCCTATTGTCCAAACCCGACCAGGCAGTATTCGGTCTTTTTTCCAGAATTATCTTCCGCGATCACCAGCAGAGTGTACGTAGTATTATTTTATGCATATCAAACAATCTCTGTGTCAAATTTCATGAACATACATGGACGTTTACATGTCTAAATACTATAGGAAAGTTACTTTGATGAGAGAAAGCCGAAAGACCACTCGGGCGACGCATGGGCGATGATCTGTACTCTGAAAAATGTTTCAGGATTGTCATCGTACTGCTACTATGGGTTAGCATATGAGTTTATTTCAACGCTAGCATAGCACTACTTTGTCTAGCCAACGGAAATGCACCATCATTTCTGACGATCTGTAGTAGAGGGGAGGAAGGGAGGGGGGCAGATAAACTGACATGGTGCCAGACATGGTAGGCTATCACCCACCATGTGTGTGGGTTAACGAGGAGCTGGACAACGAGGATCATTGTAAATCTTAGCCTATGTTTCCAGATTAATGTAGTATTTTCGTTAGTCTGTTTAGTATTTAATTTTTTTTCACATTTTTAAAGATTTGCACAAGTTGTCTTTTGCTAACCGTCCTGTTATCTTTGACCCCATTCAATGTATAACGTCTCTAAATATATGATTTACTTTTGCTTCATATTTCATGACTTCCTAATAAGATATCTTATTTTGAAGGACATAACTACGTTCCCGGATATGTTGACAGCATTGATGGTCAGTTTGGTGACCCTGGATCAAGTTATTATCCCTGGAAAAACAGCAGCGACGAGTGTTGACTACGACGATTTAAGTGTGGTCGGGTTTGGACAAGGGTAGCGCACGGCTAACTTACCGGCGCCAGCGTCCTTTTGCCGGCTCTGGTAAAGGCAAAGCTAACTCTAAATTAAAACAATATTTAGCTCGAAAGGTAATAAGTTAAGGCATAACTTGACATAATTAAATCAGCTGAAAACGTGATACGATCATTTTAATAAATATTTGAAGTGGCATTTTAGCTAAAACCCGGTCGGGATTGGACACAGTGACGTTAGAGCTAACTGAAGCTGTG
>CAEFZP010001786.1:0-82554 GCA_903064625.1 Mallotus villosus
GACAGAGGAAACAGATGAGAGATGAAGAGAGGGAGGAGAGATGAGGAGAGAGACGAGCGAGAGAGGGAGACAGAGAGAGATGGAGAGGCGAGAGGACGAGCGAGAGACAGCAGAGAGATCAGAGAAAGATGGAGAGGGAGAGATGAAGAGATGCAGAGAGAAGAGAGAAAGCATGGCGAGAGAGGAGCTTAAGAGATAAAGAAGATGATAAGAGAGGGAGAAAAAATGGAGACTTGAAAAGAGAAAAGATGAAGAGAGAAAGGGCGAGAGAATGTGGAGGAAAGATATAGAGAGAAATATTTGAACGGAGCAAAAAAAAACAAAGATGGGAGGCCCTTCCCCTCCACTCCCCTCCCTCCACCGCCCCTCCCAGAACCCTTGAGTCGTTGTGCCTTCAGACTAACCTTCCCTTTGGGAGACGGAGGGAAAAGAAGCCGAAAGACTTGAATCTTGGTCCCGAGTGAGAAACTGCTGTCAACTGAAACCATCCTGATGGTACAGCATGAAATATGATCTGTTTGTCTTAACCGACACTCCCCCTGTCCTGACCTGTCCTGACCCCGTCCTGACCTCCCCCTGTCCTGACCCAGTCCTGACACAGTCTGACCCTGTCCTGACCCTGTCCTGGACATGTCCTGTCCCTGTCCTCTGTCCTGACCCTGTCCTGACCCTGTCCTGACCTGTCCTGACCCATGTCCTGACCCCTGTCCTGACCCTGTCCTGACCCTGTCCTCTGTCCTGACCCTGTCCTGACCCTGTCCTGACCCTGTCCTGACCTGTCCTGACCCTGTCCTGACCCTGTCCTGACCATGTCTGACCCTGTCCTGACCCTGTCCTCTGTCCTGACCCTGTCCTGACCCTGTCCTGACCCTGTCCTGACCCTGTCCTGACCCTGTCCTGACCCTGTCCTCTGTCCTGACCCTGTCCTGTCCCTGTCCTGACCCTGTCCTGACCCCTGTCCTGACCTGTCCTGACCATGACCCTGTCCTGACCCTGTCCTGACCCTGTCTGACCCTGTCCTGACCCAGTCCTGACCCTGTCCTGTCCTGACCCTGTCCTGACCCAGTCCTGACCCAGTCCTGACCCTGTCCTGACCCTGTCCTGACCTCGACCTCCATGGGCTGGTGAGGGTACATGACACATATTAAACGTGGAAAAGGCGATGTGCTGCAATCAGGAGAAGAAGCCTTCCCGAGGCTAGTTCAGTAACAACAGTTTTACACACCTACTTTCTCCCTTACCACCACACACACACGCACACACGCACACGCACCACACACGCACCACACACACAACACACACACCACACACACACACACACGCACACACACACACGCTCCCATGTGAGCTCATGCAGGCCTACAGAGTTCTAACAAAAGACCTCGCTAATTGGAAACAGAAATAATAACAGATTCAAAAGAACACAGTAAAACCCAGGTGAAAACTACAGGCATGAAAAATCGATGCCATCCAGCCTAAGTACAGCCACTGACCATACTAAAGGGAAATATTATTGCAAACAAAAGAGCTAACGTACACACACAGACACACACAGACACACAGACACGCACACCCAGACACACACACACAGACACACACAGGTTGTATGAGCTATAGTACTTTCTAAATGTGAGTGTGAAATGCCAGGTATCCCAGTGGCTCATTATAACAGAACCTGGACTGACAAAGACCTGTCTGGTCTGACTCTCAAAGGAAAATGGAGAGAGGGGGAAGGGGGAGATGGAGAGAGAGGGGGTGGAGAGGGGGGGGGGAGATGGAGAGAGAGGGGGGAGTGATGGAGAGAGAGGGGGGAGGAAAGAAAGAGGGAGATATGGAGAGAGAGGGAAAGAGGAGACATGGAGAAAGGAGAGAGAGAGATGGATAGAGAGAGAGGTAGAGGGAAAGAGACGAGCAAACAACAGAGAAGAAGAGTCAAAGAAAAGATTGGTAGAGAGAGAGAGAGAGAGGACAGAGAGAGTGACAGTCAAACAAAGAGAGAGAGAGAGAGGAGGAGAGAGAGAGAGGGGAGAGGGAAAAAGAGAGAGCCAAGAGAGAGTGAGTCAACAAACGGGAGCTGGGAAGAAGAACGAGGAGGAGGAACGGTATAGGGGACGAGAGGAGAAGCCGTGAGAGTTCGAGAGAGAGAGAGAGGGAGACAGAGGGTGGAGACTAGGAGAGATGAGAGACCGAGGAGGACGAGAGTAGAGAGAGTGCGAGGTTAGACCCTTTGAGTAAGAGAGGGAGATTAGGAGGACGAGAGAGACGATGACGAGAGAGTGACGTACCGAGATGGGTAGATTCGACGAGATGACGTTGATGCTTTGAGACTTTGTGAGAAGAGAGTATGATTCGACGCTCGAGAGAGTTAGACTCGGAGAGAGTCGCTGAGTCGGCATTGCACATCCGCGTTGAGCCGGATGAGAGAGAGATGGCGCGAGAGTAGAGGTGATTGAAGGATCTGCATTGACGGGAGGCTTGTGGAGAGACGAGAGAGATGAGAGGAGAGGTGGAGAGAGTTGAGAGCAAGAGAGAGGGAGAGAGAGAGAGAGCGAGAGGGAGGAGAGATGAGAGAGAGGAACGGCAATGCAGAATGACTCACAAAGTCGTATCACCCGTGGCAACAATGTAGATGTCTGCTCCACCAGGGAGGTGGGTGTCAGACCTGTCTCAGAAGCGGAGCAAACGCATGCTGGGAGATGAGTCGAGAGTGCAGAGGAGAGAGCCTGATGTATTGGATTTGGAAGCAGTGGAGGCAGGAGAAAACACATTTATCTCAGCCAAAACATTGGTTAGTTTATTACGTGTTAGGTAATTTGAAAGCTGGCGAGGGTTCGAGCCCAGTAGTATAGAGAGTAGAGTAGAACATTTGAATGAAATGTTTTCTAAGACAGAAACGTCATCGCAGTGGATTAAGCGTGATTAAGCACTCCCTCCACGTCAGTGTGGTTCAGAGTGCTCAGAGACGACCACAGCAACATTTATCAAAGTCCTTTTTTGGGCCAAATGCGCAATGCACTGCAAATTTGGAATAAACTAAATGGCAGTTATTCAATTTGAACAACCGCAGAAGCACTAAAATGACTGTTGTTCCCTTTAACCGTCCCCCGCGCCATCCCAGACCTGCCAACATTTGGGCAGAGCACCATTCATAACGCACCGCCAACGCCAAGTCGAGGGACGTGACAGACTACAATTCCCACAAACCGTCTGCAGTCAAAGCAATCTCTCTTTTCTGGGTGTCAATCTGGGAGTTGTAGTCCCATTTAGCTCTGGGCTGCTCTCGGAGGGATCGCTAACGGGCACAGTCACCATGGGAGAGAGAGAGAGAGAGAAAGAAGAGAGAGAGAGACAGAGACGAGAGAGAGGAGAGGGATGAGGAGAGGAGAGCGAGAGGAGACGAGAGGGAGCGAGAGAGAGGGGAGAGAGGAGAGGGAGGAGAGAGAGAGAGAGAAGAGGAGAGAGACAGAGAGAGAGACAGAGAGAGAGAGAGAGCTAGGAGAGATGAGTGCTTAGAGAGAGAGGAGAAAGACAGAGATAGAGACAGCGAGACAGAGGGGGAGAGAGAGGGAGAGGAGAGAGACGAGGAGAGCGAGAGACGGAGAGATAGAGAGAGAAACGACGAGAGAGTAGAGAGTGCCAGGAGAATGGGGCGAGTGAATCCAGGCAGGTTTGGGGTCTGCTCTATAAACATCCTCAGTCGAGGCTTGGTGTCAGTGCAGCTCTGTTCCCACACTTGCGCAGGTGAACCAACACACTGAGTGACAGGTTAGCTGAAACACGCCACTCAGCGACCCACTGAAAGACCACACTGACTGAGCCAGAGAGATAACATAAAACAAAACAAAAACACGAACAAAAAAACCTTTCAAAGAATGAAAGAGGTGTATTAACGCCTCAATAGGTGCTTAGGTAGAGGAGACAGCGCATCACTCTCCCCAGGTGCAGATAAGACACACCTGTGGATCGGTACTGAGCCCTGGCAGAACACGTTTGCTCATAGGCTTAATGAGCATCATCGGCTGGTGGTGTTTCGGCACGCCAAGAGGCGAGGGACATTTGAAACGGCGAGCTGCCCGTTGCCAGGGCCTGGCGTGTTATCGCTGATTCACACCGAACAATCGGAAGGCCCGGAAACACAGACCACCGGTGTTGTTAACTTACAGTGCAGCCCAAAGGCTCCCCGCCCAGCCTCCTCCACGCCCAGCCTCCCCCGCCCAGCCTCCTCCACGCCCAGCCTCCCCCGCCCAGCCTCCCCCTGCCTAGCCTCCTCCACGCCCAGCCTCCCCCTGCCCAGCCTCCCCCGCCCAGCCTCCTCCACGCCCAGCCTCCCCGCCCAGCCTCCCCCGCCCAGCCTACTCCACGCCCAGCCTCCCCGCCCAGCCTCCCCCGCCCAGCCTCCCCCTGCCCAGCCTCCCCCATGCCCAGCCTCCCCCGCCCAGCCTCCCCGCCCAGGCCTCCCCCGCCAGCCTCCCACGCCAAGCCTCCCCCGCCCAGCCTCCCCGCCCAGCCTCCCCCGCCAGCTTCCACCCGCCCAGCCTCCACGCCCAGCCTCCCCGCCTAGCCTCCACGCCCAGCCTCCCCCGCCCAGCCTCCACGCCAGCCTCCCCCGCCCAGCCTCCCCGCCCAGCCTCCCCGCCCAGCCTCCCCGCCCAGCCTCCCACCGCCCAGCCTCCCCCGCCCAGCCTCCTCCACGCCCAGCCTCCCCCGCCCAGCTCCCCCGCCCAGCCTCCCCCGCCCAGCCTCCCCCGCCCAGCCTCCTCCACGCCCAGCCTCCCCGCCCAGTCTCCCCCGCCAGCCTCCCCCGCCCAGCCCCCCGCCCAGCCCCCCCCACGCCCAGCCCCCCCCACGCCCAGCCTCTGTAGGAATAAAACGAGCAACGCTTCCACATAAACACACAACACTTCCTGGTGTGCAGGGAGGTGAAGCCAGCTCTCAGCCAGCTGCAGGTCACAGCTCTGTCAGGTCAAGCTCGCAGGTCAGCTCTGTCAGGTCACAGCTCTGTCAGGTCACAGCTCTGTCAGGTCACAGCCTGAGGCACAGCTCTGTCAGGTCACAGCTCTGTCAGGTCACAGCTCTGTCAGGTCACAGCTCTCAGGTCACAGCTCGTAGGTCACAGCTCTGTCAGGTCACAGCTCTGTCAGGTCACAGCTCGTAGGTCACGCTGTCAGGTCACAGCTCTGTCGGTCACAGCTCTGTCAGGTCACAGCTCTGTCAGGTCACAGCTCTGTCAGTCACAGCTCGTCAGGTCACAGCTCTGTCAGGCAAGCTCTGTCAGGTCACAGCTCTGTCAGGTCACAGCTGTCAGGTCCAGCTCTGCAGGTCACAGCTCTGTCAGGTCACAGCTCGTCAGGTCACAGCTCTGTCAGGTCACAGCTCTGTCAGGTCACAGCTCGTCGTCACAGCTCTGTCAGGTCACAGCTCTGTCAGGTCACAGCTCTGTCAGGTCACAGCTCTGTCAGGTCACAGCTCTGTCAGGTCACAGCTCTGTCAGGTCACAGCTCTGTCAGGTCACAGCTCTGTCAGGTCACAGCTCTGTCAGGTCACAGCTCTGTCAGGTCACAGCTCTGTCAGGTCACAGCTCTGTCAGGTCACAGCTCTGTCAGGTCACAGCTCTGTCAGGTCACAGCTCTGTCAGGTCACAGCTCTGTCAGGTCACAGCTCTGTCAGGTCACAGCTCTGTCGGTCACAGCTCTGTCAGGTCACAGCTCTGTCAGGTCACAGCTCTGTCAGGTCACAGCTCTGTCAGGTCACAGCTCTGTCAGGTCACAGCTCTGTCAGGTCACAGCTCTGTCAGGTCACAGCTCTGTCAGGTCACAGCTCTGTCAGGTCACAGCTCTGTCAGGTCACAGCTCTGTCAGGTCACAGCTTGTCAGGTCACAGCTCTGTCAGGTCACAGCTCTGTCAGGGTCACAGCTCTGTCAGGTCACAGCTCTGTCAGGTCACAGCTCTGTCAGGTCACAGCTCTGTCAGGTCACAGCTCTGTCAGGTCACAGCTCTGTCAGGTCACAGCTCTGTCAGGTCACAGCTCTGTCAGGTCACAGCTATGTCAGGTCACAGCTCTGTCGTCACAGCTCTGTCAGTCACAGCTCTGTCAGGTCACAGCTCTGTCAGGTCACAGCTCTGTCAGGTCACAGCTCTGTCAGGTCACAGCTCTGTCAGGTCACAGCTCTGTCAGGTCACAGCTCTGTCAGGTCACAGCTCTGTCAGGTCACAGCTCTGTCAGGTCACAGCTCGTCAGGTCACAGCTCTGTCAGGTCACAGCTCTGTCAGGTCACAGCTCTGTCAGGTCACAGCTCTGTCAGGTCACAGCTCTGTCAGGTCACAGCTCTGTCAGGTCACAGCTCTGTCAGGTCACAGCTCTGTCAGGTCACAGCTCTGTCAGGTCACAGCTCTGTCAGGTCACAGCTCTGTCAGGTCACAGCTCTGTCAGGTCACAGCTCTGTCAGGTCACAGCTCTGTCAGGTCACAGCTCTGTCAGGTCACAGCTCTGTCAGGTCACAGCTCTGTCAGGTCACAGCTCTGTCAGGTCACAGCTCTGTCAGGTCACAGCTCTGTCAGGTCACAGCTCTGTCAGGGTCACAGCTCTGTCAGGTCACAGCTCTGTCAGGTCACAGCTCTGTCAGGTCACAGCTCTGTCAGGTCACAGCTCTGTCAGGTCACAGCTCTGTCAGGTCACAGCCTGTCAGGTCACAGCTCTGTCAGGTCACAGCTCTGTCAGGTCACAGCTCTGTCAGGTCACAGCTCTGTCAGGTCACAGCTCTGTCAGGTCACAGCTCTGTCAGGTCACAGCTCTGTCAGGTCACAGCTCTGTCAGGGTCACAGCTCTGTCAGGTCACAGCTCTGTCAGGTCACAGCTCTGTCAGGTCACAGCTCTGTCAGGTCACAGCTCTGTCAGGTCACAGCTCTGTCAGGTCACAGCTCTGTCAGGTCACAGCTCTGTCAGGTCACAGCTCGTCAGGTCACAGCTCTGTCAGGTCACAGCTCTGTCAGGTCACAGCTCTGTCAGGTCACAGCTCTGTCAGGTCACAGCTCTCGTCAGGTCACAGCTCTGTCAGGTCACAGCTCTGTCAGGTCACAGCTCTGTCAGGTCACAGCTCTGTCAGGTCACAGCTCTGTCAGGTCACAGCTCTGTCAGGTCACAGCTCTGTCAGGTCACAGCTCTGTCAGGTCACAGCTCTGTCAGGTCACAGCTCTGTCAGGTCACAGCTCTGTCAGGTCACAGCTCTGTCATGTCACAGCTCTGTCAGGTCACAGCTCGTCAGGTCAAGCTCTGTCAGGTCACAGCTCTGTCAGGTCACAGCTGTCAGGTCACAGCTCTGCAGGTCACAGCTCTGTCAGTCAAGCTTGTCAGGTCACAGCTTGTCAGCACAGCTCTGTCAGGTCACAGCTCTGTCAGGTCACAGCTCTGTCAGGTCACAGCTCTGTCAGGTCACAGCTCTGTCAGGTCACAGCTCTGTCAGGTCACAGCTCTGTCAGGTCACAGCTCTGTCTGTGACGGTATATCAGGAGGCTGTGAGGGTAATCAGGTCGTATTGACAGGCGGAGGGCAGGGGGGAGGGCAGGGGGAGGGCAGGCGGAGGGCAGGGGGAGGGCAGGCGGAGGGCAGGCGGAGGGCAGGGGAGGGCAGGGGGAGGGGCAGGGGGAGGGCAGGGGGAGGGCAGGGGGAGGGCAGGCGGAGGGCAGGGGGGCAGGGGAGGGCAGGGGGAGGGCTGGGGGAGGGCAGGGGGAGGGCAGGCGGAGGGCAGGGGGAGGGAGGGGGTGAGACGAGGTCACTCTGTCACTCTGCCACTGAGGAAGATGGTTTATTGAGGGAAACGGCTAGACGTGTAGTGTGTGTGTGTGTGTGTGTGTGTGTGTGTGTGTGTGTGTGGGTGTGGTGAGTGTGAGAGAGAGGTGTGTGAGTGTGTGTGTGTGGGAGGGGGTTGTACTGGTGCTGGGTCAGGGAAACTAGCTAGGGGTTGGAAGAATGGAGGGCAGAGAGGAGGAGGGAGGAGGAGAGGTGGAGGGAGGAGGAGAGGAGGAGGGAGGAGGAGGAGAGGTGGAGGAGGAGGAGAGGTGGAGGGAGGAGGAGAGGTGGAGGGAGGAGGAGAGGAGGAGGGAGGAGGAGAGGTGGACATAATGAGAAATCAGATTGGGTGGAGGGGTGGACTGCTGAACAAGAGACGGAGGAGAGAACAGGAGGAAAGAGGCGACGGAATGAGATGACCGGGAGATAGAGAGAACAGAAAGAGGAGATTGACGAGTCTGAGGGGAAGGAACAGATGATGACAGATGGACAGAGAAAGTTAGGAACGTGGGTTCGCCGCCAAACAGAAAGCGGAGCAGCCGTGCCATGTCAAGGGTTTCAGACGCGGCAGAAAGACCAACTAGTTGTAACAGGCAGGACTCCTATGATGAATAAACTGTGATGAGAGAGGAGGGGAGAGATACGTCAGGTTAAACACACGGCCGACGCCATCTAGTCTGACTGCTGAGAGATGTGGTCTGGTTACAAACTGTTCCAACGGTGGAAGCTAGCCACGCCGCAAAGCAGCTGTAAATCTGCATCATAACTGGTTGACACGATACTTCAGATATGATTTGGAAACTGCGTTTCTATGCTTACGAGGGGCAGTGGGATATTTTATTCATGAAATATGAAGCATAGTCATAATTTCCATCCAGCAGGATCACAGAACCCCAGCTCACAAGCTTAGGGAGAGCACTTCGACTCTCTACAGAAGAACGAGCGTGCTTTCTATTCTGTGCACAACATTATCACACACAAACACACACAACGTAGACAACATTATCACACACACACACACACACAACGTAGACAACATTATCACACATACACACACACACACAATCTATGCAACCTTTGGAGGATAGGAGAAACTCTGAATCATATATCAAAAGGCCAAAAGACACCAAAAAAACATCGAAACTAAAGAAGTTGAAGCTGAATAGTGATTTCCTGCATCAAAAGTAGGGAGTTTTCTCCCCAGAGACGAGGCTAGAAATCTAATTTAAAGAGCCTTTTGATCCAGCAGCAGTCAGAGACCATGACGGAGAAGAGAAAAACCCCTCTAAGTAACAACACGAGCCCTGACCTGAGCACTTTGCCGTGTAGCTTTACAGTACAGGCTGTCTCAGGAGCAGAGCAGGAGGAGAGAGCACAGATATCACCTTGAGGTAAAAACATGAAAAATATATCTTTAGAAAGATTCCAAAAGCATTTTCAGAGCCTCAGGAACCTTTGAGATGAGATGTTCCCTGAGCTTCACCACAGGCACGCCCCAAATCATGAACAATCACTCTCTGTCGCAAGCGGCTTGTAAGAGAGGATCTGGGGGAGGTGAGAGAGAGGGGAGAGATTCAGGTGTGTGTGTGTGTGTGTGGAGAGATTCAGGTGTGTGTGTGTGTGGAGAGGAGAGATCAGGTGTGTGTGTGTGGAGAGGAGAGATTCAGGTGTGTGTGTGTGTGGAGAGATTCAGGTGTGTGTGTGTGTGGAGAAGAGAGATCAGGTGTGTGTGGAGAGAGGAGAGATTCAGGTGTGTGTGTGTGTGGAGAAGAGAGATTCAGGTGTGTGTGGGAGAGGAGAGATTCAGGTGTGTGTGTGTGTGTGTGGGGAGAGGAGAGATGCAGGTGTGTGTGTGTGGAGAGAGGAGAGATTCAGGTGCGTGTGTGTGGAGAGGAGAGATTCAGGTGTGTGTGTGTGGAGAGAAGAGAGATTCAGGTGTGTGTGGAGAGAGGAGAGATTCAGGTGTGTGTGTGTGGAGAGAGGAGAGATTCAGGTGTGTGTGGATGTGGAGAGGAGAGATTCAGGTGTGTCTGTGTGTGTGTGGGAGAGAGGAGAGATTCAGGTGTGTGTGTGTGTGTGGAGAGAGGAGAGATTCAGGTGTGTGTGTGTGGAGAGGAGAGATTCAGGTGTGTGTGTGTGTGGAGAGATTCAGGGTTGTGTGTGTGGAGAGGAGAGATTCAGGTGTGTGTGTGTGTGGAGGGGAGAGATTCAGGTGTGTGTGTGTGTGGAGAGATTCAGGTGTGTGTGTGTGGAGAGGAGAGATTCAGGTGTGTGTGTGTGTGGAGAGATTCAGGTGTGTGTGTGTGGAGGGGGCAGTACTGTTAATAGCACACTTCTGCTGGAGTGTTGTGAGGGTCGAACACTGCACGAGAAAGACAGCAGAGAGAAAGAAACTGATTGGAGAAGAAGGGGGGAGGGAGGAGGTGCGGAGGAGGAGGGGGGGGAGGCGAGAGGATCTTCTGTGTGTGGATGGAAGAGACAGGCGTCGAGAAACGCAGAGGCGAGAGAAGAAGAAAGAGAGAGGAGGGAGAGAGAGAGAGGAAAGGAGAGAGAGAGAGAGAGAGGGGAAGGAGAGAGAGAGAGAGAGAGGAGAGAGAGGAGAGAGAGAGATGAGAGAGAGAAAGAGAGAGGGGGGGGGAGTGAATCGATTGAAAGGGTAAACTTAAACTTATCATTTTCACAGAGACTCTTTGTAAGATTGCCATATCCAGGAGAGGGTAAACAATATAAGGAATGCGGTTGGACGAGAATAGGTATCAGACACAGTGTGTGTGTGTGTGTGTGTGTGTGTGTGAGTGTGTGTGGGAGTGGGTGTGGTGTGGTGTGAGTGTGTGTGTGTGTGAGTGTGTGTGGGTGTGAGTGGTGTGTGTGTGTGTGTGTGTGTGTGGTGAGTGTGTGGTGTGTGTGTGTGTGTGTGTGTGTGGGGAGTGTGTGTGTGTGTGGTGTGGTGTGTGTGTGTGTGTGTGTGTGTGTGTGAGTGCTGTGTGTGTGTGTGAGTGTGTGTGTGTGTGTGTGTGAGAGAGAGAAAACTGTGTGTGTGTGTGTGTTGTGTGTGTGTGTGTGTGTGTGTGGTGTGTGTGTGAGTGTGTGTGTGTGTGTGTGTGGTGAGTGTGTGTGTGTGTGTGTGTGTCCTTGTTTGACTGTCTGGATATGGCCTCGCTGTCCCAGTCATCAGACCTGTGTGCTCTCTCACTCAGACAGGAGCAATCATGCAAACTGCTCCTGCAGCTCAACACACACACACACACAGTTTCTCTCACACACACACACACACACACACACACCACACACACACACAACACACACACACACACACACACACAACACACACACACACACACACACCACACACACACCACACACACACACACACACACACAGTGTCTCGCCTCACACACACACACACACACACACCACACAACACACACACACACACACACACACACACACACCACACACACACACACACACACACCACACACACACACACACACACACACAACACACACACACACACACACACACACACACACACACACACACACACTCACTCTACTCTCTCACGCATGGCCCTAAGTCTGCCCAAACTTTATACAAATCTAGTGGAGGTAGAGGTAGTGAGTGGACTGATGATGTCACAGGATAGACCTGATTGAAGCAACGCCCCCGCACACACACCCATCACACACTTAACGCCCACACACACACCCATCACACACTTAACGCCCACACCCACACCCATCACACACTTAACGCCCACACCCACACACACACCATCACACACACTTAACGCTCACACCCACCCATCACCACCTAACGCCCACACACACACCCATCACACACTAACGCCCACACACACACTGTGCTCATAGGGCAGTCGATGCTTAAAACATGAATCTATGAAAACACACATCTGCTGACAACACACAAGCCAATACACTAGAGCACCCAGCATCAGAACAACCAGGGTATCTGGAAGCGCCAAAAACACTGAGCACAAACTAGGCTCCACCTCTTGGCAGGTGACATGTGGGATCTCTCTCTGGGCTGCCCTGGGCTAGCAGTGCAGCTCTGGTTCATCTACAGCTCATCTCTTCATGGGAGTGTCTGTTCCTACAGCTAGCCAGGTGACGCAGAGATAACGCACACTTGATGCAAATGAGACGCTCTCCGCCGCTACGAGAGATGAGACGCTCCATTACGTACTATCATATTATATTTGGTGAATCATCTTGCTGTCTGGTTGATGTATGGTGTAGGTGTATCGGCAGGCCAGCTGGGGCCCTGGATGAGCTCTGCAGCCCAAGGCATCCAGCAGAGAGCAGAGAGCATCCCACACTGCAGCCCAAGACAGCCAGCAGAGAGCATTCTGAGTTAAGGTCTTCAGATAAGCCCACTCTCCTAGGCTAAACATGTGCCTGACAACAACGACGAAAGATATTGATCAGACCAAACCAATTGATATCGCTAACACAATTTAGGTGCACTCCAGTGTCGCCCGGTCCCAAATCAAACAGCACTTGGAGATGGTCTGGGGTCATTTACTGGACATCATTAACCTGAGGAGTGCTTCATACTGCGGCAGGGATGGTAGGACTAGCTGTTGTCATGCCGATACGTCTGGATGGTAGGACTAGCTGTTGTCATTGCCGATACGTCTGGATGGTAGGACTAGCTGTTGTCATGCTGATACGTCTGGTTGATTGAGAGATGTCATGAACAAGGGAGAGGCAGAGAGAGGGAACGCGCAACAGAGAAACAGAGAGAGAGAGAGAGAGAGAGAGAGAGGAGAAACCGAGAGAGACAGAGAGAGAGACAGAGAGAGAGAGAGCAGAGGAGAGACAAAGAGAAACAGAGAGAAACGAGAGAGAAACAGAGAGACAGAAACAAACAGAGAGACAGAGAGAGAGAAAGAAAACAGAGAGAGAGAAACAGAGATAGACAGAGAGAGAGACACACAGAGCGAGAGAGGAAACAGAGAGATGAGAGAGAGAGGAGCGAGAGGAGAAGAGCATGAGGCGAGAGAGGAGAGGAGAGAGGAGAAGAGAGAGAGAGCGAGAGAGAGAGGACGGGGGGGGGTGTTGGCACATAAGGAAGAGAGCGTGAATAGAGAGAGAAAAGAAAGAGGGAGTGATTGCGACAAGAGGGAGGGAGGGGGCAGCGACCGCAGCAGAGAGAGAGAGAGAGAGAGAGAGAGAGAGAGAGGAGGAGAGAGAGAGAGCTGGAGGAGGGGACCTAGACACAAACCGCCCGCAGCTGTTCTGTCTTGTCCACACAGGCAGCACTGCATCTCTCTCTCCCTCTCTCCCTCTTCCCCTCCTACTTCAACTCCTCCCTCCCTCCGCCCGCTACCCCCCTGGTGGCCTGTAATTGGTTTGTGTTGCCGGTGTGACTGTGACTGGGTCTGCCTCTCCCTCTCTCTCTTTTTCTGTCTCGCCCTGCCCCCTGTCTCTCCTCCCTCCTCCCTCCCTCTCTCCTCCCTCCCTCCCTCCCTCCCTCTCGTTGGGCTTTTACCTTTTCTGCAGCAGCACTCCGTCCAGATCCCCCTGCTTGTCTCTGAGCAGCGTGTGCAGGTGCTGGATCTGTCGCTGGTAGCAGGCTGCTTTCCCCGCAAAGTCCTCTTCCTGGTCTCGGAGCCTCTGTCCCAGCACACCCAGACTGGCGGCGCTCTGCTTCCTGAACACCTGAGGAGGGGGGGCAGGGGGAGCGAGAGGACACACACACACGCCGAGAGTGAGACACGCGTGTGGAGACACAGACACCAAGTGGAGAGACGGAGAGCTCTCCTCTCTCTCACACACACGCTCGCGCTCTCTCTCTCTCTCGCTGGTTCAGCCGGAGGATAGCTCGCTCTCTCCTCGCTGGTTGGTGCAACTGGAGAACAGCTCTCTCTCTCTCTCTCTCTCTCTGGCTGGTGCAAGCAGGAGTATAGCTCTCTCTCTCTCTCTCTCTCTCTGGCTGGTGCAAGCAGGAGTAAGCTCTCTCTCTCTCTCTCTCCCTCTCTTGGTGTGCAGCAGGAGGATAGCTCTCTCGCTCTCTCTCTCTCTCTCTGGCTGGTGCAGCTGGATAATGGCTCTGGCAGTGGACGGACACGTAGAGGCACGGCAGACCGCAGCGAGCCGAGAGCTCCTGATCTGAGAGGCTCCACTCTGGGATTAACATGAAGTGCACAGCGCCGGACGACACTGTCCTGGAGGAGCCGGGGTCCGAGTCAGGGACGAGCGGGCAAGGTAAGCTACGGGAGAACGCGGAGGAGAGCGGGGATAGTTGTTGAAACTTCTAAAGGGACGTGCGTGTGTGTGTGTGTGTGTGTGCACGGGCACTGAAGTGTGCCGTGAGACTGCGGGTGCGTTGTGTGTGTGTTGGTGCGAGTTTCGTCTGAGGTAAAACAGTGGTTATTGTCTTGGTCTTGCGCGTGTATTAACACGGCGTTAAGCAGGCTGGCTCATAGTAACGCTGGCTGCCTCAGAGCACGCTGGTGCTACCACGTAGACGGCTTAATTACAGACGACTCCAGTTAATAGACCGTGTGTGTTGTGTGTGTGTGTGTGTGTGTGGTGTGTGTGTGTGTGTGTGTGTGTGTGTGGTGTGAGAGAGAGACATGTACACAGAGAGAGAGAGAGAGAGAGAGAGAGAGAGAGAGAGAGAGAGAGAGAGATAGGATGAGCTGGAAAGACAACAACGACAGTGAAAAATACAAAACAGAGGAAACAGAGAGGAAGCAGAGAGGAAGCAGAGAGGAAACAGAGAGGAAACACAGAGGAAACAGAGAGGAAACAGAGAGGAAACAGAGAGGAAGCAGAGAGGAAACAGAGAGGAAACAGAGAGGAAGCGAGAGGAAACAGAGAGGAAACAGAGAGGAAACACAGAGGAAACAGAGAGGAAACAGAGAGGAAGCAGAGAGGAAACAGAGAGGAAACAGAGAGGAAACAGAGAGGAAACAGAGGTGCTCGAGATGGGGAGAGACAGATGTGTTACTGGGAGCAGAGCGGGAGATGGCGCAGCATGGTGTGATAACATGATTATGATAGAAGGAAATCAGCTTAAAGCCACACACACCTCCACAGTGAGGTAGTGTTGTGACTGTGACAGACAGAGACTCAACAGATGGTGTTTGGTTAGGTGATAGGAAACAAAGCAGCTGCTGTGTCTACAGTAGAGCTTTGAGTGAAGGCATGAAGGACAGGTTCTCAAACCTGGAACTTCCTTAGTGAACATGTACAGGTGTGTGTGTGTGTGTGTGCTTAGTTCATACCTGTACAGTCCATGTGTGAGAACTTTATGAACATCAGGTTCCATCAAGTGTGTGTGTGTGTGTACCGCTAGTGGAATTACACGGCACCTGCATGTGTTTCTCTTATTGTGTGTGTGTGTGTCTTTGCCTACCGTGTGTGTGTGTGCTCGTGCGTGTACTTGATTTATGGCTGTGTGTGTGTGTGTGTTGGTGTGTGTGTGGTGTGTGTGTGTGTGTGCGCATCTGGTCTGTAGCGGGAAGTGTTCTGACAAAGAAACTGATTTCAGCCCACACAATACATGTGGATTCAGAAACACACACATGTAGGCACACACACACACACACACACACCACACAACACATGTAGGCACACTGCACGCACGCTAGGCCCCGGGGCGGAGGCCTGGGGGGCGGAGGCTGGGGGGGGCGGAGTGGTATCGATCCAACCACCCGCCTGGCAGGTGAAGCAGCTCAATATGGCCGTGGCCCCCTCCCCTCACTACCCCTCACTACCCCCCTCCCTGACTCCTCCCCCCCTCCCCCCCACCCAAGGGGATTCAAGAGGTGGAGATGAAGGATGCATGAGGGGGAGGAGGGGGTCGTACACTGCATACTGCTAACCCTACAGAGAAACCTGACAATAACTGGATTATCGATCGGAGAACGAACACAAGGACAAGTGTGTGTGTGTTTGTGTGTGTGTGAGGGAGTGTGAGTCTGTGTGTGTGTGTGTGTGTGTGTGTGAGGGAGTGTGAGTCTGTGTGTGTGTGTGTGGTGTGTGTGTGTGACCATGGAAGCTTTGCTTCCTCTCACTGCACTTAAGCACAATAGAAGCAGAAGGAAGCTGTATGAAACACAACCTCCAGGACTGAAAACCTTGGCCAGGCGTCTATCTGAAGCGTTCCCCTTCCGCAGCAGTTCTCCCCTGAGAGAGGAAGTCAGGCTTCCTGCATGGATCTCAGCAGGAGAGACCGACGCCTTCTTATGGACGAGGTTGACATGGACGAGGTCAACATGGACGAGGTCAACATGGCGGGTCAACATGGACGAGGTCAACATGGACGAGGTCAACATGGACGAGGTCAACATGGACGAGGTCAACATGGACGAGGTCAACATGGACGAGGTCAACATGGACGAGGTCAACATGGACGAGGTCAACATGGACGAGGTCAACATGGACGAGGTCAACATGGCCGTCTGATTGCTGACAGGCAGTAAGCTCCTCATGTTCTCCAGAGACGCTCCTGACCGACGCTTCAGGATCTGCTCCATCACTTTCCTCGGTGTTGGAACCGTACTCGACCTTGAGAGATGACGGCCGACGGTTCACAAGACGACCGACGGGTTCACGAGAACTCAAGGAACAAACTGTGGGCTGATGAGCAGTTTTTGTTCACTGATGACTCCTGTTGTGACAGGAGAGGATAGAAGGACCCTGTCGTGTGTCTGACTTCCTGTATCACAGCAGCCACAGGGAGGCTCAGGAAGAGACACCTGCAGGACTGGGACCTGAGACCTGCAGCACTGGGACCTGAGACCTGCAGTACTGGGACCTGAGTCCTGCAGCACTGGGACCTGAGACAAGCAGCACTGGGACCTGAGACAAGCAGCACTGGGACCTGAGACAAGCAGCACTGGGACCTGAGACAAGCAGCACTGGGACCTGAGTCCTGCAGCACTGGGACTGAGTCCTGCAGCACTGTGACCTGAGACCTGCAGCACTGGGACCTGAGACCTGCAGCACTGGGACCCTGAGACCTGCAGCACTGGGACCTGAGACCTGCAGCACTGGGACCTGAGACCTGCAGCACTGGGACCTGAGACCTGCAGCACTGGGACCTGAGACCGGCAGCACTGGGACCTGAGTCCTGCAGCACTGGGACCTGAGACCTGCAGCACTGGGACCTGAGTCCTGCAGCACTGGGACCTGAGTCCTGCAGCACTGGGACCTGAGACCTGCAGCACTGGGACCTGAGACAAGCAGCACTGGGGACCTGAGACAAGCAGCACTGGGACCTGAGTCCTGCAGCACTGGGACCTGAGTCCTGCAGCACTGGGACCTGAGACCTGCAGCACTGGGACCTGAGACCTGCAGCACTGGGACCTGAGACCTGCAGCACTGGGACCTGAGTCCTGCAGCACTGGGACCTGAGACCTGCAGCACTGGGACCTGAGTCCTGCAGCACTGGGACCTGAGACCTGCAGCACTGGGACCTGAGACCTGCAGCACTGGGACCTGAGTCCTGCAGCACTGGACCTGAGCCTGCAGCACGGGACCTGAGACCTGCAGCACTGGGACCTGAGACCTGCAGCACTGGGACCTGAGACCTGCAGCACTGGGACCTGAGACCTGCAGCACTGGGACCTGAGTCCTGCAGCACTGGGACCTGAGACCTGCAGCACTGGGACCTGAGTCCTGCAGCACTGGGACCTGAGACCTGCAGCACTGGGACCCTGAGCCTGGAGTCACAGAGCTCACTTTCCAGCACACAGGAAGATAAGAGTTTCTGAGGGACTAACAACACTTACTAGACTAGAGAAGCACAGTGCTGGACAGAGGTGAGATAGATAGAGAGAGAGGCGAGAGAGAGAGGGTAGATAGAGGGAAGAGGAGAGATGAGGAGCGGAGGAGAGAGAGGATTAAGGAAGAGAGTGAGGGGCAGTTTCCGTGGTTCACTCCAAAACACAGACACGGCAGCATGGAGTTGCGATGAGGCAGAGACGGCATGCACACACGCAGTCACGCACACAACACACACACACAGTCACGCACCACACAGTCACGCACACACACACACCAGTCACGCACACACACACGGCAGGTGCAGATGCGTGGGAGTACCTTTCATCTTCCCACCATCCTTCACCTGCACATGTCTAAAACCACACAGCAGATGAATAAAACAAGTCAAGCTTCACAGGGTCTGCTGCTTGACTTGTGAGGTGGAGCTGTCTCCCCCAGGTCTGTGGGCTGTCTGTGAGCTGGTCTGTGGGCTGTCTGTGAGCTGGTCTGTGGCTGGTCTGTGAGCTGGTCTGTGGGCTGGTCTGTGAGCTGGTCTGTGGGCTTGGTCCTGTGGGCTGGTCTGTGGGCTGTCTGTGAGCTGGTCTGTGTGGTGTGTGAGCTGGTCTGTGGGCTGGTCTGTGGTCTGGTCTGTGGTCTGGTCTGTGGGCTGGTCTGTGGGCTGGTCTGTGGGATGGTCTGTGGGCTGGTCTGTGGGCTGGTCTGTGGTGTGTTTCTGGGGATCAGGAAGGCAGTGATTACCATGTGTGGACACCAAGGCACCCTGCTGGGCCCCCTGGGCCCCTGGCTTGGCCCCCTGCTGGGCCCCCTGGCTGGGATGACCAGACACTGGAGACGGCTGGAGGCCAGACACACATTATCCACCTGGAAAGACTCCAGTCCTTCAGAACCAAAGGTTTAGTGGAGGGGGGAATGAACAAAATCACCAGAGGAGGATGATGGCTTCTCTTTCCTCTGCTTTGCTGCTTCCTTGTTGTTGAAGCGCTGTGTGTGGTCCTGTGTGATAGGCTGAGAGGTGATAGGCTGTCCAGGAAGAATCTCAGTAGCCCACAGAGATGGATTTACATGAATGATGTAGGTCTTCCCTTAAATAATACACGTCTGTGTTTATGTGTGTGGGTGTGTGTGTGTGTGGCACTGCCTCTAAGACCTGCACATGGCCAGAGGGATGACAGCAGAGCAGATGACAGCGCTAGACGTCAGTGATATGAGGGCTCAGCATTCAGCTAAGCCTGAATGACGCTAGGTAGACAACTGGATATTACAGAGTCTCTTTACAACCCAGCTAATCACACACACACACTGCTGGACACACCACACACACACACACACACTGCTGGACACACACACACACACACACACACACTGCTGGACACACACACTGCTGGACACACACACACACACTGCTGGACACACACACACCACACACACTGCTGGACACACACACACACTGCTGGACACACACACTGCTGGACACACACACACACACTGCTGGACACAGAGCACTGCGGGTCGTAGACAAACGAACAAACTAGTAGAGGAACTAAGCAGGCCTCGTCTAACTCTGGAAAGCTGTAATCAGCATTGACTTTCTCTCTGAGTATGAAGGAGATCATTACAGAACACTCGCAAACAACTGGACTGTCCTAATTGACTACCTTGACAATCCCTTGGTTCCGGTCACGGTCTGATCGTTAGCGACTAGCGCGGCCGTCTAGCATGGCCTAGCATGGAGAGAGGCCTAGCATCGACTAGCACGGACGTCTAGCATGGCCTAGCATGGAGAGAGCCTAGCATCGACTAGCGCGGCCGTCTAGCATGGCCTAGCATGGAGAGAGGCCTAGCATCGACTAGCACGGCCGTCTAGCATGGCCTAGCATGGAGAGAGGCCTAGCATCGACTAGCACGGCCGTCTAGCATGGCCTAGCATGGAGATAGGCCTAGCATCGACTAGCACGACGTCTAGCTGGCCTAGCATGGAGAGAGGCCTAGCATCGACTAGCACGGCCGTCTAGCATGGCCTAGCATGGAGAGAGGCCTAGCATCGACTAGCACGGCCGTCTAGCATGGCCTAGCATGGAGAGAGGCCTAGCATCGACTAGCACCGGCCGTCTAGCATGGCCTAGCATGGAGAGAGGCCTAGCATCGACTAGCACGGCCGTCTAGCATGGCCTAGCATGGAGAGAGGCCTAGCATCGACTAGCACGGCCGTCTAGCATGGCCTAGCATGGAGAGGCCTAGCATCGACTAGCACGGCCGTCTAGCATGGCCTAGCATGGAGAGAGGCCTAGCATCGACTAGCCACGGCCGTCTAGCATGGCCTAGCATGGAGAGAGGCCTAGCACGACTAGCGCGGCCGTCTAGCATGGCCTAGCATGGAGAGAGGCCTAGCATCGACTAGCATGGCCTAGCATGGAGAGAGGCCTAGCATCGACTAGCATGGCCTAGCATGAGAGAGGCCTAGCATCGACTAGCATGGCCTAGCATGGAGAGAGGCCTAGCATCGACTAGCATGGCCTAGCATGGAGAGAGGCCTAGCATCGACTAGCACCGCCGTCTAGCATGGCCTAGCATGGAGAGAGGCCTAGCATCGCTAGCATGGCCTAGCATGGAGAGAGGCCTAGCATCGACTAGCATGGCCTAGCATGGAGAGAGGCCTAGCATGGCCTAGCATGGAGAGAGGCCTAGCATCGACTAGCATGGCCTAGCATGGAGAGAGGCCTAGCATCGACTAGCATGGCCTAGCATGGAGAGAGGCCTAGCATCGACTAGCACGGCCGTCTAGCATGGCCTAGCATGGAGAGAGACCTAGCATCGACTAGCATGGCCTAGCATGGAGAGAGGCCTAGCATCGACTAGCACGGCGGTCTGTTGCTCCCAAGACAGGGAGACAGGTAGCGTTCTGTTCTGTATTCTTTCACTGCTCTGCTCTTTTCTTTTCCCAAGTCTTCCAGCTCCCGTCCTTGGGGAGTTCTGGGGTTAGGTTGGAGGCGTACGGCTCTTTGTCTGAGGGGTACGTTTAGCGAGAGGAAAGAGATCCTCACTTCAGAGTGACGACGTCAGGGGAATCCCAGACGGAACTCACGGAGTGTTCTCGTCTTGGAGGACGTCTCGCTCTGTCGGCGTGCGGTGTGAAGACGCAGGAGACGTGTGATGTTTCAGAGAGTCTCTCTGGAGTCACGCTGGGTTGCAGCTTTTTGAAGGGCTATGTGAAGAATGCTAAAACTGGGTTTTGAGTTCTGTTTCTGCATTAGCCGAAGCTAGTTAGCGTACTAGCCTTAACAGCACGTCAGGTACATTCAATGCCGTCTTCGAGTCGCCTAAGGATCGACATTGTGATGAGGTCATGATGCTGGCTCTGCGTGGATCCACAGACCGTTGCCACGGTTGCGAGGCCAGTTGAAACCTAATCTGTGTTGACCTCTCTCACCACCCAGATCCCCTGCGTCTCCACACTCTCCCTCCTTCAAACGTTCACCCCTCCTACTCCCCACGACCGCCATCCTGGAGCTCCCTGATCAGCCCCTTTCCCTCCGTGCGCGTCAGAGCAACAAGGTTTCTGATTGGCCGCTTTCTTCCTCGAGCTCTGACTCCAGGGGAGAGGCTGATTGCTGCTGTCCGAGGAGGGTAATTTATTGGTGAGCGTGCGCGGGAACACAAACAGCATCATTAGAGAGCGCAGAGGGGATAATGGGAGGAGAGTGGCACCGCCGAGACATGCGCCCTGTGTGCCGACACCGCCGGGGCAAACCATTACAGATCCTCCCTCCTCTGGGGGAGAGAGAGATAAGAGTTTCTGAGGGACTAACAACACTTACTAACTAGAGGAAGCTCAGTGCGAGACAGAGGGAGAGCAAAGAGAGAGAGAGAGAGAGAGAGAGCGAGAGAGAGAGGCGGGAGCGCGCGCGCGGAGTGTGAGAGAGCGCGTGTGTGTAGTTGCGGTTTCGTCTTTATTAGGGTTGTCTGGGGTTTTTGTGTGCGGGTGAGCGGACACGCTAAATCAAAACAACAGCGCTCCTTGGTTGTGTGAGGCAACAGGTAGGACGACCCTCTGAAGGAGACACAGAGCTCTCGCACACACACTCACACGTACACACACACACACGTACAGAGCTGGAGAGGTTCAATGGGGTGCTGCTGTTGAATTCTCCTCAGTCCAGTGCTTTGTGCCCTCTTGCCACAGGCCTCTCACCGTCATCAGCACGGACTATGAAGAGATGCAGCACAAACGAGAGGCCCTCTCTCATCCCTCTCTCCATCGCCTCTCGCTCCCCCTGCCACACAATAGAGCCCAGGCTGATTGCCCTCCGTCTCCTGAGAGAGAGAGAGAGAGAGCAGAGATAGAGAGAGAGAGAAAGAGAGAGAGAGAGAGCGAGATATTCAGAGATAGTAGATAGATCTGCAGAGAGAGACTCGATATGAAGAGCGAGCTCGAGCGTCTGAGAGAGAGAGAGATATCTAGAGAGATAGTGCTAGAGAGAGCGAGAGAGAGAGACGATAGAGAGCCCACCCACTCCACTCGCACTCTCCGCCTCTCTCGTAGCTCCTTGCTCATTTCGAGTTCTGCTGCCATTAAGGAACAAAACGGAAAGACAGTCCGTCTCTCTCGTTCAGAATCAGGTTTATGGAAACAGAACAAGAATTTGCTCTGGTGGGTTGGTGCAGTAGAAAAAACATAAAACAAGTGTAGTGTTTACTGTAACGTAAAATAGAAAACTGTAGATAAAACACAAAGTGAGTGGATGCCAGACTCTCCCCCAGGGAGAAAACCGCAGCTCAACAGGACGTTGTTTACCGATACTGAGGGAGAGGATAAGACGGAGGGATGAGAGCGTAGATGGTCAGTACAGAGGTTCTCCTCCGACATCAGCAGGGTTTGGACACGTTCCTCTCGCTCGTTATCTCAGTCTAGTTCAGCGTCTCCAGCTCTGCAGCTCCATGTGGGATCTCCACCTGAACATCGACAGGACTGCTGAATGTGGCAGGTTGTTTTTCTGGGAGTTTTTCCTTGTGTTCCTTGAGGGTTTAGGTTGGTTGAGGGGCAGCTCTATGGGCGTATGTGAAGCCCTCTGTGACATGCTTGCGTGTAAAAAGGGCTATACAAATACATTTAGATTTGATTTGTGGTTTAGGGAAAAGGCCTCGTATGAAAATAATTGTATATGATCACCAGGACCGATAAACAAACAATATATTTTTCCTGATGTTTGAAGTACAGTAGTTCTTTTTTTCCATTTTAAGTGTCTCTCCAAACTAATCCTAAATGCAGGTCCATCATATAAAACAATATAAAAAAAATGACAACATATCATCTGGTATATTACCACCAAAGACACTATTTCCTAACGCGTGTCAAAAGGCACAAAATGGCGGACGCCACATTTGAAACAAAGAGTTTGGTGACGAGCCACAGCAGAGAGAGCAGCCTCTCTCAGCCTCTCTCAGCCTCCCTCTGCCTCCCTCTGCCTCCCTCTGCCTCCCTCTGCCCCCCCTCTGCCTCCCTCTGCCTCCCTCTGCCTCCCTCTGCCTCCCTCTGCCTCGTGTGGCTCCTCTCTCACAGCACAGAGCTGCCTAGCTGGTGTGCACGTCAACAATTAACCTTTCAGCCAGCTTCTGGTGAGCAGGAACAAATGTTTACCTGCGGGACTGGGGACTGCACGCCTGCCAGCCTGCCTGGGTGCCGGGGCTTCACACTGACAGATGGTGTGACGGGGGAGAGCATGATATATGGATCGAGTTCTTATAGTATCGCTGTCAGAGTTCTGATCGTTAGGTCTCGTTTCTTCTCTTAGCTTCTCTACTTCTCCTTCTCTCTTTCTCTCGGTGTCTCTTTGCTTCTCTTTCGTCTCTTTCTCTCTTTCTGCGATTTCTGCTCTTCTCTCTCTCGTCTCTGCCCTTGCTCTTTTATTTTTTCTTCTCTTTTTCTTTCTCTTTCTCTCTTCTCCTCTTTCCTCTCTTCTCTCTCTCTTCTCTCTTTCTTCTCTTCTCTCGTTCTTCCCTTCTCTCTCTCTTCTCTTTCTTCTCTTTTCTCTCTTTCTTTTTTTGTTTTTCTCTTTTCGTCTCCCTGTTCTTTCTCCTTTCTTCTCTTCGCACACGGTGAAGAGAAAGGAAGGGTGAGGGCCCACTGAGGAAGATAGAGAGATAGGTTGTATAGCTCAGCAGCGAGAGGTGGATATGACAGAATGAAAGAAAGCAAGGACAGACGAGCTCGCCTCTGCTGGATCTCTAACATGCGTATGCCAATCCTGCCCTTGTTCGTGATACGAAGATTTCATTAAATAAAAAAGCGGTCTTATTTATCTAACTGTGCCAGTTTCATTTCAGCTGTACTACCGGTACTGGTTCGGCCATTCAGGCTACTGCAGTATTTACCTGGTTTTTAGTTAGAACCCTGCTATTATGCCGGGACAGCGGAGAGGCACCGCTAGTGCGAGCTACTTGGAATAATTGACGCATGTTGAGAGGCGAGAAGGGCTTGGGCATTCCTGACCTACAGACTTACAGTTTGTGGCGTGTTTTTCTACAGGAATTAGACGGTTACTAGGGTGGTGAAAGGTAGGTCTGTTAAGTGTGTGTGCGGTTCTGGATATTTTCCCTGGGGGTCTGGTGGACATTGCACATCCAACTGTTAGCGCTATCGTCTTGTTTTAATTTGAAGGTTTATATGATCCTTCCAACTGGGGAGGGAACGAGGGCGCGCGCCTCACACAAGCGTCGGAAACAAGTGCGAGGAGCACGCCACACCAGCGACCCTTGCTCTTTCGGTTCGCCTGGCAGCCGGGGCCCGAGAGACTGTCCTTCCCTTTGTGGGTACGTTTCCATTATCTCCCTCGCCCCCCCCATTCCCGCCTTTTTCCCGTTTCTTCGCTCTTTCCCTTTTCTCTCTTCCCTTTGTTTTTTTTTGCCCCTTTCCTCCTTTTTATTTTTTTTTTTTTCCTCTATTTTTCTCTCCCTTTGTTTCGCCCCTCTCTTTGCTCTGTCCCGTGTTGTTTTTTTTTGTTTGCTTGGTTGTTAAAAATGGAGTGTGACATTTCTTGGAAAAAAATCCTCAGAAGAGATGACAAGCAATCCCTTCATCTAGGGTGACATTTCTTGTGACACTTCGGTGACACTTCTCGGTGACACTTCCTGCAATTAAGCTGTAGATCAACACTCCCAGAGTTCATTTCATCTGTCGGATGTGAGAGAAGATGATGAAAACAGGGCCTGCCCACGCCAACATCTCCATGAATTCATTTGGAATTCCCAGAATGTTGATAACAAGGAACTCATAAAGGAGCTACAAGAAAAGGAGGCTGTCATCGTCCTTGAGGGGCTTGCTTGGCGCGTTTTCAAAAGGACGATGACGTGTTTGGAGGGTGACCCAAACCCTCTGCTGACCCATGAGACACAGTGAGACTTGGCCTGGCACAGTGAGACGTGTTGTGGGAGGTGAGGCTGCTTGGCCAGTGACGTTGTTGTGGGAGGGGAGACTGGCTGACACAGTGAGACGTGTTGTGGGAGGGTGAGCTGGCTGACACAGTGAGACGTGTTGTGGGAGGGTGAGACTGGCTGACACAGTGAGACGTGTTTGTGGGAGGGTGAGACTGGCTGCACAGTGAGACTGTGTTGTGGGAGGTGATGACTGGACTGGCACAGTGAGACGTGTTGTGGGAGGGTGAGACTGGCTGCCTGACACAGTGAGACGTGTTGTGGGAGGGTGAGACTGGCGGCACAGTGAGACGTGTTGTGGGAGGGTGATAGACTGGCTGCACAGTGAGACGTGTTGTGGGAGGGTGAGACTGGCTGACACAGTGAGACGTGTTGTGGGAGGGTGAGGCTGGCTGCACAGTGAGACTGTTGTGGAGGGTGAGACTGCCTGGCTGACACAGTGAGACGTGTTGTGGGAGGGTGAGACTGCTGCGCACAGTGAGACGTGTTGTGGGAGGGTGAGACTGGCTGCACAGTGAGACGTGTTGTGGGAGGGTGAGACTGGCTGACACAGTGAGACGTGTTGTGGGAGGGTGAGACTGGCTGACACAGTGAGACGTGTTGTGGGAGGTGAGACTGGCTGGCACAGTGAGACGTGTTGTGGGAGGGTGAGACTGGCTGGCACAGTGAGACGTGTTGTGGGAGGGTGAGACTGGCTGACACAGTGAGACGTGTTGTGGGAGGGTGAGACTGGCTGACACAGTGAGACGTGTTTGTGGGAGGGTGAGACTGGCTGACACAGTGAGACGTGTTGTGGGAGGGTGAGACTGGCTGGCACAGTGAGACGTGTTGTGGGAGGGTGAGACTGCCTGGCTGACACAGTGAGACGTGTTTGTGGGAGGGTGAGACTGGCTGGCACAGTGAGACGTGTTGTGGGAGGGTGAGACTGGCTGACACAGTGAGACATGTTGTGGGAGGGTGAGACTGGCTGGGCACAGTGAGACGTGTTGTGGGAGGGTGAGACTGGCTGGCTGACACAGTGAGACGTGTTGTGGGAGGGTGAGACTGGCTGGCACAGTGAGACGTGTTGTGGGAGGGTGAGACTGGCTGGCTGGATGTCTGGATCCGTCCGAGAGACAGACAGGATCAGAGGAGGAAGTGCGTGGAGACGTTTGTTCCTCGATACAATAGACAGTCCTAACCCAAGTGCCCTGTTTGGTTACTACTGCATTCTGCACACACACCACACACCCACACACACACACACACACACACACACACACACACACACCCACACACAACACCACACACACACACACACACACACACACACACACACACACACCACACACACACACACACACACACACACACACACACACACACACACACACACACACACACACCACACACACACACACACACACGACACACACACACACACACACCACACCCACCCAGACAAATCAGAATCATCATAATGAGACAACAGCTCAGGCCTGTAGGACTCTGCACACACTGTGTGAATCCAATTATTTCAGGCAGCGCAAGAGATTAAAATAGACAAGCAAACACCACTTACTACACAGAGAGCCCGCTGAACACAATGAATGTAGCTTGAAACAGCACAAAGGCGTGTTTACAGCCGGCGTCGAACAGGGAACAGCTAAGAGATATGGGTGGCGGCGGTATTTGCATAAGGTGAGATTCAACAACATGCCCCATGGTTAAGTAACTGTCATATAACGGGAAACATATTGCAAAGCTGTCTGTAGGTAAGAGAGGTTGCTGTTTATAGGCAGGTAGGGGTGTGAGAGACAGGGGTGGTGAGAGAGAGAGACAGAGCAGAGAGAGATAGAGAAGAGAGAGAGAGAGAGACAGAGAGGAGAGCAGGAGAGAGACAGAGAGAGAGACGAATAGAGAGACAGAGACAGAGACAGAGAGAGAGACAGAGAGAGAGGGAGAGAGACATAGGGAGAGAGAGAGAGAGAGAGAGAGAGAGAGAGAGAGAGAGACAGAGAGAGAGACAGAGACAGAGAGACAGAGACAGAAAGAGAGAGAGACAGAGAGAGAGAGAGAGAGAGAGACATAGGGAGACAGAGAGACGATAGACAGAGATACAGAGAGACAGAGAGAGAGGGATCGTTGGAACGGGGTCGAGTTTCCTCGGGGACACGTCCGGGAAGAGGACGAGAAGCACCTCGAAGAAAAATATATTTAAAAAAAGAAGAGGCGAGACTGGTGTTCCGGTTCCTTCTAAAGGGATTAGAGAGCCTGCTAGTCACACGGACAGGGGCGACCCCCGCTGTCGTTTAGACTAGCTGGGCTGAGGTGTCTTGGTCTATATTAATCCAGTTTGGTTCTGCACAGGGACACACAGCCCCCAAAATAACTCGCAGATAAAAATCACTCCAGCCAGACACATGATCATGACAGAGATACACACAGCCTTAGCAGGACGACAAGGGGGAGCGTAGAGGAACCGTTAGCTTAGCACAATCATCAGTGGTTCATGCACTGTAAACTGAAGCCATTTTTTTGGAGTCATGTGACCTCGTTCTGATGAGTTCTGGCATGTTTAATAATAATTTTTCTTTCTTTTTTTCCTGTAACAGACCAAACCTGAAATATTTATCAGCCTTTGCATCAGGCAGGCTTTACTGTAACCGCGGAGATGGCTGAGAGCTCTGCACACCAGTCACAATCTATTTTTAATGGTCATGAATGAATGAACAAATGGTTTTTCCATATTTAGAATATGCTTATGGTGGAAACAACTCACCTACCCCTACTCAGAGGTCTAAAAATAAGTTGCCGTTTCAACCAAAATGATTTATTCAAAACAATGGGAGAAAGTTAGAAACATGACTGTCGGTTGGTGAGGGACTTATTCTGGTACTGCATGCGGACTAGCTAGCTTGGGTTAACGGTGAAATACTGACTTTATCCCTGCATCCTTAGAAGTAGGAGTGTGTGTGTTTTCTATTACAATAGATGTTAGTGTGTATGTTCGCAGTTTTGTCTGTGTGTGTATGTGCAGGCCAGTAGTGTGTGTGTGTGTGTGTGTGTGTGTGTGTGAGAGAGAATGTGTATGTGTGAACGAGAGTGCACGTGTGTGTGGATGTATGCATGTGTGGTATGTGTGTGTATGAGTGTGCCTTTTAATGAGTGTATGTGTGTGATAGTGTGTGTGTGAGAGAGAGTATGTATAGGTGTGTGTGTGTGTGTGTGGGGATTGCGTGCTGAGGACTTGATGAGGTCCACAGCTGGGGCCAGGAAACAGAGACACGCAATCAGGCCTGTCTGTCAGACACCAGCCCCCACCTCCACCCAGCCCCCACCTCCACCCAGCCCCCACCTCCACCCAGCCCCCACCTCCACCCAGCCCCCACCTCCACCCTGCCCCCACCTCCACCCAGCCCCCAACTCCACCAGCCCCCACCTCCACCAGCCCCACCTCCACCCAGCCCCCACCTCCACCCTGCCCCCCCTCACCCAGCCCCCACCTCACCCACCCCAACTCCACCCAGCCCCCACCTCACCTCCACCCAGCCCCCACCTCCACCCGCCCCCACCTCCACCCAGCCGCCCCCACCTCACCCAGCCCCCACCTCCACCCAGCCCCCACCCTCCACCTCCACCCAGCCCCCACCTCCACCCAGCCCCCACCTCCACCAGCCCCCCCTCCACCCAGCCCCCACCTCCACCCAGCCCCCACCTCCACCCAGCCCCCAACTCCACCACGAGAGAGGGGGATGAAGGCAGAGGAGGAGAGAAGCCCAGGGAAGCTGAGAGAAGAGAGGGCTGGCTGGCGACAACCAGAGATAAGAGATGTGAGGATGGGAGTTATTTTGATGACATGGCATCCATATAATGAGGTGTCATCGTGCATATGATGAGGTGTCATCATTTTTTGCTACCGTACAGAATCCCCACTGTGGCACAGAGCAAACTAGTACTTGAGTATAGAGGAGCAGATATACAGTCAAGATTTGACATCCGTTCCTACAAGGTTGATGCACAAGGTCTTGCAGGCAGAATTAATTTATGTATGTATGTATCTATCTATATATATATATATATATATATATACAGTATATATAGATATATACATTTCAACCATATTAAGAGTCTACCGATTGGTCCAGATATCCCAGCCTTGCAGAAAACAAGAGTGTCCAGTTGACTCAAGCTCATTTCACATTCATCCAGCATTCAATAAGGCTAGCCTACCATTTGACCTTATTAACTATGCATGATCATTTAATGCCGTTCCTCGTGGGGCAAATTGATCTTTAGGCTTCTTTCATGTCTGGGCTACGAGACGCGGTCCCCTAACGTGTTCCTGTCACTCTGGGCGCCCCCCCTGCTGTGACCCTGGATGGGGACACTGTGACATCCTGGAGAAGGTGCTCGGGGGGAGGCAGGGGCCAGGGCCATTAGCAGCACTCGCTGAGTGGTTACGTGACGATACGATTCATCTGTGCTCTTGGGAATCTCGTACCGGGCCTCATACGTGCAAACTGGATCCAACCGGATCGATCCAGCATGAACTGGCTACTCCCAAGTAATGAACGTTTGCGATTGTCGCAACTGTGCCACAGCGACTTCTGTGCCGCAGCGACTCGACTTCTGTGCCACAGCGACTTCTGTGCCACAGCGACTTCTGTGCCACAGCCTCATCTCGTTATCTTCAGACCGTGAGATCCAGCCAAGCTGCAGGGGCCTGTCTAACCACCAGTTAGCCTTTCACATATCTATCAACTGTCCATGAAATGAAGCGGGAAAACCGTCCAGTCACGCCTTCGCTGCTCAGTCAGCCGTGTCCTGAGTCCAGCCAGAAGACGGAAGCCGTGGGGAAAAGAGACGCGTGCCGTCTCCAGTCTCTCAGGCAGACTGCTCCTCCTAACGGGATGACAGCCTCTCGAGAAGTTCTCATCCTCAAACGGCCCTCTGAGTGGCCTCCTAACGGGATGACAGCCTCTCGAGAAGTTCTCATCCTCAAACGGCCCTCTGAGTGGCCTCCTAACGGGATGACAGCCTCTCGAGAAGTTCTCATCCTCAAACGGCCCTCTGAGTGGCCTCCTAACGGGATGACAGCCTCTCGAGAAGTTCTCATCCTCAAACGGCCCTCTGAGTGGCCTCCTAACGGGATGACAGCCCCTCGAGAAGTTCTCATCCTCAAACGGCCCTCTGAGTGGCCTCCTAACGGGATGACAGCCTCTCGAGAAGTTCTCATCCTCAAACGGCCCTCTGAGTGGCCTCCTAACGGGATGACAGCCTCTCGAGAAGTTCTCATCCTCAAACGGCCCTCTGAGTGGCCTCCTAACGGGATGACAGCCCCTCGAGAAGTTCTCATCCTCAAACGGCCCTCTGAGTGGCCTCCTAACGGGATGACAGCCTCTCGAGAAGTTCTCATCCTCAAACGGCCCTCTGAGTGGCCTCCTGTTTACTGGTGATAGGCCTCTACCCTCCTCCCTTTCTCCCCTCACTCTCTGTCTGCCTCTATCTCTACCTAGCTCGCTCATTCTCTCCCGACCTAGCTCTCATTGTCTCTTCTCCCTCAGTCTCTCTCTCTCTACTTCTCTCATTCCTCTCCCCGTCTCTCAACCTCTTTTTCTCTCTCTCTCTTCCTCCCTTACTCTCCCTACCTCCTACCTGGGGAAGGACACGTAAGGGGTAGAGAGGAGGCAATAAGATTTCCATGCATTTGAATTCCTGTCATGGAACCAGCCCTCCCTCCCTCCCAAGCCCACCCACTGTGGGTCGGCGCCAAATGAGACGGGGGGCGAGGTGCCATTAATTCCAGTCCCCGTGGTTCTGAGGGGTGGGGGGGAAGGGGCGCGAAGGAGGGGGGGGGGCAGAGGAGGGGGGATAAGAGGCCGACGTGCCAATTTGCTGCGGGTCGTCCCCGCTCTCAGCCTCCACAGGTGAGAACCTGTTAGACGAGAGAACTTGACACAGTTCTACTAATTGTGCCCCGTAGCTCAGACCTCTCTTCTCTCTGCACTGAGCCCCCCCCCACACACACACTCACACACTGCACCCATGCACACACACACACTGCACCCATGCACACACACACACACACTCACACTGCACCCATGCACACACTCACTGCACACACATTGCACTCTGCGTACTGTGCATGCACGCACACAAGCTGAGAAAAACTGCTTGAACATTGCAAAATGAAAGAGTTTTGTCACGTTTGGTTAAAGGGAACTTCTAGCAGCAAGACTGAAGGAAGGAACACTGTTCTCCTACAGACACCACTGGCTGTCTTCAGTGGGGAACACTGTTCTCCTACAGACACCACTGGCTGTCTTCACTGGGGAACACTGTTCTCCTACAGACACCACTGGCTGTCTTCAGTGAGGAACACTGTTCTCCTACAGACACCACTGGCTGTCTGCACTGGGGAACACTGTTCTCCTACAGACACCACTGCCTGTCTGCACTGGGGAACACTGTTCTCCTACAGACACCACTGGCTGTCTGCACTGGGAACACTGTTCTCCTACAGACACCACTGGCTGTCTTCAGTGAGGAACACTGTTCTCCTACAGACACCACTGGCTGTCTTCACTAGGGAACACTGTTCTCCTACAGACACCACTGGCTGTCTTCACTGGGGAACACTGTTCTCCTACAGACACCACTGGCTGTCTGCACTGGGGAACACTGTTCTCCTACAGACACCACTGGCTGTCTTCAGTAAGGAACACTGTTCTCCTACAGACACCACTGGCTGTCTTCACTGGGGAACACTGTTCTCCTACAGACACCACTGGCTGTCTTCAGTAGAGAACACTGGATGAATTGCAGCCTGGGTGGGGAAAAGAAACAAACAGAAGTTCATACTTCATTATCTCTCCGTACCGCATGTCAACACGGCTCCATTCCATACGTTTCAATTAACCAATGAAGATTAATGACTGCAATCGAATTGTGTTGGATCCCGATGGACGCCATTACTGCTGCTGGGAAAAGCCTTGTTGATGAAGCTCTGTGAGAAGAGGCATAACACAGAAGGTCTCATGCACACAGATCTCATTATTCCACCTGGCAGATCAGAAAGACAAAGCCATCTATTCTCCAGCGAGAAACCTCTCGCACAAAGCAGATCGATTTCTGTAATTCACAGAAAGGGGGCGTGGGAGACGGTTAAACAGGCGCCACGAGTACGGCGCCGCGGCAACGCATCTGCGGAGCGACATCGCTCCAGTTTTAGGCTTAATTATCGCGAGGGGCACTCAATTTAACCGCAATCTCTTAAACGACACATCAATTACATGCCGGGGGATGAGAAACGATACCAGAGACTGTTCTGGAAGGCCCCTTCCATCCTCCATGTCCACAGATCAATAACGACAGCTCCAGTTCTTACTGTGGGCCGAGCTGCATCTCGTCTCACCGCCCGCTACAAATGTCAGGACTTAAATCATTCATCGCAGGCTGAGGCAGGCTGCAGCAGGCAGGCAGGATGAGGGCCGCACTGACCTTTAGAGGCTGCTGGGTATGCAGGGATCTGGGGGGTGGGTGTGTAGCAGAGATGTGGTGGGGTGGAGGTGTGGCGTAGAAGAGATATGGTGGTGGGGGGGAGGGGGGGGATGTTGCAGAGATGGGGGGGAATTGTAGCAGATATAGTGGTGCAGGTGGGGATGTGGCAGAGATTAATATGTGGGAGGTGGGGAGAGAGAGAAAGAGAGAGATAACGGTGTAGCAGAAATGCATATGTAGGGTGGGCGGGGAAGGGGGGGGGTGAGAATAAAGAGAGGACCGAAAGAGAGGATGCAGCAGTGTCATCTAGAGGGGAGGGGAGGGGGGAGAGAGAAAGAGGGAGACGGCAAGACAGAGAGAAAGAGGGAGACAGGGAGAGAGAGAGAAAGAGGGAGACAGGGAGAGAGAGAGAAAGAGGGAGACAGGGAGAGAGAGAAAGGGAGATGGCAGGAGAGGGAGAGGAAGAGAGTGTAAGAGAGCGAGAGAGAAGGAGCAAAATGCAGTAGAGAGATATGCAGCAGAGGCAAATTTGGGGAAGTGACAGAGATAGGAACAAAGAGCAGACAGACAGAGAGAGAGAGCAGAGAGAGAGCAGAGAGAGCAGAGAGAGAGCAGAGAGGGAGAGCAGAGAGAGCAGAGAGGGAGAGCAGAGAGAGCAGAGAGAGAGAGAGAGAGAAAGAGCAGAGAGAAGGAGAGCAGAGAGAGGATGGAGATAGACGGGTAAGCTAAAAACAACCCCAGAAAGCCATGACTCTTGTCACATGGTTGGAGCTCGTCCGCGGGCGAGACACGCAGGTCAAAAGGTGATTTGTTCCCGTCTGGCTGAAGCACGGAGGCATTCAGGCCGCGTCCGAGGAGTCAGCGGAGGAACCGACGGAGCGAGGAGAGCGGATACATCACGCCGCCTTCGCGCTTCCAGCATCCATCAGACAACGGCAATAAACACTTTATTTGTTTATTTTTGTCCTCTCGGCCCAAAAAACAGCAAGTCATAAAGATGGCGTACGGCCTCAGTCCATCACTGAACCTCTACTGAGACTTGAGACCTCTGGTGTGTGGATGGCTGGCTGGTTTAGGTGCAGTACTGTGTGTGTGGATGGCTGGCTGGTTTAGGTGAAACCTTTGGTGTGTGGATGGCTGGCTGGTTTAGGTGAAACCTCTGGTGTGTGGATGGCTGGCTGGCTGGTTTAGGTGAAACCTCTGGTGTGTGGATGGCTGGCTGGCTGGTTTAGGTGAAACCTCTGGTTCGTGGATGGCTGGCTGGTTTAGGTGCAGTTCTGTGGGCGTACGTGAAGCGCTGTGACACTGCTTGTGAAAAGGGGCCATTTGATTGGTCTGCTGCTGCTCCAACATCCTTTTAATCCAATTGACAAGAGGCCCTGTGGATGTGATGGAAGGTGATGTGGAATTATGGCGCTAGCAAGAGAGGTGGAACGTAGGCACTCTGGGACCGCAATGTTCCCTATGTTCTCTCTGTTCCTGGGCTGTCTGGCTGTCTGGCTGTCTGGCTGTGTGTGTGTGTGTGTGTGTGTGTGTGTGTGGGTGGGAGATGACAGGGTTCAAAGACAACCAGTCTTCACCCAGCAGTATTGTATAGAAAGGTACAAACAGTACAAAGGATTATTTCCTTTAAATTGAAAGGCTACGCGTTTCCAGAAGGTAATAGGTTTAAACAATTATTTAGCAGTAAGCATTTACATTTATTCATTTAGCAATTCAGAGCAGGAACCAGAAAACCTAACCTGGCAACCCACATCCAGTGAACAATATCAAATTCAGGATAGGTTACAAGGAAACCCTCATTGTGAGCACATCACAGATTATCAAACCTACGGGTTCGACGGGTTAGAACACCCAAAAGAAACGCTTTAACTAACCGCAGCGTCTATTCTCCTTTCTCCCCAGAGCATGAGGTGAAGATGAGCGTCTCTCAGCCCGACCCGGAGGACAAGCCGGGCCCCCCGAGCCCCACGGAGGAACTGGAGTGTAAGATCTGCTACCAGCGCTACAACGCCCACAACCGCAAGCCCAAGATCCTGGACTGCCTGCACCGCGTCTGCGCACGCTGCCTCAACAAGATCCTGGACATGGGCGACGGCTCGGGCTGCATCTCCTGCCCCTTCTGCCGCCACGAGACGGAGGTCAGCGAGTACGAGGTGTCGGGCCTCCCCGACGACTCCAACATCATGTCTCGCCTGGCCGCCACTCGAGACAAGTCCTGGAGCTCTGCAGACAGCAGCAAAGAGGTGGTCCTGACGCCCAAGAGCCTGTCGTCCTCCAGCCCGTCTCACGACTCCTCCAACTGCCTGGTCATCACCATCATGGAGGTGCAGCGGGACTCTCAACGCTCGCCCGGCCGAGACGACACGTCGGACTACTACGCCGAGCAGAGCCTGGACTCGGTGTCGGTGGCGTCCAACGGGCCCGCCGACCAGGACGCTCTGTCCAAGCTGTGCGCCCACGTGCCCAGGATCCTGGTGTGGCTGCTGGGGTTCTTCTACTTCGGCTCGTTGCCCCTGGGGATATACCTGCTGGTGATCCAGAGGGTCACGCTGGGCATCGTCTGCGTGAGTCTGGTGCCCTCCAGCCTGACTGTCTGCCTCGTCTACGGCTTCTGCCAGTGCCTGTGTCAGGGCATGTGTGACTGCTCTTCCAGGGCCTGACTGACTTGACTGACTTGCCGGCTGATTGGCTGGTGTCATGGGTTTCTGGCGACGGTCCCCTTGGGTGATTGGTCAACAGAAGAGCAGCTGGGTGTTTGGAGGTGGACTCCCGAGAGGACTCTGTGCCAGGGGAAAGCCGCGCTGTAGACGTTGGAGATTACCCATGATGCTCTCTGTGTGTTCCTGTCTCCCGGTTCCGGGGATGACAGCTTAGTGTCAGTTCTCACTGCTAAGGATGTGTCCTTAAACCAAGACTTTGGACAACCGAGCACTCTCAACGAGTAGCCCAGGCCTGGCTACGACGCACCCAATTGGTAGTCGATGTTTCTGTGTTTCTGTGTGTGTGTGAGGATGAACAATCCCTCTGTGCCAAGCCGTTATCCCCCAGGTCATGTGACGTGTTGTGTTCTACCAAAAGTACCCCTGTTTTTGTCTTCCTCTCTTTCCTATCCGCTTTCTCCGTCCTCCTCTATAAAACTCTCCCTCTCTCCCTCCCTCTCTCTCTCTCTCTCTTCCTCCCTCCCTCTCTCTCTCCCTCCCTCCTCCTCCTCTTATCGCATTTTCTCTCCATCTTTGCATCTCCTTTGCTAATGTTTCACAGATGATGTTCACAGCTCTGTTGACCCCCGGAATAAGTGTAGGTGCACCAGACTGCCCCGTCCAATAAGGGACAAGGGATTGCACAGGGGACTAACCAATCAAATAAATGGGGAATTATTGATGTGTTTCTTTGTATAAATCATTCCCTCTTCTTCCCTGCACACACACAAGGAGGTCCTAACGCCACATTACAAGCAGCCAAGGAATGGTGAACCACACACACACACACACACACACACACTCACACCTGTACACACACACCACCACACACACCACACAAGGAGGTTCTAACGTCACATTACAAGCAGCCAAGGAATGGTCACACACACACACACACAAACCTGTACACACACGCACACACACAAGGAGGTCCTAACGTCACATTACAAGCAGCCAAGAAATGGTGAACCACACACACACACACACACACACACTCACACCTGTACACACACACACACACACACACACACACACACACACACACCACACTCACCACACACACACACACTGCACACACACGAAACTGGTGAGTAGGTAAAGGGGGTGAGGGTTGTGATTTGTATGCATTGCGGTTCCTTGGATGAAAAGGGCAAAATCAAGAAATACGATCCTGAGAAAAACATTGAGATCCAGTGTAGAATACAGAGCCAGCTCCTTGGTTTATGAAACACAAATCCATTGCAGAGGCTCTCCTCTCCCCTCAGGGTTAATATTAGTGTTCACTGCATGTCCTGTCTGACTGTCCAGGAGAAGGGATTGTGTCCCGCTGGATCCAAGGCACACACAGACCAAGACGAAAAGATGACAGTTTAAATGAGATTCGGTAAATACATCCAAAGGCTTTTATATTTTTTCTCTCTCTCAGCCGTGAGATCTGACTGTCAGCTGGCGTGATAGGACGTTTGAAACGCTCGAACGAGACCACATCTATCATCTTCCTGGTTGACGTTGCAGAGTGCTCGTTTCAGGAGAGAATAACAACAAAAGCAATCACTACGTCTGAAGTTAGTAATGGGTTCATTTCCCAAATGTCCCCATTGTGGGACGAACAAAGGTATATCTTATCTTATTTCCTCAGAAATAAAACGGTTGACAGAGCAGGTGTCTGGGCAGACTACACCAAAGGTATTTTTAAATGAAAAAATAAAGAGCTTTTTGTACCATCTTTACAGTTGAGTGAATACTGTGACAGTTGTGAAACGTGGGACGGGATATGGGGCTACGAGCCACACACCTGTCGGTTTACCTGCTGAGGGGTTGGGGTGGAGCTTACGGCTCAACCACTGTGACCGAGGAACACTGAGGAACACAGAGGAACACAGAGGAACGCGGAGGAATGCAGAGGAACACAGAGGAACACGGAGGAACACAGAGGAACACAGAGGAACACAGAGGAATGCAGAGGAACACAGAGGAATACAGAGGAACACAGAGGAACACAGAGGAACACAGAGGAAAACAGAGGAACACAGAGGAAAACAGAGGAACACGGAGGAATGCAGAGGAACACGGAGGAACACAGAGGAACACAGAGGAACACAGAGGAACACAGAGGAACACAGAGGAAACGGAAACGGAGGAACGCCGAGGAACACGGACGAACACAGAGGAACACAGAGGAACAGAGAGGAACGCAGAGGAACAGAGAGGAATGCAGAGGAACACGGAGGAACACGGAGGAATGCAGAGGAACACGGAGGAACACAGAGGAACACAGAGGAACACAGAGGAACAGAGAGGAACGCAGAGGAACAGAGAGGAACGCAGAGGAACAGAGAGGAACACAGAGGAACTGAGAGGAACACAGAGGAACACGGCATGTCTGAGACTTGCATCACATCAATCTTGAGCTCTCAGTTCCAGTAACAACCACCCATCACTGGAAGGAGTCTCTCGGGGGAGGGATTCGAACCCGTGACCTGTTGATTTAGAGTCAGGAGCTCTGTGCCCAGAGCATAGTCTAGAGTCTAGACAGTGGAGGAGGGGGAGTCTAGACAGTGGAGGAGGAGGAGTCTAGACAGTGGAGGAGGAGGAGTCTAGACAGTGGGAGTAGGAGGAGTCTAGACAGTGGAGGAGGAGGAGTCTAGACAGTGGAGGAGGAGGAGTCTAGACAGTGGAGGAGGAGGAGTCTAGACAGTGGAGGAGGAGGAGTCTAGACAGTGGAGTAGGAGGAGTCTAGACAGTGGAGGAGGAGGAGTCTAGACAGTGGAGGAGGAGGAGTCTAGACAGTGGAGGAGGAGGGGTCTAGACAGTGGAGGAGGGGTTTCACAACACATCTAACCCTTAGATGAGATGCCATGAAACGGTTTGATAGATTTGGGTTTCCATTGATAAAAATAAATTACAAAGAATAAATAAAAAATACAAATAAAAAGCCACAACTGACTTCAAAAGGGAGAAAAAGATGTCAGTGAGGAATTGTTATTTCATCACAGGTCCACGAAGCTCCGCACAACCCCCTCGACAAACAGATTTTGAAAGCTGTGCAAGCCAATTAAATCCCCTTTATGCTGAAGCAAAGTAGGGCAATTATAAAAATCTATTTCCAAACTATATTTATATATGTACCATACGGTATCAAATATTCAACATCTTTTTCAGGCATTTTAAGTAAATGTGAGTCATGAATTTTTATAACACATGAATAATTTAGCCACAACCTTCCTCCCCTCCCTGACTCCCCTCTCTAGTTCTCTCTAGTTCTCTCCCCCTCCCTCCCCCTCCCTCCTTCTCACTGTTACGTCTCGCTAGCTCCTCCCTATCCACTTGTACAGATGGGTTTGGTGTTATATATATATATTATAAAACCCGGCGCATACGAGAGCGTATGGTGAGAGGGAGAGGAGGAGTTGGATCTCCCCACACACACACACACACACACACACACACACACACACACACACACACACACACACACACACACACTAACCCAGCAGAAGAGAGCGTATAGTGAGAGGAGGAGGATGAGTTGGATCTCCCCACACACACACACACACACACTAACCCCAGCAGATGAGAGCGTATGGTGAGAAGAGGAGGATGAGTTGGATCTCCACACACACACACACACACACACACACACACACACACACACACTAACCCCAGCAGATGAGAGCGTATGGTGAGAGGGAGAGGATGAGGAGGATCTCCACACACACACACTAACCCCAGCAGATGAGAGCGTATGGTGAGAGGAGGATCTCCACACACACACACTAACCCAGCAGCAGAAGAGAGCGTATGGTGAGAGGGAGAGGATGAGGGTCTCCTCACACACACACACACACACACACACACACACACACTAACCCCAGCAGGCGAGAGCGTATGGTGAGAGTGAGGATGAGTTGGAGCTCCTCACACACACACACACACACACACACACACTAACCCCAGCAGAAGAGAGCGTATGGTGAGAGGGAGAGGATGAGTTGGATCTCCCCACACACACACACACACACAACACACACACACACACACACACACACTAACCCAGCAGGCGAGAGCGTATGGTGAGAAGAGGAGGATGAGTTGGAGCTCCACACACACACACTAACCCAGCAGACCAGAGCGTATGGTGAGAGTGAGGATGAGTTGGAGCTCCTCACACACACACTAACCCCAGCAGACAGTTCCAGCTGGATCTCTCTCAGTGACTCAGCTTCCTGTCCTCCTGAACCAGCCACACTCCGCAGCGTGACGCCAAGCCTGGAATCTTAATCAGGGTTGCCGCTCGTTTCCGGTTGGCGTGCGGTTTTCACATCAACGGAGGTGTGACGCTGACCTGCGAACACGCCACTGTACACTCCACCATACACACCACCGCACACGCTAGGGTGGTTGTGACAGGCTGGTTGTGACAGGCTGGTTGTGACAGGCTGGTCCACACCCCGGCCACCTGGTCATGTCTGCAGCAGGTGGGGGAATCCTGTTTCACATGTTGATCATAGAGCAGCACTGTGAACCTCACCACCTTGCTGGCCAAGCCAAGGCTCCAGTGTCGAGGACTGTGTTTAAAGAACAAACTGTTGTGCGGGTGAATCGTAGTAGATAGAGCAAATGGGATTTTCCTGAGAGAAGATCGATAGATTGACAGAGAGAAGGTCTTGAATCGGTGATAAATTGCAGTGAAACAGCACTGAAGGTGGGGTCAACTGTATCTGATAATCCCTTCAGTAGAGAAAACAGCTGAAATTGATTTTGTAGAACGAAGAGTTGCGGGTTAGGGGGGGTTGAAAATGCGATATACTGAGTAAGATCCTCACACTCCAACATCACACGTGTCCTCTCCTCAACCTTATGCATGAAACCCCTTTCTGCTTTTCTTGAAAGGTCACACGATAAATCTTATCCAATCTCTCGCGTCTCTTAAACTCCGGGACACACACAGACGTGCGTAGCGCTGCGTTCAAACACAAACAAAAGAATGTATTCTACACAACACAATACCCGGGGGAGGGAGAGGCCTTGCATGCGTGTCGAGCAACTGATGTTGCCAATTATCCTTCTGCAACAGAGTTCTCAGTGAGCATGACAGCTCTGTCTCGCTTCTCGAACATAAGACCAGGCACACACACACACACACACACACACACACACACACACACACACACACACACACACACCACACACACACACACACACACACACACACACACACACACACACACACACACACACACACCACACACACACACACACAACACACACACAACACACACACACACACACACACACACACACACACACACAACACACACACACACACACACACACACACACACACACACACACACACACACACACACACACACACACACACACACACACACACACCACACACACACACACACACACACACACACACTTCCAAACAATAGAGCGAACCAAAGGAAAAACTCAAATAAACCCCCGAAACCAATTCTTTCTTTTTTGACATAACAACAGCCTATATTCCCCCAGCCATTGCATAGCTACAGTAGAGTAAGAAGTGAACAAACCAGTTCATCCTATTCCAGGTCTATTGTTGTGCTTTAGTTTTCTCAGTGGAACGGGGAGAGTTAATGCAGACTGAGGTCACATCAGGAACAAACCTGACAGTCATTACTTGTGTTGTCTGTAATGAGGTAGCTCACACTGTCACACTTGGAATGCAGCAAACGTTACTTCCTGTGCCTGATGAACCACTCTCTCTCTCCCCGCTCGCTCACGACGCGCGCGAGCTCTCACGCACCAGCACGCCCTCGCGATAGCTATGAAGCACCCCCTCATAGCTCTCTCCCCGACTCTCCCCACCCTCAGTTCCCCTCTCAATCCCCCTCCCTCTCTCTCTATTCCCCAGCACTCCCCCCCCTCTCTCTCCCCTCTCACTCCCCCCCCCTGTCTCTCTCTCTCTCTCTCTCTGTCTCTCACTCCCTCCCCTCTCTCCCAGTGGCCTGTTGCTATAGAGACACTCTAATAGAATTGTCAGAACACAGTGAACTTCCCAGTTCTGGTTTGAGTAGAGAAGCAGAGGCTTGACTCATACCTGGGCTGCTAGTGGAGAGGATCAGTGCATGGGGGCGGAGCCCAGAGCCCAGCAGCCCAGCAGCAGACAGGGGAAGCAGCCAGGGGAGCAGAGGAAGCAGCCAGGGGAGCAGAGGAAGCAGCCAGGGGGAGCAGAGGAAGCAGCCAGGGGGAGCAGAGGAAGCTGACAGGGGGAGCAGAGGAAGCAGCCAGGGGGAGCAGAGGAAGCTGACAGGGGGAGCAGAGGAAGCAGCCAGGGGGAGCAGAGGAAGCAGCCAGGGGGAGCAGAGGAAGCAGCCAGGGGGAGCAGAGGAAGCAGCCAGGGGGAGCAGAGGAAGCAGCCAGGGTACTGGACACAGTTAATCACCTGCAGGATCCGGCCCCGGAGATGGAGAGGGTGGGGGGATTTAGCGTCTGCAGCAGGGTCTGGTCCACACACACACACACACACACACACACACACACACACACACACACACACACAGCTGAGTCTGGTCGACACACACACACACACACACACACACAGCTGGGTCGGGTCCACACACACACACACACACACAGCTGGGTCGGGTCCACACACACACACACACACACCACACACACACAGCAGGGTCTGGTCCACACACACACACAGCTGGGTCGGGTCCACACACACACACAACGCTGGGTCGGGTCCACACACACACACACACCCACAGCAGGGTCTGGTCCACACACACACACACACACACACACCGCTGGGTCTGGTCCACACACACACACACACACACACACACACACCCACAGCAGGGTCTGGTCCCTGGTCAGAGTGATGATCAGCTCCTTCAGCCACCGTGAGCATCTGCAGCAGCACCTGGCCGCTGGATGGGCTTGTCTTGGCTGAGATCTTCACTGGAGTGTGTGAGAACACACTCCACAAATACACACACACACTCCACAAGCACACACACACACTCCACAAGCACACACACACACACAAGCACACACACACACTCCACAAGCACACACACACACTCCACAAGCACACACACACACACAAGCACACACACACACTCCACAAGCACACACACACTCCACAAGCACACACACACACACAAGCACACACACACACTCCACAAGCACACACACACACTCCACAAGCACACACACACTCCACAAGCACACACACACTCCACAAGCACTCTTCAACAAAGCCCAGAGCTCTCAACCTGAATATACATAACACGCCGCAGTAGTCAGCACACACTCAGCTCACAGTTTAACAGTGAACAGATCTCGGCAGTGTCGACATCACTTCCTGGCGACGCCGTCCTTTCTGGACGCTAATAAACCGCCTAGCGATCGAGCGGGGCAAATAAAACTTCCTACGTGACATTAAAGGGGTTTGACGAGTTGTAGATGCTAACTCAAACCTAAGGAACCACCCTCGTCTCCATGCCGACTCAATTTCAACAACACAAAGCCCACACACAGGCACACAGGCACACAGACACAGGCACACACACACACACAGGCACACACACACAGGCACACAGTGGGGTCCCTCAGCAGCGATGTTGCCTCCCAGCCCTTTATTTACCCCGCTGTGAGAGAGACACATCTGCTTTGTCTAATTAGCCACCAGGAGACTGACAGCAGGAGAGGAGGGAGGAGAGGAGGAGGGGAGGAGGAGGGGAGGAGAGGGGAGGAGGAGAGGGATGAGAGGGACGAGAGGAAGGGAGGGAGAGGAGGAGAGGGATGAGAGGAGGGGAGGGATGAGAGGAGGGGAGGAGAGGAGAGGAGGAGGAGAGGAGAGGGATGAGAGGAGGAGGGGGATGAGAGGAGGAGGGGAGGAGAGGGATGAGAGGAGGAGGGGAGGAGGAGGAAAAGAGAAAGGTTAGTGAGACGAGAGAATAGTGGAACGAGGAATAAGGAAGGATGATGGGAAGGAAAGGGAAGAGAGAAAGAAGGAAGGGGAGGAAGAGAGGGAGGAGAGGAGGAGAGGGAGGAGGGGGATGAGAGGAGGAGGGGAGGAGGAGGAGGGGAGGCACAGCACAGCCCGGAGAATATCAATGAGAGAAAGCAGAGAGCAGACTGATCGAGTTACTGCACTCCCTAAAATAAACAGAAATCTCATCAAAACTGACATATACAAGAGAGGTAGGGGTGTGAGAGACAGGGGTGGTGAGAGAGAGAGAGATGGAGAGAGAGAGGGAGGGAGAGAGAGAGAGAGAGACAGAGAGATAGAGACTGAATGAAAGAGACAGAGGGGGGAGGCGAGAGAGAGAGACAAGAGGGAGAGAGAGACAGAGGGGGGAGAGGGGGGAGGAGGGGGAGAGAGAGAAAGAGGGAGAGAGAGACAGAGGGAGAGAGGGGGGAGGAGGGAGAGAGAGACAGAGGGAGAGAGAGACAGAGGGAGAGAGAGGACAGAGGGGGAGAGGGGGGAGGAGGGAGAGAGAGACAGAGGGAGAGAGGGGGGAGGAGGGAGAGAGAGACAGAGGGAGAGAGGAGGGAGAGAGGAGGGAGAGAGGAGGGAGAGAGTGCAGATACCACACCAGAGAAGAAAACTCCCACAATCATCTCAGCGATCTCAAAAACATCAAGTCCCCCGTGGAGCTTCACTCCAGCTGATCCTGCATCTTTAGACCCAGTCAAGCACAGCTCCCCACATCACCCCTTCAGCCACCAGACACAGCGCCCCACATCACCCCTTCAGCCACCAGACACAGCACCCCACATCACCCCTTCAGCCACCAGACACAGCACCCCACATCACCCCTTCAGCCTCCAGACACAGCACCCCACATCACCCCTTCAGCCACCAGACACAGCACCCCACATCACCCCTTCAGCCACCAGACACAGCGCCCCACATCACCCCTTCAGCCACCAGACACAGCTCCTCACATCACCCCTTCAGCCACCAGACACAGCGCCCCACATCACCCCTTCAGCCACCAGACACAGCTCCCCACATCACCCCTTCAGCCACCAGACACAGCTCCCCACATCACCCCTTCAGCCACCAGACACAGCGCCCCACATCACCCCTTCAGCCTCACACCAGACATGCTGTGGACATCCTGGAGGTTGTGTGCAGTACTACACGGTAGAGGCTGGGGATATTTCCCTCTCCTTCGCTGTGTGACCCTGGCTCGACCTGAAGCAAGGCTGCAGAGGGGAGAAGATCTCACTGTGACCTTTCTGATGAGACCTTCATGTGAGGGAGGACACACACACACACACAACCACACACACACAACCACACACACACACACACACACACGCAGGCCAACACATTCATGAACTCTTATCATGAACTGTTGTAAAGGATGATTGGATCACTTGTGCATCCCCGTGTTCCAATCAAAACGCAGCCGTCGCAGCATCAGCACTCAAAGAAGAACCTGGTGTTTTGATGCTCCACTTCCTGTGTCGTCACCGTGGCTACGCCAGACACAGCGGAGGGTGAGCGGGACACGTGACGGCTCGCCGTGTGCGGTGCTGAGTCACCAGGATCTCCCTCCCGTATCCTCATTTCCTCTTTAAACAGAACGGTATCAAGAACTCGCTCCCCCGGAGCCTCGCTCAAGTTCCAAGGAAATCATCACGACGGAGCCAGAATCCCCCCGGTGAGAAGATGGGCTTAATAGTAATCCTGTTTGTGTCTGTGCGAGTGTGTACGTGTGTGTGGAGGTATTATTGTGTGTGTGTGTGGTTGTTTAAGTGTCTGTCTGTCTGTCTGTATGTTGTGTGTGTGTGTGTGTGTGTGTGTGTGCGTGTTTGCATGAGTGTGTGTGTATGCACTGTGTGTGTGTGTGTGTGTGTGTGTGGTGTGTGTGTCTGTATGTATGTCTGTCTGTGTCTGTATGTCTGTTGTCTGTCTGTCTGTCTGTCTGTCTGTATGTATGTCTGTCTGTGTGTGCTTGCACTGTGTGTGTATGCCCGAGTGTGTGTGTGTGTGTGTCTGCCTGTGTGTGTGTCTGCCTGTGAGTGTGTCTGCCGTGTGTGGTCTGCCTGTGTGTGTGTGTGTATGTGTGTGTGTGTGTGTGTGTGTGTGTGTCTGCCTGTGTGTATGCGTCTGCCTGTGTGTATGTGTGTGTGTGTGTGTGTGTGTGTGCAGGGCCCCCCTCAGAGGGTGTGTTGGAGCTCCTAGAGCTCTGAACAGAACGTGTCTGTCTGCAGAGGAGATGAGTTTTGTCACTCAGAGAGAGAAATAGGTAAATGATAGAGAGGAGAGATAGAGGGAGAGATGGAAAGAGAGTGAGGGATCGATATGAAGAGAGATATGAGAGCTATAATGTATGGAGATCGAAAGAATATCGAGGGAGATATAGCCTCGTATTGTCTCGCTGGACATCTCGATCTCTCTATCTCGAGCTGCGCTCGCTCATGTTCGCTGCGCTCGCTCTCTCTCTCTCTCTCCTCTCCTCTCTCTCTCTCTTACTCTCTGGCCGCGTCTCTCTCGTCGGTGCGCTCTCTGCTCGCATCCCTCTTCTCATCTGCTTCCTCTCTTCTCTCTATCTCCCGTCTCTCGCGTCTCGCTCTCGTTCTCTTCTCGCTGCTCTCCTTCTGCTCTTTTACTCTGCGCTCCTGACTCTCTCACCCGTCTCTCTGCTCTCTCTCCTCTTTCTCTTTGCTCGCTCTACTCTCTCTCTCGACATCGCTCTTACAGCGCGCATTTGCCCTACTCGCGTGCCCCTCCCCTCTACCCCTGCGTTTCTCCTCGTGCACCGCCCGGTCGCTCGCTTTCAAACCTGTCACATTTCATCTTAGGCCTGTGCGTCGGTAAATACACCTCCACTTTACTAGAGTTTACATCATGTCAATTATTAGCGTGCATGCAGAGTATTTAAAAACAATAAATAGATAAACAAATGGGCTTCCGTCACGTCTTCTAATGAAATCAGCAGGGACGGGGGGGTAAATGAAAGTGTCGTTAGCCTTTTAACGTGACAAAGCTGCACATGTCAACACCGCAGCCCAGTTCTGGTTCCAGAGAGGCAGTGAGACGAGGCAGAACACAAACATACGGTCCTCTACAGTGAGACGAGGCAGAGAGGCAGTGAGGCAGTGAGACGAGGCAGTGAGACGATGCAGAACACAAACATACGGTCTCTAACAGTGAGACGAGGCAGAGAGGCAGTGAGACGAGGCAGAGAGACGAGGCAGAGAGGGCAGTGAGACGAGGCAGTGAGGCAGTGAGACGAGGCAGAACACAAAACATACGGTCCTCTACAGTGAGACGAGGCAGAGAGACGAGGCAGAGAGGCAGATGAGACGAGGCAGTGAGGCAGTGAGACGAGGCAGAACACAAACATACGGTCCTCTACAGTGAGACGAGGCAGAGAGACGATGCAGAACACAAACATACGGTCCTCTACAGTGAGACGAGGCCAGAGAGGCAGTGAGGCAGTGAGACGAGGCAGTGAGGGCAGTGAGACGAGGCAGTGAGGCAGTGAGACGAGGGCAGAACACAAACATTCGGTCCTCTACAGTGAGACGAGGCAGAGAGGCAGTGAGACGAGGCAGTGAGACGAGGCAGAGAGACGAGGCAGAGAGGCAGTGAGACGAGGCAGAACACAAACATACGGTCCTCTACAGTGAGACGAGGCAGAGAGACGAGGCAGAGAGAGGCAGTGAGACGAGGCAGAACACAAACATACGGTCCTCTACAGTGAGACGAGGTAGAGAGACGAGGCAGAGAACACAAACATACGGTCCTCTACAGTGAGACGAGGCAGAGAGGCAGTGAGGCAGTGAGACGAGGCAGTGAGGCAGTGAGACGAGGGCAGTGAGGCAGTGAGACGACGGCAGAACACAAACATTCGGTCCTCTACAGTGAGACGAGGCAGAGAGGCAGTGAGACGAGGCAGTGAGACGAGGCAGAGAGACGAGGCAGAGAGGCAGTGAGACGAGGCAGAACACAAACATACGGTCCTCTACAGTGAGACGAGGCAGAGAGACGAGGCAGAACACAAACATACGGTCCTCTACAGTGAGACGAGGCAGAGAGGGCAGGGAGACGAGGCAGAACACAAACATACGGTCCTCTGAGCAGGAAGCCCTGACAGCACATTTCCCTAATTTTATTTTATCTTGGAAACGTTCCAGGAACCAAAGAGTGTGTGTCAGTGTGTGTGTGTGTGGTGTGTGTGTGTGTGTGTGTGTGACTGTGTGTGTGCGACTGTGTGTGTGCGACTGTGTGTGTGTGACTGTGTGTGTGTGACTGCGTGTGTGTCAGTGTGTGTGTGTGTGTGTGACTGTGTGTGTGTGACTGTGTGGTGTGTGTGTGTGTGTGACTGTGAGTGTGTGACTCTGTGTGTGTGTGACTGTGTGTGTGTCAGTGTGTGTGTGTGTGTGTGTGTGTGACTGTGTGTGTGTGTGTGTGACTGTGTGTGTGTGTTCCGGGTCAGACCAGAACACAGAGAGGAACCTATGGCATTTCAGAAACCAGCTTACCTCCTCACCCACCCAGCAGCAAATCCTGCTGAGACTCTCTGCTCTCTGCAGGGAGAGGAGGAACCGGCGAGGCCGGAATCACCCAGGTGGCACCGCGGGGGGCACGGGGCAGGGGGGATAACATTCCCCTGGGGGGGCGTGGGTTGGGGGGGGTAACTGAGTCTACAGCTCAACATGTAAGTCAGTCTGCCTGATGAGTCATGCACCAAGCCTGACCGCACCCAAATCCAGGTTATCCCGCTACGCAAAACGGCTTCCAGCACAGCCCCCTGGGACAGCGTCCAGCACGGGGAGGAGGGAGGAGACTCCAGAGGGGAGGAGGGAGGAGACTCCAGAGGGGAGGAGGGAGGAGACTCCAGAGGGGAGGAGGGAGGAGACTCCAGAGGGGAGGAGGGAGGAGACTCCAGAGGGGAGGAGGAGGGAGGAGACTCCAGAGGGGAGGAGGAGGGAGGAGACTCCAGAGGGGAGGAGGGAGGAGACTCCAGAGGGGAGGAGGAGGGAGGAGACTCCAGAGGGGAGGAGGGAGGAGACTCCAGAGGGGAGGAGGAGGGAGGAGACTCCAGAGGGGAGGAGGGAGGAGACTCCAGAGGGGAGGAGGGAGGAGACTCCAGAGGGGAGGAGGGAGGAGACTCCAGAGGGGAGGAGGAGGGAGGAGACTCCAGAGGGGAGGAGGAGGGAGAAGACTCCAGAGGGGAGGAGGGAGGAGACTCCAGAGGGGAGGAGGGAGGAGACTCCAGAGGGGAGGAGGGAGGAGACTCCAGAGGGGAGGAGGGAGGAGACTCCAGAGGGGAGGAGGGAGGAGACTCCAGAGGGGAGGAGACTCCAGAGGGGAGGAGGGAGGAGACTCCAGAGGGGAGGAGGGAGGAGACTCCAGAGGGGAGGAGGGAGGAGACTCCAGAGGGGAGGAGGGAGGAGACTCCAGACAAGAGAGCCAGCCTCCGCAGGGACAAGGCTTGATTATGCGTATCTTCAGAATCTGAAAGGGAGGAAAAGGAACATCTCTGTGTGTTCAAGTGGCAGAACATCCAGAGAGACAGGAGAGAGAGAGACAGGAGAGAGAGAAGGTGAGAGAGAGATACAGAGAGAGAGAGACAGGAGAGACAGGAGAGAGAGACAGGAGAGAGAGACAGGAGAGAGAGAAGGTGAGAGAGAAGGTGAGAGAGAGACAGAGAGAGAGAGAGACAGGAGAGAGAGACAGGAGAGAGACAGGAGAGAGAGACAGGAGAGAGACAGGAGAGAGAGAGAGAGACAGGAGAGAGAGAAGGTGCGAGAGAGCCAAAGTGTGAGAGAAGTGTGAGAGAGCGTGAAAGAGGGAGGAAGTGGGAATAAGAGGTGCTGTTTCATGTGGTCTATCCTCCCCTCCAAGCTGCGGTGATGTAAACACTTCCATCCTCCATCCTCCTCTCCATCCCACGGCTGTCTGAGGGGGCAGAGTAGGAGGCTTCAGTCCCTCTTCAGCAATCAGCAGGCACGGCTCGACAGGAACGGCTCGACTGGGACGGCTCGACAGGCACGGCTCGACAGGGACGGCTCGACAGGAACGGCTCGACAGGAACGGCTCGACAGGCACGGCTCGACAGGGACGGCTCGACAGGGACGGCTCGACAGGGACGGCTCGACAGGGACGGCTCGACAGGGACGGCTCGACAGGGACGGCTCGACAGGGACGGCTCGACAGGGACGGCTCGACAGGGACGGCTCGACAGGAGGGGGAGGGAGGGAGGGAGGGAGGGAGGGAGGTCGTCAGGATCTCCATGGTGCATTGAGACGACAGCCCACACACACACACACACATACTGGGCAGTATAAGTACACACGGTCACCCGTCAGTCAAACATGCCCACCCTCTGACAGAAATGACTGCACGCGTGTGCACACACACACACACAAAAACACCAGCCCCCCCCCCTCCCCCCTCCCTCCACAACAGCTCGTACTGCAGGCGTTGTTAACGCCCTCCACCCATCACGTGTACAGCAGGAGTAGGAACACCCAGTGAGGCCTTTAAAGACGTCCCCTCAGAACACGGTCAAAGCAGTGAGAGTCTAGATGCTGACATCATCACCCCCATGGCCATCATAACGCTTACTGAACAGATGAAAAACATCGGTGGGCGAGACTAGTTGCCCCCCTGTACCCCTCTCTCTCTCTCTCTCTACTCCACCTCTCTCTCTCTCCTTCTACCTGTCTCTCTCTCTATGCACCTCTCTCTCTCCACCTCTCTCTCTATCTCCTTCTACCTGTCTCTCTCTTTCTACCCCTCTCTCTCCACCTCTCTATCTCTCTCTCCTTCTACCTGTCTCTCTTTCTACCCCTCTCTCTCCACCTCTCTCTCTCTCAGCTGTAACTGCCGTTTCCATCACGGCCGTGGCGGAGGAAAGCGGTTTAAGGTAACACTCGACACTCGAGAAACTTTCCATTTTAATGAGATCCTCGTCGTGGGAACAGTTATTCTGTTCCAGCGGGGAAATATTGTAGATTGTATATTGCAGCTAGCTGGAGAGAAGATACCGGCTCGGAATTGGATCATCTTGTGAGCGTGTGTGTGTTGTGTGCGCGCATGTTTGTGTGAGTGTGTACAAGCGTGAGTCTGAGTGTGTGTGTGTGCATGTTCAGTACACGGTCATAGAAACCACATTAAAATCCATTGTGACTGAGCATCTGCTTGAGGCTTGCATCTGTACGCTAGAGGAAGAGAGAGACACACACACACACAAGCCAACACTGCAGCAACAACCAGTACTTTCATCGCCCATGTAAATGTAAGGAAAGCCTCCAGATACTTCTATGCAGATCCAGGCCTCAGGATATGGCAGGAAGTCCTGCTCCCAGCCTCCAGCCTCCTGCTCCCAGCCTCCAGCTCCCAGCCTCCAGCCTCCTGCTCCCAGCCTCCAGCTCCCAGCCTCCAGCCTCCTGCTCCCAGCCTCCAGCTGGGCTGGCAGGGAAGGCCGCCTCACAGATGCCCCTTGGCCAATCAGAAGAGAGGCCTGGGGACTTGAGGTGAGGATTATCTCAGTTCATGGGTCACTATCAGGTCACTATGGGAACACTTTATACCTCCCCTGGCTGTATCCCCCCCCACAGATGTTACCCCCCCCCCTCCCCCATGGCTGTTTCCCTCCTGCTGTTCCTTCCCCCCAGCTGTTACACCCACCCCCCCTGCTGCTACCCCCATGGCTGTTACAGCCGTAGTTACTCCCCTCCCCCCAGGGCCACATCATCAGAATGAGTGTGAACCAGCCCATCATTACCAGAAGCTGTTTCATTTCTCAAACAGCGTTTAAGAGTCTCTGGTGGCTGGAGACGAGTGGGCGACGGGTCGAGGCGAGGCATCGAGGCAGGGTCGAGGCGGCGAGGAGCGAGGCGGGGAGGCAGTGGTAGAGGCAGGAGGGGGCAGCGAGGAGGGTGCGGACAGCGAGAGGAGGCAGTCGGAGAGAGAGAGCAGTAGGTAAGGGAGGCGAGCCAGGAGAGGCAGGCGACCGGCAGTGGCCAGCGGGCGGTCGAGGAGGCGAGGAAAGGGAGGAGGCACGCGCGACAGGTGTCGATTGAAGGCAGGGAGAATGCAGGGAGAGGCAGGGAGCAGTGGGAGGCCAGCGAGGGGAGGCTCAGGGTACGAGGCAAGGAGCGTGAGTGCAGGTCGAGGCAGGAGGAGGGCAGCGGGGGGAGCAGGGTCGAGGCAGGGAGGGGGCAGCGAGCAGGGTCGAGGCAGGAGCAGGGTGAGGCCGGGATCGTGCGAGGGGCGGAGGGTCGGTGAGTCGGCATGCAGATCAGGAAGGGCAGCGAGGGTCGAGCAGGGAGGGGCAGCAGGGTCGAGGCAGGAGGCAGGGTCGAGGCGCAGCGTGAGGGCAGGAGGGGCAGCAGGGTCGAGGCAGGGAGGGGGCAGCCGAGGCAGGGTCGATGCGGAGTGAGGGGGCAGCGGGGGAGGAAGGTCGAGCGAGGAGGGGGCAGCCAGGGTCGAGGCAGGGAGGGGGCAGCGAGGCAGGGTCGAGTGTCAGGGTCAGGGGCACGCACTGCGACACGGGGGAGCAGGGTCGAGGCAGGGAGGGGGCAGCAGGGTCGAGGCAGGGAGGGGGCAGCGAGGCAGGTCGAGGCAGGGAGGGGGCCAGAGGCAGTGTCGAGCAGAAGGGTGCAGCAGGTCGAGCAGGAGGGGGCAGTGGGGGGAGGCAGGGTCGAGCAGGGCAGGGGCGCAGTGTAGAGCAGGAGGCAGCAGGTCGGGTCACAGCAGCAGGGATCGTAATCAGAGCTTGATTGTCTGAGTACCGGCGAGATGATCTTCCCTTCTCCACGTCACATCTATTATTATCCGTTAGACGCTATCGTCATCCATCTGACACACGCTCGCTCGCACTCAACCCACCGGGTTCGTTCACATCCACGAGAACGAGCCGACGGCAGGTGCGGACACTTCCCTAAGAAAGAATTATAAATAAATAACGTTCGACCAGTATGAGGTCACTGCGTCAGTTGATGGAGAGAGAGAGAGAGAGAGAGAAAGAAAGAGAGGGAGACTGAATGAAAGAGAGACAGAGGAGAGAGAGACAGGGAGAGAGAGACAGAGGGGGAGGAGGGAAGAGAGAGACAGTCTGTCTGTCCACCACACAGCCTGGCTGATCTGGTCTGCAGTGCTTTGTGGAGAAGAAGCGGTTGGCATTTGATACGCAGCGACATTGGCTGCCGAAAGGAGGGCAATGTGGGTGGCTGTAGGGAGGAAGTGGAGAGCAGAGCAAGGCCCCAGGGTGCCTGTAGGCAGGAAGTGGAGAGCAGAGCAAGGCCCCAGGGTGCCTGTAGGCAGGAAGTGGAGAGCAGAGCAAGGCCCCAGGGTGCCTGTGGGCAGGAAGTGGGAGAGCAGAGCAAGCCCCAGGGTGCCTGTGGGCAGTAAGTGGAGAGCAGAGCAAGGCCCCAGGGTGCCTGTAGGCAGGAAGTGGAGAGCAGAGCAAGGCCCCAGGGTGCCTGTAGGCAGGAAGTGGAGAGCAGAGCAAGGCCCCAGGGTGCCTGTAGGCAGGAAGTGGAGAGCAGAGCAAGGCCCCAGGGTGCCTGTGGGCAGGAGAGTGGAGAGCAGAGCAAGGCCCCAGGGTGCTGTGGGCAGAAGTGGAGAGCAGAGCAAGGCCCCAGGGTGCCTGTGGCAGAAGTGGAGAGCAGAGCAAGGCCCCAGGGTGCCTGTGGGCAGGAAGTGGAGAGCAGAGCAAGGCCCCAGGGTGCCTGTAGGCAGGAAGTGGAGAGCAGAGCAAGGCCCCAGGGTGCCTGTAGGCAGGAAGTGGAGAGCAGAGCAAGGCCCCAGGGTGCCTGTAGGCAGGAAGTGGAGAGCAGAGCAAGGCCCCAGGGTGCCTGTGGGCAGGAAGTGGAGAGCAGAGCAAGGCCCCAGGGTGCCTGTGGGCAGGAAGTGGAGAGCAGAGCAAGGCCCCAGGGTGCCTGTAGGCAGGAAGTGGAGAGCAGAGCAAGGCCCAGGGTGCCTGTAGGCAGGAAGTGGAGAGCAGAGCAAGGCCCCAGGGTGCCTGTAGGCAGGAAGTGGAGAGCAGAGCAAGGCCCCAGGGTGCCTGTGGGCAGGAAGTGGAGAGCAGAGCAAGGACCCCAGGGTGCCTGTGGCAGGAAGTGGAGAGCAGAGCAAGGCCCCAGGGTGCCGTCCTACAGTCCTGAAGCTTCCGAGGACCACAGCGTTGGCACAGAGGCAGGCAGGCAGGCACACACACACACACACACACACACACACACACACACACACACACACACAGGGATGAAATACACACTTCTGTTGGAGAGGATGGGATGAAGAGAAAGGGGGTGAAGAGCGAGTGACTGTGTGTGTGTGTGACAGAGAGAGAGAGAGAGAGAGAGAGAGAGAGAGAAGAGAGAGAGAGAGAGAGACAGGCAGGGCTGGAGATGAAACGGCATCCTGTCGTCGATGATAAAGATGTCTGATACAGATGTCTGACTCTCCTAACAGCTCACACAGTGAATGAGCCTTCCAGGAGAGCTCTTCCACTCTCCTAACAGCAGCTCTCCAGGAGAGCTCTCTTCTTCTTCTCTCCTAACAGCAGCTCTCCAGGAGAGCTCTCTTCTTCTTCTCTCCTAACAGCAGCTCTCCAGGAGAGGCTCTCTTCTTCTTCTCTCCTAACAGCAGCTCTCCAGGAGAGCTCTCTTCTTCTTCTCTCCTAACAGCAGCTCTCCAGGAGAGCTCTCTTCTTCTTCTCTCCTAACAGCAGCCTCCAGGAGAGCTCTCTTCTTCTTCTCTCCTAACAGCAGCTCTCCAGGAGAGCTCTCTTCTTCTTCTCTCCTAACAGCAGCTCTCCAGGAGAGCTCTCTTCTTCTCTCTCCTAACAGCAGCTCTCCAGGAGAGCTCTCTTCTTCTTCTCTCCTAACAGCAGCTGCTCCAGGAGAGCTCTCTTCTTCTTCTCTCCTAACAGCAGCTCTCCAGGAGAGCTCTCTTCTTTCTTCTCTCCTACAGCAGCTCTCAGGAGAGCTCTCTTCTTCTTCTCCTAACAGCAGCTCTCCAGGAGAGCTCTCTTCTTCTTCTCTCCTAACAGCAGCTCTCCAGGAGAGCTCTCTTCTTCTTCTCTCCTAACAGCAGCTCTCCAGGAGAGCTCTCTTCTTCTTCTCTCCTAACAGCAGCTCTCCAGGAGAGCTCTCTTCTTCTTCTCTCCTAACAGCAGCTCTCCAGGAGAGCTCTCTTCTTCTTCTCTCCTAACAGCAGCTCTCCAGGAGAGCTCTCTTCTTCTTCTCTCCTAACAGCAGCTCTCCAGGAGAGCTCTCTTCTTCTTCTCTCCTAACAGCAGCTCTCCAGGAGAGCTCTCTTCTTCTCTCTCCTAACAGCAGCTCTCCAGGAGAGCTCTCTCTTCTTCTCTCCTAACAGCAGCTCTCCAGGAGAGCTCTCTCTTCTTCTCTCCTAACAGCAGCTCTCCAGGAGAGCTCTCTTCTTCTTCTCTCCTAACAGCAGCTCTCCAGGAGAGCTCTCTTCTTCTTCTCTCTCTAACAGCAGCTCTCCAGGAGAGCTCTCTCTTCTTCTCTCCTAACAGCAGCTCTCCAGGAGAGCTCTCTTCTTCTTCCTCTCCTAACAGCAGCTCTCCAGGAGAGCTCTCTTCTTCTTCTCTCCTAACAGCAGCTCTCCAGGAGAGCTCTCTTCTTCTTCCTCTCCTAACAGCTCACACAGCCGTGACAGAAACACCCACCCAGGCCTGCCCCCTCAGGTTACTGAACGGAGGAAATAAACTACAACTCCCACAAAAAAACTATTAAGGTTGACAAATGGACTGAAGCCAGGCTCACATTAGCCTTGCTTTGTTTAACGCCTCAGTGCGCACGCCAGAGCACACCGTCAGACTCTACACCGTCAGCCTCTACACCGTCAGCCTCTACACCGTCAGCCTCTACACAGTCCTCAGAGTCAGAAGCCTTTTCTCTGCTCAGATTGGGGTGAGAGCTTCGGAAGCTTCATTCTGCTTGACATCACACAGCTTTCAAACGGTGAAAATGACCCTTTGATAAGATTGTTTGGGAGAAGTCTGTTGTGTGGTGGATGTTTCTTGGTCTGCGCTCCTAGCTTCATGTCTGTTCAGTCACAGTCCTTTTGCATGTATGTTCACTCGTCCACGTCTGTGTTTTGCTCCAATCCCGCCTCACAGAACAACATTTTCCATCTGCAACAACAGTTGGGTTACTGCTCAAACAACCTAACCTAGGAAATACTGCCCCCCCCCAACACACACACACACACACACACACAGACACACAACCGTAACCTGCTTCCAACACGCATACACAGCTCCCATGAACACACTACAAACACACAAACACTTTACGCCTCCCCTCCCCCCCCCACACACACACAGAGTAGATTAATAGAGCCAATGCAGCGAGCCGCCAGTTGACATTGATCCAATGCCCGGCAGATTTAATTTACAGATTACCATTAGCATCTTCTAAAGCGGCCTTGGCTGTCAGACGGAGCCCATTAATCACCCAGGCCCATCGCAGCACTTCACCGGGCCCAACACCAGCCCCCGGACCTGGGCATTCCCTCTGCCGACTGGACCCTGGATCCCCCAAGCCCCCCCAACACCGAGCACCTGCTAGGGACTGGAGCCCTTGTTACTGACCAGACCGACGTCCAGGCAAGTGTCGAGTTCAGGGCCGTATGAGTCGCTGACGTAGCGTGTGCTGAACGGCCAGTGGCCAGTTTGATGAACGGATGCTTGACGTGTGATGCTCAGATATGAAAGCACGCGAGCGAGATGGAGACAGAGATTTGAGACCCAGGCGGTGCCTCGCTGACCGGGCCTGCCTCTGTTTGGCCTGCCTCTGTTTGGCCTGCCTCTCTTTGGCCTGCCTCTATTTGGCCTGCCTCGAGGGGGGCAGGGAGTTTCATGTAATTGTGCTCTGGGCTTGTCAGCACAGGGCCTGCTAGGCGTTTCATCAGCCTGTGACAGGGCGATCGATGGAGGCTGAAGGTCCCTGGAGACACCTAGCTCCTGTGTGGAAGACCTCTGATCGAGTACAAAGACCTGGGCACGTGTATGTACACACACACACACATACTGCACACCATGTCCACACACACACCACTTTACTAGCACAACCGACAACCAGAAGCAATACTGCACACCATGTCCACACACACACACCATGTCCACACACACACACACACACACACACCATGTCCACACACACACACACACCATGTCCACACACACACACCATGTCCACACACACACATGCCCCTTAGTACCGAACAGCTGACGAGACGTGGAAAAGGCCGGTCGGATGAGGCAGCAGCAGCGTGTGCAACATGTATCCCCTCATAACAACACAATCACGTCTAGAAGAACTCCGAGTTCTGTTGGCTCTGTCAGGAGGTCAGGTCAGGTGTGTGTGTGTGTGTGTGTGTGTGTGTGTGTGTGTGTGTGTGTGTGTGAGTGAGAGAGAGAGGAAAACGCAGAGCCGTCCAGCCATCCAGAGGCGTGCTGACGACAGCTCACCTTGACTCGTTCGTGCAGCTTTCCCAGGCGAACTGTACCGTCCAGGGCCGTGGCCAGGACCCCCTGCTTGTCCTGCTCCAGCGCAGAGGCCTGGGGGGAGAGAGAGGGCACAGCAGGGGTTACGGATCTGGGAGGAGGAGGAGGAGGAGGAGGAGGATGTATGAGGCTGAGGAGGAGGATGTCTTAGGCTTAGGATCGCAGTGTGGATGGGTCAGATGGATGGATAGAAGATGTGCAGGAGGTTGGATGGATGGAGTGAAAGGAGAGAGAGGGAGTGAAGCGAGCAGAGGGAGAGAGAGGGAGTGAAGCGAGCAGAGGGAGAGAGAGGGAGTGAAGCAAGCAGAGGGAGAGAGAGGGAGTGAAGCAAGCAGTAGGGAGAGAGAGGGAGGCTTATTAAAATGCAGCCATCGCAAGATAATTGGATAAAAGTGTGCGCTCGAACAAGGGATTTGGTGTTTACTTACAGCAGCTTATTTAGCTTATGTGCAACTGATAGACAAGTTAAAGCAACTTCTTAAATTCTTATTTCTAAGAATATCATAACAAATCGTTCAAATCTGATTCATAAAAATCAATGTTTTCAAACCAGAGCTATGAAATAAACCAATTAAACGTGTTTGCCTGTGCTTCGTGACTGTTTATCCATCTGGAAACTCAGAGAAACTCCCTACACAAACACGAGAGAGAACTCCAACAGGTGCAGAACACAGCAGCCAGCTTCAAATCACCAGACAAACATTCTTCCCAACCAGTGTTACGGACACAAACCGTGTAGTTTGAAAACACAATGTGGAGTCTTTAGAGAAGAGATCTTCTTCCACACCAGCTGATGTGAGGCGGATTCAAGCTCCCACATTCAGTTTACGGTCTTAAACTGTCATCAAATGCGATGGAGCTGTGGGCAGAATCTTCCCATATCTTACACTTACACTTACACACACACACACACACACACACACACAGAGAGAGATAGAGAGATAGCGAGAGAGCGAGAGAGAGAGTCAGAGAGATAGTATCTATCGGAGAGATAGAGAGACAGATAGATCTCTGATCAGATAGAGATATGAGCGAGACAAGAACGAGATGCCAGCAATCGAGAGCGATTCCCCAGCCCACCCGCGGCCGCTTACTGCCAGAGAGGAGATGATGCATCTAGGAGAAAAGAGGCAGATGTAATTTCCACTGTGATTTAAGCACAACAGTCCTTCCCCCCCGGGGCCCAAACACATCCGTAATAACGCGAGGATAACAGCGTGCTGGGTCTCTGCACTCTGCACCCGCCTGGAGGGAGAGAGCACACCCACACACACACACACACACAAACACACACACACACACCACACCCTCACACACACACACCCTCACAATACACACACACACACCCTCACACAAACGCAGATCTCCCATACTAACACCACGCACACAAACACACAGATTTCCTCCGAACACACACAGAGGAACACCAAAACGAAGACCAATTACAGCCCGGGCTAGAATGATCCGGAAGCAACTGCTCTCCTGAGAGGAGACGAGGGGACTGACGAGGCTCTAATTAAGGAAGCACTGGACTTGTGAGATCCCTGCCTCTGACTCACTGCCCGGGGGCTGCCTCTAACTAGACCGCTGCCTCTACAAAGCCTAAATAACTCAGCAACACCTGTGAGGTGAGGCAGGAGGAGGAGAGACACACAACGAGGGAGGAACTGACTCACTGAAGCAGACTGCTGCTGGTGGTTCAGCCATGAAGGAAGGAGGGCTGGAGGTAACAATTGACCAGTCCATAAGGGACGTGTGTGTGTAGTGTGTGTGTGTGTGTGTGTGTGTGTGTGTGTGTGTAGTGTGTGTGTAGTGCCTGTCACAAGTCTGGAAACACACAGCTTTTTACCGTTTTTGAGAGACACATGCACCACCTGTTCTTCATAGCTTGTAATGCATCAATTCAATAACTCGATGCATGTCTATAGGGGTTTTAATGTATATTATGAGTTAGCATGTTCTCAAATATTGCCTAAGGTGATAGTGATAGGAAAATTAAGCTTTTTGTACAAATATCAGTACATTCTGTTAGTGGAGTGTGGGTTAGAGTCCCAGGTACTGTGCTATACAGGTGAATCACAACTATGATTTCACTACTGTTTGTCTGTCTATGCAACCACAGGAGTTCCATCCTTCTATCACTGGGTATGCCAGACGTGGTTAGTGTTCTCATGTCATTGTTGTGTTTGATCATGTTATTAAAAACAGTTTTAAATACAGAGGAGAAATTAGATACTGCTTTTAGCCTCCATGTTCTTCTGCTAATTAATTCCCTTCTGCGGCCTGCATAGCCGTCATTAAGGCATGACCCTCACGGAAGACAAACAAACTAACCAGCCTTTACTTTAGAGAGGCTAACAACGTCGTATGAAAGGCTTCTTTCATTCATGCTGCTGTAAGAAGTGTCCTTACCTGAGGACTAAAGCACAGCTAATGATCCTAGAGGAAGTCTTGTGTGTTTAATTAGCAAGTCAGACGTGCCGTTAGAGCAGCGGGTGAGGCTGCTGTGATGGATCGTTTCGTAGGTGTCACATCCCTCGTACGCTTTGGGACTAAAATATCCAGTTTCTCTCGACCTTTCTGCCAGCTGGAGTAAACACATATCTCTGCCAGGCTGGGGGCGGTTACACAGCTAAGAACACAGGAAATGAATGTTTCCTTGATGTTGATATTGACCACGTGTATAGTTGAGGCTGTTACATTTACATGTAGTCATTTTAGCAGACGCTCTTATCCAGAGCGACTTACAGTAAGAGTACAGGGACATTCCCCCGAGGCAAGTAGGGTGAAGTGTCTTGCCCGACGTCATTTTGCACGGCCAGAAACACACACACGAGCCAGACAGAAACACACACACGAGCCAGACAGAAACACACACACGAGCCAGACAGAAACACACACACGAGCCAGACAGAAACACACACACGAGCCAGACAGAAACACACACACTAGCCAGACAGAAACACACACACGAGCCAGACATAAACACACACACGAGCCAACAGAAACACACACACACGAGCCATACAAACACACACACGAGCCAGACAAACACACACACGATCCATACAGAAACACACACGAGCCAGACATAAACACACACACGAGCCAGACAGAAACACACACACGAGCCAGACAAACACACACACTAGCCAGACAAACACACACACGAGCCAGACATAAACACACACGAGCCAGACAAACACACACACGAGCCAGACAAACACACACACGAGCCATGACAGAAAAACACACACACTAGCCAGACAAACACACACACTAGACAGACAGAAACACACACACGAGCCAGACAGAAACACACACGATCCATACAGAAACACACACTAGCCAGACAGAAACACACACGAGCCAGACAGAAACACACACACGATCCAGACATAAACACACACACTAGCCAGACAGAAACACACACGAGCCAGACATAAACACACACGAGCCAGACATAAACACACACGAGCCAGACAACACACACACACTATCCAGACAGAAACACACACACTAGCCAGACAGAAACACACACACTAGCCATACAGAAACACACACACTAGCCAGACAGAAACACACACACAATCCAGACAAACACACACACGATCCAGACAGAAACACACACGAGCCAGACAGAAACACACACACGAGCCATACAGAAACACACACACGAGCCAGACAGAAACACACACACGAGCCAGACAAACACACACACTAGCCAGACAGAAACACACACGAGCCAGACAGAAACACACACGAGCCAGTGTCAGACAGGGCTATGGTTGGTATGGTTGTTTTTTGTGTAACAGAGAGGAGCGTTCTCTCCGACAGCAGGAGTGGACAGCTCGCTGGCACCAACCACAGTAATAACACTACAACCTTGCACATGGTGTCCTTGATTATCTGCCATACTAAATATACGCACTGTTTGAAATTCCCTTTGAATAAAAGCATATGCTAAATTAATATTAAACCAAAAGGAATTAAGTATGCTCTTTGCATTACGTCCATCTGTTTGTATCCATTTCCGTTTCATGATGAGCCACAATCTAAATCTGAACCTGTATCAAATCAGAAAGGTATCGGGGCGCCCTGGGTTCAAATCCCTCACCCTGGCCCTGCACGTCATCCCCTCTCTTTCTCTCCCTGCCTTTGTGGTCAAACTTCCCGTCCAAACCGTCCGTGAGTATGAAGATAACGTACATCTGAGAGAGTGATCGACGGTCTGTCACGTTCCGTGTGTCATGTATTGAACACGGGACAGAAGGTGTGTCAAGGCGGGCAGCGTACCTTGTGCATGAGCTGGTCTCTCTCTAGTGTGGCAGCGTACCATGTGCATGAGCTGGTCTCTCTCTAGTGTGGCAGCGTACCATGTGCATGAGCTGGTCTCTCTCTAGTGTGGCAGCGTACCTTGTGCATGAGCTGGTCTCTCTCTAGTGTGGCAGCGTACCATGTGCATGAGCTGGTCTCTCTCTAGTGTGGCAGCGTACCATGTGCATGAGCTGGTCTCTCTCTAGTGTGGCAGCGTACCATGTGCATGAGCTGGTCTCTCTCTAGTGTGGCAGCGTACCATGTGCATGAGCTGGTCTCTCTCTAGTGTGGCAGCGTACCATGTGCATGAGCTGGTCTCTCTCTAGTGTGGCAGCGTACCATGTGCATGAGCTGGTCTCTCTAGTGTGGCAGCGTACCATGTGCATGAGCTGGTCTCTCTCTAGTGTGGCAGCGTACCATGTGCATGAGCTGGTCTCTCTCTAGTGTGGCAGCGTACCATGTGCATGAGCTGGTCTCTCTCTAGTGTGGCAGCGTACCATGTGCATGAGCTGGTCTCTCTCTAGTGTGGCAGCGTACCATGTGTATGAGCTGGTCTCTCTCTCTAGTGTGGCAGCGTACCATGTGCGTGAGCTGGTCTCTCTCTAGTGTGGCAGCGTACCATGTGTATGAGCTGGTCTCTCTCTCTAGTGTGGCAGCGTACCATGTGCGTGAGCTGGTCTCTCTCTCTAGTGTGGCAGTGTACCATGTGCATGAGCTGGTCTCTCTCTAGTGTGGCAGCGTACCATGTGCGTGAGCTGGTCTCTCTCTCTAGTGTGGCAGTGTACCATGTGCATGAGCTGGTCTCTCTCTAGTGTGGCAGCGTACCATGTGCATGAGCTGGTCTCTCTCTAGTGTGGCAGCGTACCATGTGCATGAGCTGGTCTCTCTCTAGCGTGGCAGTGTACCATGTGCATGATCTGGTCTCTCTCTAGGATGGCAGCGTACCATGTGCATGAGCTGGTCTCTCTCTAGTGTGGCAGCGTACCATGTGCGTGAGCTGGTCTCTCTCTCTAGTGTGGCAGTGTACCATGTGCATGACCTGGTCTCTCTCTAGTGTGGCAGCGTACCATGTGCGTGAGCTGGTCTCTCTCTCTAGTGTGGCAGTGTACCATGTGCATGAGCTGGTCTCTCTCTAGTGTGGCAGCGTACCATGTGCATGAGCTGGTCTCTCTCTAGTGTGGCAGCGTACCATGTGCATGAGCTGGTCTCTCTCTAGCGTGGCAGTGTACCATGTGCATGATCTGGTCTCTCTCTAGGATGGCAGCGTACCATGTGCATGAGCTGGTCTCTCTCTAGTGTGGCAGCATACCATGTGCATGAGCTGGTCTCTCTCTAGTGTGGCAGCGTACCATGTGCATGAGCTGGTCTCTAGTGTGGCAGCGTACCATGTGCATGAGCTGGTCTCTCTCTAGTGTGGCAGCGTACCATGTGCATGAGCTGGTCTCTCTCTAGTGTGGCAGCGTACCATGTGCATGAGCTGATCTCTCTCTAGTGTGGCAGCGTACCATGTGCATGAGCTGGTCTCTCTCTAGTGTGGCAGCGTACCATGTGCATGAGCTGGTCTCTCTCTAGTGTGGCAGCGTACCATGTGCATGAGCTGGTCTCTCTCTAGGATGGCAGCGTACCATGTGCATGGGCTGGTCTCTCTCTAGCGTGGCAGCGTACCATGTGCATGAGCTGGTCTCTCTCTAGTGTGTCAGCGTACCATGTGCATGAGCTGGTCTCTCTCTCTAGTGTGGCAGTGTACCATGTGCATGAGCTGGTCTCTCTCTCTCTAGTGTGGCAGCGTACCATGTGCATGAGCTGGTCTCTCTCTAATGTGGCAGCGTACCATGTGCATGAGCTGGTCTCTCTCTAGCGTGGCAGCGTACCATGTGCATGAGCTGGTCTCTCTCTAGTGTGGCAGCGTACCATGTGCATGAGCTGGTCTCTCTCTAGTGTGGCAGCGTACCATGTGCATGAGCTGGTCTCTCTCTAGTGTGGCAGCGTACCATGTGCATGAGCTGGTCTCTCTCTAGTGTGGCAGCGTACCATGTGCATGAGCTGGTCTCTCTCTAGGATGGCAGCGTACCATGTGCATGGGCTGGTCTCTCTCTAGCGTGGCAGCGTACCATGTGCATGAGCTGGTCTCTCTCTAGTGTGGCAGCGTACCATGTGCATGAGCTGGTCTCTCTCTAGTGTGGCAGCGTACCATGTGCATGAGCTGGTCTCTCTCTAGCGTGGTCTTCTCTGCCAGGGTGACGATGCTGGCCAGGTACTGGTGAGCTGTCATCTCCTTCTCCAGAGACTCCTCCATGTGCTGCTTCAACACACCGATCTTCCTCTGGGCTTTCCTGGAGGACACGAGGGAGGGGGAGGAAACGCCCAATCAGCACGAGGGGAGGGAGGAAACGCCCAATCAGATTGAAGTACAGAAATATCAGTCATGAGCTTGTTTTGTGCTTAAACAAATATGTCTGCTGCCAAAAAAGACCTTTTCCCTTGGTTAAGATCTCTTAGAATAACGTGACCCCCATTCAGCAGATAAGCCATTTACACTAGCAACAAGTAAAAAAGTATTTAAAAAAAATAAAAAATAAAACATGAGATAGTTAGTTGTTCCTGTGATGCGTGAATCCAAGATGGCCGACCTGCTGGCGTGCCTGGAGAGCTCCCACTCGGCCTCCATGCGCTTGATGTCCTTGGCCAGCCCAGCCTTGTCCAGAGCCAGAGTCCTCTTCTCCGCCTGCAAGCTGGACACCCTCGCCTGCAGCTCCTCCACCTCGACACGCTGACGGCCCTCCTCCTGCTCCAATTGGCTGGGACGACACACACACACTTTTTTTATTTCACCTTTATTTATTCTTCATGCTCTTATGATTCTTCCCTTTGGCACTTATTTGTATTTTTTTCACAATGTATGATTCATGTTTGACTACTTGCAATGTTGGGGATATCTCGTTGTTATGATCAGTGACCTATGCACTTTTGTAAAGCTCTCTCTTGGAAGTCACTTTGGATAAAGGCGTCTGCTAAATGAATAAATGTAAATGTAATTTAGCCAGGTAGGCTAGTTGAGTTGAGAACAAGTTCTCATTTGCAACTGTGACCCGGCCAAGATAAAGCATAGCAATACGACACATACAACAGAGTTTCTCATGGAATAAGCAAACATAATAATCACAGTAATTACAATAAAACAGTTAAACACTGAGGATAAAAGTGCAGGTAGAAATACTGGAGAGCAAAGGAGCAAGATTAAATCAATAAATCAATGTACTATTGGGATGAGGTAGATAGATGGGCTGTTTATGGCGTTCGGCTGAGTTCAAACCATGGCTCGACCTTCAGTCCCGCAGTGACGAACGAAACGACGAAACAACCTCCATGTACCTGTCTGTCTACTCTACGAACACCAAGCCTCCTTTTCTGCCTTTCTTAAACTCCTTTCCTCCTTTCTAACTTCTGAAGTGCTTGTGTGGGCCGTCTCCTTTGTCTGGCTCGGTTAAGACGCATCAGAGGATCTTCCTTTCTACGTTTCCCCCCGTCGGATGAATAATCCAGCAGGAAGGCTAATAGAGCCTCTTAACAGAGACGCCCCAAACCCACACACACACCACACACACCACACACACCACACACACACCACACACACACACACACACACACACACACACACCACACACACACCACACACACACCACACACACACCACACACACACACGCCGCACAAACCCAGACTTCAATAAGCCCTCGGCAGGAGGAGAACAGCAACAACAATCTTCAAATAAATTCCCACGCCTTTGACTCAGTGAATAAATAAAGTTAAATAACCGTGGCGGGTGGTGAGTTACTGCCTGTTTTGGGGTTTAGTTATTTCATTTCAAAGTTTTCTTCCATCAAACGAAACACAAGGTTTTTTAATAGATTGCTGCCATTAGAGAATTTCTCTTCTGTGACGATCACACTGGAAATTAATATGTGCCTTTCAGCAATAGATTATGTAGTCTGACTTTAAACACGGGTGTGCAGAAACTGGGGGCCGCTCTTTTTCACAGTAATTACTATTTTGAATGCATCATTTCCTAAATTAAATTGTCATTTCATAAATGAATTCTTTCTTTCTTTTATGTTTTTTTTTCACATGACATCACACGATTCATGCCCTATTTTCCGGTTAAAAATACAATTTAAGAACATATTTGAGATCTCGACAGGAGATAAAAGCTCAGTTTGAAGTGTAAAACAGTCTCACCCACTTTACCTCAGTGTTTGACTATCCCAAATTGGGGAACGGCCATATATTGGAATCTCATTCAACGATCAATGAATATCTGTAGCGGTTCTCTTAGGAAATTCATGTGGAACAACAATCGGTTCACACAGAAGTTTGACCTCAAATAGTTTCTGACAGATGAGGGAATATATTTCCAGCAATATTTGAGAGAGAGAGAGAGACAGAGACAGAGACAGAGAGAGGGAGAGGGAGAGGGAGAGGGAGAGGGAGAGGGAGAGGGAGAGGGAGAGGTCGAGTTTAGCGTGCTAGGGAGAGGGCAGATGTGAACTGCTATGCTCTCTCGCTATCTCTCGCTACGCGTCTCTCATCTCTAGCTCTGCTCGCTTCTCGCTCCTCAAAGCTCTCGCTTCTCTCTCTCTCTCTCTCGCGCTCTCAGCTTCGCTCTCTCTCCTCTCTCTCTCTCTCGTTTCATGTACGTCTGCTGGTCTGATCCACAAATACCCCCTCCAAACAATATCCCTTATAACCTGGATATAAAGAGTTGCGTTGTACTTCAAGGCTGTGACAGTCATCTTAAACATTTAGTGGATTTTGACCCTGAAGTCGAGGACTGACTTCCTAATCAGTCTCATGGGAGATGTTAAAACAATAGCTGCAGACAGTTGAGGGAGGACACACACACACACACCACACACACACCACACACACACACACCACACACACACCCACACCCCCACACACCACACACCCCACACACACACACCCCCCCCTCATCCCCTGTCTGTCGGATCTACTCAGCTCATTTGTCACAGAGACAAGGAGACCAGCGGTGCGCTTCGAAAGTCTGAAGCAACTCCTTGCCCCCCCCTCTCCTCCCGTCTTCTCCTCCCACTCTCCTCCCTTTCTCCTCCTCCCTCCCCCTCCTCTGGGGATCTCCATCTAAACGACAGAATGACAGAAATATTGTATCCCAGGCAGGCAGGCAGGCCGGGGTGTGGGGAATATGGTTATATACTGTTATGCATTAAAGATATGCAGCGGGAAAGACAAGACAGTTCTAGAGTGGGCCTCCACCCCCTCATCCTACCCACTCCCCCAGCCCTCCCCTCCCCCCACCAGTCTGTCTACCGTTTGAGTTTGGTCGAGATGGCACAGTGCTCCTCCCAGCTGACGGCGTTCTCCAGGCAGGAGCGGGCCTGCAGGTGTTGGGCCTGGAGCGACCTCAGCTCCGCCCGACCTCCCCCAGCTCAGCCTCCAGCCTCTGCTTTCTCAGCCTCCAGCACATCAGCTGCTTCGACACTTTGGTTACTACAGGGAGGGAGGGAGGGAGGGGAGGGAGGGAGGGAGGGAGGGAGGGAGGTGCAGGGATGATGGAGGGAGGTCGCAGGGCGGGAGGCTTTAGGGAGTGGAGTTATTGATTGGTATGTACTTCGTTCTTTCTTTGCGTTATGGATGGCGTTTCAGATGTTTTGCTTGTCTGTGCATAGATGATTTTCGTATATCTGTGAGAGGCATCTCGGACTCGCGACCTCCTGTCCCCCTCCTCCTCCTCCTCCCCTCCGCCTCCCTCCCTCCTCCCCTCCTCCCTCCCCGCAGTCCTCTCTCTCCTCCTCCTCCGCCCCCTCCCTCCCACCACCTCCTCCCGCTCCCTCACCCTCACCCCTCCTCCTACCCTCAGTGTGGTGGCGGCTGTGGCTGTCCTTGGCCTTGGCATGCTGCATCTCCAGCTGTTCTATCAACACCTGGTTCTCCTGCAGCACCAGCCTGGCCTGCTCTTGAAGCTGTTTCCTGTGAGAGGACGAATGACAGGAGAGACATGGACTAGAGATAGAGATGAGAGAGAGACCCACAGATAGAGACGAGGATAGATAGATAGATGCGATGAGAGTAGGAATAGAGACAGGGACACATATAGACATTATAAAGAGAGAGTAGACAGGTGGACAGAGAGTAGAGTATCACTAGTATGTTTATAGATAGAGAGAGAGTAGATATATTTGCATAGATATATAATAATACAGACGATAGCAAAATATAGTAATAGTTTTAGACAGTAGATAAAAACAATACAAATTCATTACAACAACCAACAAACACAACAACAAAACGTCATCCCAGCTTACGGTGTGCATGTGTACGGCACACAGAGAGAGAAACAGAGAGAAAACAACTAGCAACGTAGATGTCCAGCTGCCAAACTCTTTTCCCTGAGCAGTGTGGAATCAAATCTGCAGAGAGCTGATAAGTTCAGAGCCCTGCGTGAACAAAGTATGTTTGGTAATTGCTTGTTCTCTGCGTGGGACCAGGGAGGAGAGGCTCCCACCTCTGGGCCAAACAACCCGGGATCCATAAATCAACATGAACGCAGCCACTCACACGTGTAAAGTTTCACTGCTCTCGGTCGGACAGAGAGAGAGAGAGAGTAGAGAGGGAGAGGGAGAGAGAGAGGGGCGAGAGGGAGAGAGGTAGAGAGGGGATGAGAGGAGTCTAGCGGTGGCCTATCCTCGCTCTACTACTCAGCTGATAGAAACACCTCCTGGCATTTGGAAATGTGTCGATGTACAAATATTCTATTTCCACTGGGGGCCGGTAAATATCTTGATGTATCATAAAAAATTAAAAATACAAGGCCATACTGTACAGTACTAATTGCTCACACACGAGAATAAAATTCAGAGTTTGGGGGATTGGAACTTACAGTAGCCTTTACAGAGGTTATTAAAAAATGATTTACAGATTTAATTGTCAGATACATATTGGCCATCTTCAACGCATATTCAAAAGGGACATTGATAAAAGAAAATACCCTTAAATAATATATATAATATAAATATATATAATATAAATATAATATAAATATAAATAATATTTTGAGAGAAGCATATTGTTCCATCTCTTTACATACAGTCTTCTATGTTCATAATCCCACAGCAAGAGACACTGTACCAGGAGAATTCTGCACTGCTTCTAAGAACACGAAAACTTTCAGTTGTGGATCTTCTCCTAAAAATGGGGGTGCTTATTCTATGACAGAGAGCGAGACTGTGGAGAGAATGGAGGATGAGGCAGACAGAGGCTGTGGGAGAGAAGTGGAGGATGGGGCAGACAGAGGCTGTGGAGAGAAGTGGAAGATGCGGCAGACAGGTGTGGGAGAGAAGTGGAGGGTGCGGCAGACAGAGGCTGTGGGAGAGAAGGAGGATGAGGCAGACAGAGGCTGTGGGAGAGAAGGGAGGATGGAGGCAGACAGAGGCTGTGGGAGAGAAGGGACCAGAAACGATCCAGGTCCTTGTGTTTGCAGGTGGATAACAGGGCTTGTGGGCGGCTTTGATTTCACTTGAACGTGAAGGAGAGACATTACTGCCGTTTAAGGACACGTGTAACGGCAGCTCTGTCAGAGCGCCCTGACGTGGCATACAACGATGTTATCGACCTCTCAACGCTCTCTAACGAGTCACAACACACACAGAAGACCTCACCAGTCCTTGTGGCTGATGCCTCCTGTCCTCGACAGTTCTCGTGAAGTCTCTCGTTCTCCGCTCGACCACCTCCTCCACCCACACACACGAAATGTCCCAGAATCCTCCTGGATAGACAAGAAAAAAAGAAACCATCTGAAAAAGCTTTTCACTAATAGCCGCTAAAGACATTTAACACGTATAGGCAGAGCACACACCATCATGTCCTCTGTGTTTATACGGTGTGTGATAATGACAAAGGACAACTCATTTGTGATAAGTAGCGTAAAAAACGATATAAAACTCCAGGAAAGGAGTGCTCTTCACAACGTGTAGTCAGGGCCCTACAGTACGACGTCCGTTTCCTAGGCGTGTGGATTAGTTTCACGCTACGCACAAAGCAGGAAAACACAGTCCTCCACTCTCGGCCGTCACACAGAGAGACAGAACTGCAGAAGCAGTCATCGGAATTTCACGCCTGACTATTCTAATTTAGATGAGACCGCCGCTAATGACAATGGGACAGTAGCTTGATTTGACATGAGCGTAACCTTGGAGACGATTAGACTCTCAACTGCTTTTCTTTGGCTTTGGGTAATGTTTGTGATAAAGGGGAAAAAACGAACAAAATCGATGATGGGCGGTGAAGGGTGAATTGTGACGGCCTATATAAATAAAGATCATTTGACTTATTTTGCAAGCAAGAAAGACCCTGGTCTACCTATAGCTTTTAGCTGAATGCTATTCACTGGCATTCATGAAAATGAGTTTTTGAGACGTATGGAATATGAACTAACCAGAACCCTAGTTCAGGCTGCAAAACACATCAACAGACCTGCTAGCAACTTCAACAGAGACTTTGAAAAACCAATATACCACAACTCTTCACATCTGTGTAACTGTTCAAGATCCCTCCCGACCCCTCGTGTGAAATTGTGGCGCGCGTGATAAACCTCCTCTCCCTGCGGCAAAGATAGAACCTCTACCCTCTCCTCTGAGAGAGGAGAGAGAGGGAGAGGAGAGAAGCAGGAGAGGAGATAGAGGACTGGAATATATAGAGGAGAGGTACTGAAGAGGAGAAAGGCAAGGGAGAGGCTAATAGGACTAAGAAACATGCTATTTCTATTACTTCATCATTAGCTTATATACTCTATTCATTTAAAGAGAACATTAGTCTTATATATAGTACTGGATATTATAGTAGTTCGATTGACCGGCAATATATAGAATATCAATCTTGAAGTATAGAAGAGGACTTAATATAACGTATATATTGATAGTACTTTAGTGATAAACAGGAGATTATGACTTAAAGTAGGTATAGTATATAGAGAGGACTGGTCTCAATAGTCTATTGATAGATATTTATAGTTACATTTAACGAGTAATATAGGTCTCTTTCTCATTGACCGTAGTTATATATAGGTCTGTACTAGTAATCATTATACTGTAGATTCACATATAATATTACAGGATATAATATTACATTATCATTAACTATAGATTTATATATACTTATATCTATTATATATGTTTATAGTACATGATATTTATATTAATATATTTTATATGATAATTACGTTAGTTATATATATATTATATTACATTATTATAGATAGTTATATTCCATTATTTTCTATATATTTGGTGATAACATTATTTACTATAGTATTACTTTTATCGATCACTAGTTATATTACTTAATTATTATATAATCATCAATTGATATTCTAATATTACTTAATAATAAGATTATAGGTGATTTACTTAATAGTATATATATACTTAGCTTTAATAACGACTTAATCCATTATAGGTTACTTATATTACTTTATATCTATATGCTTTATAGTATATATATTATATATATTTAGAGTCCTTAAGATGATTAGATTTTATATATTAGTAGTACATTAGGTTATACGATATTTCTGATTACATTACAATTTAGAGCTATTGTATCTTACATTATATTATATATATTGTAGTACAGGATTATATAATTTAGATGATCAGGAGTTATATCGATGTGATAGCAAACATTATACTACACTCATGACTTATCAGTAGATGATATTAGAGATATTATATTCCTTCATATGATATCTCAATTTAGATTACATATAGTAGAGGATATATATTTAGATTGCACATGTATTTATATGATATGTAGCATTCACCGTAGTTAGTAGTATATGTATATGTCTAATGAGTATATAGATTATATTACTTATATGACCCTGAGATTGATATCATATACTTTCTATAATCATATAGATAGTTAGTATTACTTAATAAACATATATATTTTACGTATATTATATTGTCTTTCATATGACGTCTATCTATCTTATCTTCTTATTACTTTATATATATGTATTTATATTCTTAATATTATATATATTACTTTAATAACATTATAACTAATATATTTACATGATATTAGATATATTACATGATTTATATATATATATATCATTATATGATCTATATAGGATATATATATATATATATTACAGTAGAGGACTATGACTAGGACTTAAATCAAAAATCTATATACTATATGCCGGTTCTGGACAGAGAGTGACATGCCCTGTAAGAGCTGGATGGTTATCACTGAGTAATTAATCCTCTCACGTTGCTGCAGAACACTAGTCTATGCTACCTCTTCCACCTCTTTAGATGTGGCCGTAATGTCAGGATAAACTCATCACACAGCTCACTTTGATGTGATGTGCACTCGAGGATTCACAAGGGAATATATGATCCATATTAAAAGAGAATACGTTATTGCGAGCAGTCAACTTTTTCCATGTGCGTTTCTCTCAGCCTCACGATGTATGCTACATCTTTAAATGCCATTTCGGAGAGATCTCCATAAATAGAAACATGGCCAGCATGGCCAGTAGTCACCGCTGTATCAAATATATAGATATTATTTCGCAGTTCCCTCCGAACAGCCACACGATCATTGAGCACAGTAGTATAGGCTGTTCACGTTCCGCAATCCCACATGGGTTGAGTACTTTGTCTCCTTCTGATACATTTACATTTAGTCATTTAGCAGACACTCTTATCCAGAGAGACTTACAGTAAGTACAGGGACATTTTCCCAGAGGCAAGTAGGGCGAAGTGCCTTGCCCAAGGACACAACATCATTTGGCACGGTCAGGGAATCGAACCAACAACCTTCTGATTTATAGCCCGACTCCCTCACCGCTCAGCCATCTGACCCCCATGATACACTCCCCCTCACCTCCAGCCTCTCCTGTCTACACCTCTCTCCCACACTCAGCCTCTCCTGTCTAACACCTCTCTCCACACACTCCCCCTCACCTCCAGCCTCTCCTGTCTAACACCTCTCTCCACACACTCCCACTCACCTCCAGCCTCTCCTGTCTAACACCTCTCTCCACACACACTCCCCCTCACCTCCAGCCTCTCCTGTCTCACACGTCTCTCCACACACTCAGCCTCTCCTGTCTAACACCTCTCTCCACACACTCCCCCTCACCTCCAGCCTCTCCTGTCTACCACCTCTCTCCACACACTCAGCCTCTCCTGTCTAACACCTCTCTCCACACACTCCCCCTCACCTCCAGCCTCTCCTGTCTACACACCTCTCTCCACACACTCCCACTCACCTCCAGCCTCTCCTGTCTAACACGTCTCTCCACACAGTCTTCTTTCTCTCTGCTGAAAACCCAGCAGGAGTCTATACCCCTGAGGTAACCCAGCACATTACTGATTTAGGAAGGCTGGATAAAGGGCTTCTTCTTCGTTGGTGCACTGAGACATGTCTCTGTATTCATGACAAGGCCAAGAACTCTGAAAGCTTCCCCCCCTCTTCTTCTTCGATTGTCTCGGACTAAAAAGGAGTTGTGATGTCTTCATTGTTTTATCATATATATTTTTCCATTTAAAGCGGCTCACGGATGAATGTATTTCACCTAGGCTAGACAGCTGGAAGTCATCTGATTGAACAGATGTCACTGTACTGCATTCTCTCTCCTCGTCATATAGCAAGACTATTCTCATCCAGAACGTTCTTTTCAAACAACACAAGTACGTTCTTAGGATAGAACAGGCTCATGTCACGGGTCTAACGCAGGGACACTTCAGAACTCACTTTCACTGGACGGACAAACAAGTCTTCACACGTGAAAACACACACACACACACACACAACCTCCCACACACACACACAACCTCCCCCCACACACACCACACACACAACCTCCCCCCCTACACACACACACACACCACACACCACACAACATCCCCCCACACACACACACCTCACACACACACACACCCCACAACACACCTCCCCACACACACAACCTCCCCACACACACATAACCTCCCCCACACACACACACCCTCCCACACACACACACACACACACACACCCCTCCCCCCCACACACACACACACCTGAACACTTACCTGGACTGACTGCAGAAGAGCATCTTTTTCGCTCAGCCTGTCCTCGTACGCCAGCATCAAGGGGGATAAATATTTCATGTCCAGCTACACAAGGGCAACAAAGATCACAGCTGAGTTTAGCCACATCAATAAATCACAACCCCAACACATTACTGCACACTAATTGCTCATTATAATGTCATTAAACACCAGAAGCTACAGTTTATTGAGGAAATAATTCTCCTCTTCAAATTTCGTATTTTGTAAGTGAATTATTAACATTCATTAACACACTGTGCCCATTTATAAGATCAACCATGATTCCAAACAAGAATAACAAATAATTACTTCTAATCAAACATTTAACTGGGCCTTACACAACTCTAGACGCAGAAAATAAGAGGAAACATGTCTACATTAAGATGCGACAGCTACGACGGAATCTTGAGTAAGTGCTTCCAGGGTGCTGCCTGATCACCGTGGTAACGTGACAGTTCTGACCACCGTGGTAATGTGACAGTTCTGCCAGCTTTGAGACACCAGAGGAGAGAGGGGAGATAATGGATTACAGGCTGTCTACCAGGAGGATTACTCTGGGGGGTGTCTGGGTACAGGGCACAGGGGAGAACTGGCACTATATGGAGGCGAGCACACTGCCCATCAGATGCACTCATCCACACTCAGTCGGTCAGGTGTTAGGTTGGACCTCCGCTTACCCCTCCTCCCTCCCCCCCCTCCCTCCCGCCTCCCCCCCCCTCCCTCCTCTCCTCCCCCCCCTCCTCCCTGCCTCCCCCCCCCCTCCCCCACGTGAGGATGGATGTTGTTTTCCCACTGAGCTGTGGTGAGCGAAGCGTCTCACCAGCCATGGGGGAGCAGATCCTTTCGTCGGCAGACCACCGCTCCTGGAGCTCTGCAGGGGAGAGGAGAGAGAGACCTTGAGAGGGGGGAGAGGAGAGAGAGACCTTGAGGGGGGGAGAGGAGAGAGAGACCTTGAGAGGGGGGAGAGGAGAGAGAGACCTTGAGAGGGGGAGAGGAGAGAGAGACCTTGAGAGGGGGGAGAGGAGAGAGAGACCTTGAGGGGGGGAGAGGAGAGAGAGACCTTGAGAGGGGGGAGAGGAGAGAGAGACCTTGAGAGGGGGAGAGGAGAGAGAGACCTTGAGAGGGGGGAGAGTAGAGAGAGACCTTGAGATGGGGGGAGAGGAGAGAGAGACCTTGAGGGGTGGAGAGGAGAGAGAGACCTTGAGAGGGGGGAGAGGAGAGAGAGACCTTGAGGGGGGGAGAGGAGAGAGAGACCTTGAGAGGGGGGAGAGGAGAGAGAGACCTTGAGGGGGGGAGAGGAGAGAGAGACCTTGAGAGGGGTGAGAGATAGAGAGACCTTGAGAGGGGGGAGAGGATAGAGAGACCTTGAGAGGGGGAGAGGAGAGAGACCTTGAGGGGGGAGAGTGAGAGAGAGACCTTTAGAGGGGGGGAGAGGATAGAGAACCTGAGGTGGGAGAGGAGAGAGAGACCTTGAGAGGGGGGAGAGAGATGAGAGACCTTAGGGGTGGGGTAGAGGATAGATACATGAGAGCGTTATATAGAAATAGACCTTGATAGACCCACGCAACACCTCATCAAGGTACGACTTGAACAACCAGGGTCTGCACTCTGCAGCCCAATCAGGGTCTCACTCTGCAGCCAATCAGGGTCTGCCCTCTGCAGCCAATCAGGGTCTGCACTTGGCAGCCAATCAGGGTCTGCACTCGGCAGCCAATTTCACAGACGCGGTGCACTACAGCGGTAGATAATGAGCCCTTCTATTCCTGCAGTGGTAAAGGTGATGTTTACCATGCTAATTGGACCTGTGCTCTATTGGCCGAGTGCTCAATTAGCAGCCTCTGGGAGCCAGAGTTCATGTACTTAATGTATGTAAATGTATACAAACTGCTACGTTTCATATCACCGTACATATTTATAAAACCAAAGTGCTTGCTTGTTTTATTTTCCTGTTCTACTTTTCTTTAACGCGTTTCCTCATGTAGCTTAACTGACTCCTGCGTGATAGAGGGAGGATGTGGATAATGGTGGGAGAGAGAGAGAGAGGGAGAGAGAGAAAGGAGAGAGAGAGAGAGAGAAAGGAGAGAGAGCGAGAGAGAGAGAGAGAGAGAGAGAGAGACAGAGAAAGCGACAGAGAGAGAGAGAGACAGAGAAAGCGACAGAGAGAACGTGAGGAACAGAGATTCCTCCTAGCAGGAGTCACAGCTGGAGGTAGCCATGATTAAAAGTAAAAGCCTCTCTTGATCAGGCTGGTGTGGAGCTGAACACGCAGAACAGTTGGAAGGTAGTTACTCGAGAACTTAGCCGAGCAAAACGGGCCATTTCGGAACAAAAGACCAACATCCCAGAAGGATCATACCGTGGTCCATACGGTTGGATGTATTGCAATTAGTTTGGTGTATTCTAATGGGAGTAGGATGGAAGTGGGGCCTTCGTCGTACATAGAGGGGTATTGCATTAAAGCTCTTTGACCATATTAGAACACTTTGCTTTGGAGCCAAAAAACGTTGGTTGTCTTTCCTCTCATCGTCGAAACATTTAAGTATCGTCTTCAAACGTACTTGTTTTTCTTTGGCTTTCGAGTCAGTTAAGGGTCACTCGTGCTTAATTGTTTTGTCTAATGTTTCTATTTATTGTCGTTTTGCCTTATTTGATAACTTTGTACAGCACTTAGGGCGGCGTTGGCTGTTTTAAATGTGCTTTATAAATAAACTGACTTGACTCTCTGAACTACTGCTTGGCTAAAAGCAGTTGGCCTGAGGGATTTAGAGAGTGGGTTTGAAAGAGAACAAAAGGGGACTGAAAATGAAAGAATCTCCTGTCCTCTTCCGATGTAGATTCATGTCCGGCAGAGAGAGCGAGAGATAGAGAGAGAGAGAGAGAGAGATAGAGAGAAAGAGAGAGAGACAGACGAGAATAGAACGAGAGAGAGAGAGAGAGAGATAGAGGAGAGAGAGAGAGAGAGAGATAGAGAGAGAGAGGAGAGAGAGAGAAGCGAGAGAGAGATAGAGACAGACAGACAAGAGAAAAGAGACATACGAGAGATATTATGCAAAGAGAGAGAGTAGAGAGATCGATAGAGAGAGAGAAGAGAGATAGAGAGAACGAGAGAGAGAGACGAGAGAGAGACTCCCGAGAGAGAGATGACCAGAGAGAGACAGAAAGAGCAGAGAAGAGAGAGAGAGAGAGAGAGAGAGAGAGAGAGAGATAGAGAAGAGAGAGAGAGAGAGAGAGGAGAGAGAGAGAGAGAGAGAGAGCGAGAGAGAGAGAGAGGAGAGAGATAGAGAGCTGAGCGAGAGCGAGAGGGAGAGTGAGAGAGAGAGAGAGAGAGAGAGACTATGGTATTGAGAGAGAGAAGGCCAGGGTTTCAGCAGCATCGGGTTGTCCATGTTCTAAGCACACCTGCCCTCCTGGGTCGTCAAGGTGACACTGCTTGTAAAGTCCCTGCTGGAAATGTGCGTGGGGGAATGAGTGTGTGTTTCTGAAAGAGAGTGTGTGTGTGTGGGGTGTGTGGGGAGGAGTTGGTGTGTGCGTTTGAAAGAGACAGGGAGAGGTATTAGAGAAGAGCGATAGTGTGCATATTTGAAAAAAGAGAAAGTGTGTGTGTCTGAATGAGTGTGTGTGTCTGAATGAATAAGAGTGTGTGTGTGTGTGTGTGCGTGTGTCTGAATGAGAGTGAGTTTGGGTACACGCTGACCCCACAGGTTGGGGGGGTGGGGTTAAATCTCATAACAGCAGTGGTCCTCCGTATCCGTGAGCAGGCCTGCGAGCGAGCTGACCTGAAAGCTGCCTGAGAGGATGTGGCTCCTGTGGGGACCTGGTCGCTCTTAAACTGAGCGTTCATGTCCAATCATGGAAGCAGCACAGCGGGGTCCGGGACTCTGGACCCCTCCGCACGCAGAGCCTCACAGCAGGGGACCGAGATCAGGGAAAAGGCTTTCGAGCGTGACAAGGAGCGGATGTGAGAGCCACGAGCCTCTTGAGTAAAAGGCTTGTTCCGAGGTAAAAGCTTTTCAGGCGGCGTGATGGGGCGGCAGGGGTGGACATGAAGGAGGAGTTAAATCCACAGAGTGAGGATCTTCACCTTTTCTTCTTTCCCAAGATGCACCTGCGCGAATATGTGTGAGACGGTCACGGCCGTTGTGAGAATGTCTTGCAGACAAGCGTGTGTAACTTCTGAAAGGATGAGCTCCAAATGTTAACCACTGGCCTATAACAAAGGGTGTATGTGTATATACAGGTGCTTGTCATATAATTAGAATATTCTCAATTTATAATACAGATTTCAATTTCCAACAGGACTTGGCACCTGCACACAGTGCCAACCTGGTTTAAGGACCATGGTATCCCTGTTCTTAAATGGCAAACTCGCCTGACCTTAAAACCATCGAAAATCTATGGGGTATTGTGAAGAGGAAGATGGGGGGGGGTGGGATTTTCCTTAGTTGTATGTGTATATAGATATACACGGGAATGATGGCTATTCAACATCAAAGTTTCTTAGACATTATCTGAACTTACGCAATTTAACTTCTCTTGAGATGAGTGAGAACTATCTTGAGATTCTGCTTTGGTTAGGTAATAGAAAGTTGACAGAATCAGTACATCAGCACATCATACTTTCTATCTGCGACTGTGGATGAAAGCAGATGCTTCTGAGTTAACTACGAACAAGAAACATTCGGTAAGCTACTTAGCCTTTAAACTTTTTTTGTCAACTTCAGTGTAATCTATTTAAGGAGCTGAGACTTTTCCCAGCCTACATATTGCATTAACAAGAATATATATTTCTTTAGCATCGAAATAGCCCATCAGAGACTCCAAATTAACTTCAAATTCTCCCATCTCGGCCGAATCATTCACTTAAGTCAGAGACGGTAATTGCATTTCGCAATCTCCCCGCCAAAATCTTCAGTCATTAGGACACGGAGTGTTCTTTGAAGCAGAAAAAGGACCCAAAGTCAAGTCTTTCTCTTCACTGCCGCCAACAACCATGAGCCTCGCACTCCAATCCTAAAAATACACTTTCTTAAATTATTATCCTGAGGAGATATAGTCCCTGAAACTATCTGGATTTAATGGGAATAGTAATCACTAGAGATAATACATCTGAGCCTTTAGCGATGGATTCACTCAGCATGCTGTTAGTTCCCATGGGTACAGCGGAACCTTAAGGGGTAAACAATAAGTGGGTCGCGACTGTACGGAAGACACGTCTGGGATTTGATGGATGATACTATTGTCTTATCCTCGAGACCCTGACATAGCAATTTGTCACAGTTTGAGAAGCTAGATGTTGCCGTTGTTGAAGAATATTTTGAGCATGAAAATGTCAAGTAAGGTTAGATACTACCAGTACATGGCACACTCTCGAAGGGACAACTCAAAATAAAATCATGGATCTTTTCTTTTTTTCTCTCGACAATGTCTCAATTAGTACCAGACGGTCGGTGTGGTTTACCTCGTCCTTGCCCAAGGGTCTGAAGCGGGCCTGGTATCTGCTGAGCTCCACGTTCAGCCGGTGGACGGTCATCTTCAAGCTGTCGTTCTCATCCACCAGCTCCTGGGCCTGCTGCCTCAGACTCAGTAGTTCTGCTTGCTCACCTGCAGGGGGCAGCGCAGGCAACAGACACGCTCATCAGCTCCCTACAGAGACTGCAGAAGAAGACTTCTATTGACAGAATTAGCAAGTTCGAGATAGTCACTACTAAGGGGGATGGTAAGTTGATCCGACGTCCAGGATTTCAATGAAACCCTTCGCCCATCATCACCCCTCCTCCCTGGGTGCTCTCCCACCCCACCCCAGCCTCCTCCGTCTTCCTCCTTCCCACTCTACACACACACACACCTTCTCCCCGGATCCCCCACCCCCCCCCTCCTTCTCCCTGAATCCCCCACCTCACCCTCCTTCTCCCCAGGATCCCCCAGCCCACCCCACCCTCCTTCTCCCCCAGCCCACCCCACCCTCCTTCTCCACCCCAGCCCACCACACCCTCCTTCTCCCCCAGCCCACCCCACCCTCCTTCTCCCCCCAGCCCACCACACCCTCCTTCTCCCCAGCCCCACCCCACCCTCCTTCTCCCCTGACCAGCCCACCCCACCCTCCTTCTCCCCCAGCCCACCACACCCTCCTTCTCCCCCAGCCCACCCCACCCTCCTTCTCCCCTGAGACCCCACCACACCCTCCTTCTCCCCCAGCCCACCCCACCCTCCTTCTCCCCGAAAGCCCACCCCACTCTCCTTCTCCCCCAGCCCACCCCACCCTCCTTCTCCCCAGGTCCCCAGCCCAGACACCCAACCCTCCTTCTCCACCTGCGGTGGGGCCCGTCTGAGCGGAGGCCCTGCTGAGCTCCAGCTGTCTCTCTAGCTGCTGCAGCCTCTCGTGGCTCCTCTGCAGCTGGAGGCTCTGCTCCATGCAGCGCTGCTCCAAGGCCCTGCGCTCTGCCGCCAGGCTCTGGTTCTGCTCCGTCAGGGCCCGAGTCATCTCCCTCTGCACGTCCAGCACCTCCCGGTAGGCCTCACGGGGGCCTTGGGGGTGGGGTGGTGGAGTGGAGTGGGTGGGGGTGGGGTAGAGGGGAGGAAGGGTGGTGGAGTGGAGGGTGGGTGGTGGAGGGGAGGTGGGTGGGTGGTGGTGGAGTGGAGGTGGGTGGTGGAGTGGAGGTGGGTGGTGGAGTGGAGGTGGGGTGGTGTGGAGTGGAGGTGGGTGGTGGAGTGGAGGTGGGTGGTGGTGGAGTGGAGGGGGAGGATATGGTGGTGGAGTGGAGGTGGGTGGTGGAGTGGAGGTGGGTGGTGGAGTGGAGGTGGGTGGTGGAGTGGAGGTGGGGTGGTGGATGTGGGGTGGTGGAGGTGGGTGGGTGGGTGGTATAGTGGAGGGGAGGATAGGGTGGTGGAGTGGAGGTGGGTGGTAGAGTGGAGGGGAGGATAGGGTGGTAGAGTGGAGGAAGGGTGGTGGAGTGGAGGGGGTGGGGTGGGAGAGGTGGGTTGTGGAGCGGAGTTGGAGGGGAGGAGGGTTGTGGAGGTGGGTGAAGGGTAAAGGGGAGGGTGGAGGTGGGTGGAACGATTGTGTAGTGGTCAGATGTATGGAAGGTGGCAGAGAGGACGATAAGGATGAAAACACACCAGGAAACACACACACACACACACACAACACACACGACACACACACACACGACACAACACGAGACAGAGCGAGCAAGGATGAGGACACAAACAAGGGAAAGAAAAAGGGAAAACGTCAACATAAAATCCATAAAAGGAGTGAAAAAATAGTGAATATCTTCAGAGCCCTCAGAACGCCAAGCCTACGAGAAGTTGTATTTTCTATTCATTACTTTGTGACTTAGCCACCGAAAAACAAGCATCATCACTTCTAAAGTGTGGGCGGTGTTGAACACTACAGTGCTGGCTGTGCAGTTTGAGAGTTTATGTTAGACACCCAAAGTAGTTCTGATCAGTATTCCTGGTCCACAACACAGACACATTGGAATTCATCGGCTTTGATGCCTTTTTCGGTTTGACTGTTTGTATAAAGAAGAAGAAGAAAAAAACACTTGTTAAAAACAAGGACAAAAAAGGCGAGTGTTTGACAAAACAAAATAACAAGCTTATGAAAATAACTTTCATTTTCACATACTGAGGAGGGGGGGGGAAAATGATACGAAGCCCATAATAATCAGCATCGCTAGAAAGAGGATTACTCACTGGATGGATTTATGTAACTGCATACAGATTTCTCCAAGCAGGGCCTGGTTGTGTTTGCATAATAGCATAGCTTCATGTTAGTGTTGCCCAAGCTGGTAGTATTGACCCTTCAGCAGTTTAAGCCAGGAAATTGCAATTATCCTGCTGTTGCATCTATCCCAGTAACTAGGACTGGTTTAACATGATTCCTCTACAGGTATACAATTAGTATGCATGGTGGCCAAATCCTACGTGAAATGTCAAGGATCTCATACAATATTTATAGCACATATCCCCAGACTAGCAAAGACGAATCCCCAAGTGAACCAAAAGCAAACTCTATCTCTAGCATGAATGAGGATGAAGTAAGGGCCTGCGTCCAAATAATTTTACTCATCTCTTTAATTTCCTCGCCTCCTACATACAATCGAGAAGTTGCAAGCGGATGTAAGCTGTGGTTAAGATGCCGAGAGGAAGAAACATTGGCAGTAGAACAGAACGAACTGAGCAGCGCATAGCAACAACAACACAACACGACCTAACACAGCACAACACAGCACAACACAGCACACAGCATGATGGATGCAGCTCTGATCTACTAACCTAAACTTCCATCTCTCCTGCTAGATGTGCTCTTCTTCTGGGACTTTTTTGTCGATGAACCCTGGTTTTCTTTGGGAGACTGAGCGCTTGTGTCGTCCGTAAAATCTGGGAGAAAAGAAGAGTCAATATAATTCAAGTAAAATCTATTTGTTGTATTGTGTGGACGTTTAAATATCTATCTTTGCAGGGCTGTGGAGATATCTGGACTAATAACGTCAATTCCAGTCAAGGGCAAACCAAATGTTGGGTAAACAGTATACAAAATGCCATTAACTGTTATAGTCTACTATGGTTTACTATCAAGTGAAAAATTGCCTTTTTGACTGTCTCTTCAGGTAAACTTTCGTTGGTTACGTCACTGAAAACAGTGTCACTCTCTTTAACGACATTTGACAGTGGCTGTCGCTTTATATAAGACGATTCAGAGAACTTTTAAAGTAGGCTACCCTTCTCACTAAGGATATTGCAGAGCAGAGTTAACAAGCTAAAGGCAGGGACAAGGGCATTTTAAGAGACGCGATGGCAATTCTCTGCATTCCAGTTTGATCCATTAAAATTCCTTTCATCGCTAGCCTCACTCATTTCCCCCTCCGAACAACACAGGCCAACCGTCAATTAGTAACACAGAGCAGAGCGAGGCGCACTCAAACGGCGGGAAAGTGTCTTTATGAGACGGGCCAAAAAGATTCAATTAATCTTTGAAATGGAATGCGGCGGTTTGCTCGTTTAGTTTGTAAATCTGACATTTGGTTAATCCACAAGAAGCATCCACGATGAGTGATGTCTTCCTGACCGGGAAACTGGGAGTTCTTACCCGGGGAAGGCATGGCCCTGTTAGATGAAGGCCTCCGCTCCGGTTTTGGCGAAGGCTTAAGGAGGTGCGAGAAAGGGGAGAAGGAGAGAGGGAATGGAAAAAGAAAAGAATGAGTCATTAAAAATACTTTTAATCACCGAAGTAAAACATTTTAAACTGCGCCAGCCTCTCTAATAGTTCTCAGCTGTTATGCAGACTTGGAAGGGCAGGGGAGGAGGGGTAGGAAAGCCTGTCACTGTGGTGATAGCGGCCTCGACATTTAGCATCGTGTGGGTGTGAGATTATCAACTACAATGAGACGGAAATGGGAGGATCGTAAATCCGAGCCATGGC
>CAEFZP010001787.1:0-106243 GCA_903064625.1 Mallotus villosus
TACTGCGTTTGTTGCTATTGGTGAATGCGGTCTTGATAAGTTAAAAAGATCACAATGTCATTACAAATGAAAGCGTTGATTGGTCAAATATTGTTAGCAAATCAATTTAAATTGCCGCTTATTCTACATGCGTTAAAGCACATAATGACTTATTGAATGTCTAAATCAGCATCCAGCTATATATGGAGGGGTTATTCATGGCTTTTCAAGCAGTGTTGAAATGGCAGAAAAATACATTCAATTAGGGTTTAAAATCGGCATCGGTGGTTTGCTTTTAAATCCTATGCTAAAAACTGCGTAAGCTTGTTGCTTGTCTGCCATTACTGCGTTTGTTCTAGAAACCGACTCTCCGTCAATGTCACCTCAGCCGTACACTCGTAATACACCACTTATCTTGCCTGAACTTGTCAATGAAATCGCTTGTTTGAGAAAAAATGCGATTGTTCTTGTTTCTGAACAATTGTATCGTAATGCGGCTCAACTATTTGAGTTGTAGTTTCTTTCATTGATACAAATTAATTTCGTTGTCAAAGTTTTGACTAAATATTTGATATAAAGTTCAAAACTTTGATCAAGTAAACGATTTTAATTAGTCAATTAGATATAATCGATTGTGAAATTAGGTTGGTTAACAACATAAATAATAAGTGTTAACAAAATGGTGATGGTTAATGGACATAGTGATGAGTTTGGTAGGCGTGGTTACCCTACTTTTGATAGGGTATGCTCTATCAAATAACCGCAAAGCGATTAATTATCGCACCGTAGGCGGCGCGCTTGCGATTCAAGCTGCTTTTGGTTGTTTTGTACTTTATGTTCCATTTGGTAAAGACGTACTTCAATCTGTTTCTGAAGGCGTTTCTTCTGTTATTGGTTATTCACATGCAGGTATTTCATTTGTTTTCGGTGATTTAGCCAACTTTAAAGTTGGCTTTATTTTTGCCGTTAGCGTACTGCCTGTCATCGTTTCTTTCTCTTCTTTAATCGCTGTTCTCTATTATTTAGGCGTTATGCAGTGGGTTATTCGTATCATTGGTGGCGCGTTACAAAAAGCGTTGAAAACCAGTCGCACTGAGTCCATGTCTGCTACTGCTAACATCTTTGTTGGACAAACTGAAGCACCACTGGTTGTTCGTCCATTTATTTCAACCATGACTCAATCAGAGTTGTTTGCGATTATGGTTGGTGGTTTAGCTTCTATCGCTGGTGCGGTATAGCAGGTTACGCTTCAATGGGTGTTCCTATTCAATACTTGGTTGCTGCGTCATTTATGGCGGCACCAGGTGGTTTGTTGATGGCAAATTAATCCATCCTCAAACTGAAAAAACCATTGATGAAATGAATGAGTTGCCAGAAGACGAAGATAAGCCTGCTAACGTGCTTGATGCCGCAGCGTCTGGTGCAGCATCAGGTATGCACTTAGCGTTAAACGTTGGTGCTATGTTGATCGCCTTCGTTGGTTTAATTGCCATGTTAAACGGCATTCTTGGTGGACTTGGTGGCTGGGTTGGCTTCCCTCAGTTAACCCTCGAATTAATCCTTGGTTACGTATTCATGCCTTTAGCATGGTTAATCGGTGTACCTTGGAATGAAGCCATGTTAGCGGGTTCTTTCATTGGTCAAAAAATCATTGTTAACGAATTCGTAGCTTACCTGAACTTTGCTCCATATCTAAATGATGCTGCCACAGCTTGTACTAGCGTTGCTGCTGATGTAGTTAAAGACACATTGCCATTGTGCGTAGAGCAGACAGGGCAAGCCATGAGCTTCCGTACTCAGGCAATTATTTCCTTTGCTTTGTGTGGTTTCGCTAACCTTTCTTCTATCGCTATTTTGTTAGGTGGTCTGGGTGCTATGGCTCCTAACCGTCGTCATGACTTAGCGAATATGGGTATAAAGCGATAATTGCAGGCTCTTTAGCAAACTTAATGAGCGCAACTTTAGCCGGTTTATTCCTAGCACTATAGAAAGTTGATTTAAGAAGTCGAAGTTCATTCGGCTTCTTGTTACATAAAATGCAAGTGGTAAAAGCTTTAAGTAACATTATGTAACTTACTCATATCATCGATAACGTTAGCAAACATAGGTTTTGCGTTTTCTGATGGCAAATAGTAGATAATTTATATAAATTCAATGGGTTATCTGTTATTTTTCTAGCAAAAGGTGTTGTTATTTTATTTTTACTGAGTAAGAATGACTTCGCTGTACAACATACTGCTTTTAAAGCAGAAAATTACAATTATGGGGTTGATGATGAAGAACGTTAAATGTTTGCTTTAGCCGCTGCTACCACTGCAATGTTATCTGCTGGCGCTGTACAAGCTGAACAATATTATGGATTTTGCTAACGTATCGCTAACTATTTAGATTGGTCAAATGGAACACTGACAGAACTGCTAAAGCCTTTTATGACGCTAAAAACGACTATTTCTATCTTGAGCTAGAAGGTGGCGCTGGTTACGACTGGGGTGATGTCTATGGCTTTATTGACATGAAAACCCAACTAAGATGCATAAATCTTATGATGACTAAACAACAAAAAGCTGATGCATTCCGAGTTTCAGCCAAAGGCTACAATAGCAGTTAAATATGGTGAACTAATTTCAATTACTATGGTCAAGTTTTCTCATAACAGACTCTGATGGTTTTGCTACTTCAAAACTATGTTCTAGGTGTGAGCTATAACTTCAGACATGATTCTGGTTCTGGGTAAATCCATTCCTTGGTGTCATTATCAGAAATGAACCAGTGCAGCTTCTTCAACGGTGGTATGGCTGGTTGGGTAGGTGGTTATGACTTTCAATCTAGGTGGTCAAAAGTTCTCTGTGACCAACTGGAACGAAATTGAATTTGCTCGTGAACGATGCTAATGCAATGCTCAAGGTGGTAATGGTGGTCTAAACGGTGCTTTAGCTGCTTGGTGGCATCCAATTCCACAGCTAACGACTGGTGTTCAGTATCGTTATGCTTATCATAAGCTAGGTGATAAGGTTACGATAACGGTATCGTTTACACAGTTAAATACAACTTCTAATTGCTAGTTGTATAAAATTGATTGAGCCACTGATTTAACTGAGTGAGTGGCTCTTAAAATTTTTAGCTAAGTTCGATGATGTTCCAAGTGAGTTTAGCTAAAAGTTTTACTGCTATTAAATTTAAGACTTTTTATTTTCGCGCTAAAACGGATTTTTCGCGGTAAGGCAGCTTCGCTTTTATCAAATGATAAAATTGCGCGTTTCTTCCTTCCGGTCTTCATGGATTCAAGTCGTGGTACTCGTTATCAATATTTGATTATCAACGAGTGTTATAACACTTGGCACGTTTGAAGGCTCGGCCATAATAATTATTTTACCTACAAAGCCATAGCCCCAGCACTGCCAGCAATTTTTGCATTTGAATTGATTCAAATGACTACTGGAGAGCCCTTATGAGCAACCTAAATTTAGCAGCACACGCGGTATCAGCTTAATGGATTTAACCACTTTAAATGATGATGATACTGATCAAAAAGTGATTGATCTTTGCCATAAAGCTCTGACTCCTGCAGGTAAAACCGCAGCGGTTTGTATTTATCCTCGTTTTATTCCTATCGCTCGCAAAACCCTTAGAGAATTAGGTGCAGAAGATGTGCGTATCGCTACTGTAACAAACTTTCCACACGGTAATGACGACATTGAAATTGCAGTGACAGAAACAAAAGCTGCAATTGCCTATGGCGCAGATGAAGTGGATGTGGTTTTTCCATACCGCGCTTTAATGGCTGGTAATGAGCAAGTTGGTTATGATCTAGTTAAAGCCTGTAAGCGGCTTGTGGTGATAAATTACTGAAAGTCATTATTGAATCTGGTGAGCTAAAAACACCCGAGCTAATTCGTAAAGCTTCTGAAATTGCCATTGATGCGGGTGCTGATTTTATCAAAACATCAACGGGTAAAGTGCCTGTTAATGCAACGTTAGAAGCCGCTGAAATTATGATGACAGTGATCAGTGAAAAAGATCCTAACGTGGGCTTTAAGCCAGCAGGTGGCGTACGCGATGCTGAAACGACTGCTGAATTTTTAAATACCGCTGAGCGCATTCTTGGCGCTGATTGGGTATCTCCTCGCACTTTCCGTTTTGGTGCATCAAGTCTACTAACTAGCCTTCTTCATACTCTTGAACTTGCTGATGCACCTGCATCTGGTGAAGGTTACTAATCCATTCGTTTGTCTGTGTTTGACATATCCAAGTGACTTCATTTGAAGTGCTTGGGTACTTTAATCAATATGATTTTCATAAAAAATGGGTTTATTGTCGATTGTCGCAAACTCGAATCAATAACTTAATCCTTTATTAGCTTTGTGACATATATCTAAAAGGCTATGTTAGAAAAACGATAGTATCAAAATGTAATAGATTAAATTTATACCTGTGATGGATGGTATTTTAGAAGCGAAAAATTATCGCTTTCATGAGTTTCTGAGCAATTTTAAGAGGCAAAATACAGAGGTAGTTTCATGTTTTTAGCACAAGAAATAATTCGTAAAAACGAAATGGTGAAGCGTTAACTCAGAAGAAATTCAATTTTTTGTAAAGGGCATAACTGATAACTCAGTCTCTGAAGGCCAGATAGCCGCTTTTGGAATGGCAGTGTATTTTCAGGATATGACCATGGATGAACGTATTGCATTGGTCACTGCAATGCGCGATTCAGGCGATGTTTTAAATTGGGATTCGTTGAATTTAAACGGTCCAATTGTTGATAAGCACAGTACCGGCGGTGTGGGTGATGTCACCAGCTTACTATTAGGCCCTATGGTTGCTGCTTGTGGTGGCTATATTCCGATGATTTCCGGTCGGGGTTTAGGTCATACGGGTGGCACGCTTGATAAGTTTGATGCTATTCCGGGTTATCAAACTGAACCGACTAGTGAGCTTTTTAGAAAAGTAGTAAAAGATGTTGGTATTGCCATTATTGGTCAAACAGGGGATTTAGTTCCTGCTGATAAACGTTTTTATGCTATCCGTGACAATACCGCGACAGTAGAATCAATCCCATTAATTACCGCATCGATTTTATCAAAGAAATTAGCTTGTGGCTTAGATGCGCTAGCGATGGACGTTAAAGTGGGTAGTGGTGCATTTATGCCTACTTTCGATCTATCTGAGCAGCTAGCACGAAGCATTGTTGCTGTTGCTAATGGTGCAGGTACAAAAACAACTGCCTTGCTGACAGATATGAATCAGGTGCTAGCATCTAGCGCTGGTAACGGCGTTGAAGTTAAAGAAGCGGTTGATTTTTTAACAGGTAAATATCGTAATCCACGTCTTTATGAAGTCTCAATGCGTTTGAGCATTGAAATGATGTTACTGAGTGGTTTAGCAACAGACGCTGTGGATGCAAGAGCCAAGTTAAACACGGTATTAAATAATGGCCGCGCAGCAGAAGTGTTTGGTCGCATGGTTGCAGGACTAGGTGGTCCAGTCGATTTTGTAGAAAACTATTCAAATTATTTACCAACTGCGAGTATCATTCGTCCTGTTTATGCGAATGAATGCGGATTTGCTCATAGTATGGATACCCGTGAGTTAGGACTTGCTGTTGTTTCACTTGGCGGCGGTCGTCGCATACCTGGTGACAAATTGGATTACAGTGTTGGTTTAACCGAGGTGTGTGCCTTGGGAGATAAAATTGATGCATCTAAGCCATTGGCGGTGGTGCATGCTCAATCAGAAGAAGCGTTCAAATTAGCAGAACAAGCCGTAAAAGGTGCAATTAAGCTATCAGAAATGAAACCTGAGAAAAACCCAGACGTTTATCAGGCCATTCACGCTTCAGATTTGTAAGAGGTAAAGCAATGAAACGTACATTTATTCTCATGCTGGATTCGTTCGGTATTGGTGAAGCTGGCGATGCGAAAGACTTTGGTGACGTTGGTGCTGACACATTTGGCTCTATTGCCCGTATGTGTGCAGAAGGCAAAGCAAATGAAGGTCGCCACGGCCCATTAAAACTACCTAACCTATGTAAATTAGGTTTAGCGATGGCAGCGAAAGAAAGCACAGGTAAGTTTGCTGAAGGTTTTGGTGAGCAAACTGATGTTACTGGTGCCTATGGTTACGCTTCTGAACTCAGTTCAGGTAAAGATACGCCTAGTGGACACTGGGAAATGGCTGGTGTGCCAGTGCTTTATGAATGGGGCTATTTTAGCGATAAGCAAAATTCATTTCCAAAAGAGCTGACGGATAAAATCCTTGCTCGCGCCAGTTTGACTGGTTTTTTAGGTAATTGTCACTCATCTGGCACGGTAATTTTAGAAGAGTTAGGCGAAGAGCACATGTGCTCTGGCATGCCAATTTTTTATACTTCCGCAGATTCTGTATTTCAAATTGCTTGCCATGAAGAATCTTTCGGCTTAGAAAATCTTTATGACTTATGCAAAATTGCCCGTGAAGAACTTGAGCCATATAATATAGGTCGTGTTATTGCTCGTCCATTTGTTGGTTCTTGTGCGAAAGATTTTGAACGTACAGGTAATCGTCATGATTACGCTGTTGAGCCGCCAGCAATCACGGTATTGCAAAAGCTAACCGATGCAGGTGGTGAAGTGGTCAGTGTTGGTAAAATTGCTGATATCTACGCCCACTGCGGTATTACCAAAAAAATCAAAGGCACAGGTCTTGAAGAGCTTTTCGACAGAACGCTTGAGCAAATTGTATTAGCTGGTGATCGCACGATTGTGTTCACTAACTTTGTTGATTTTGACTCGCATTTTGGTCACCGTCGCGATGTAGCAGGCTATGCTCGTGCATTGGAATACTTTGATTCTCGGTTACCAGAATTACTCGCATTATTAAATCCACAAGATTTAGTCATTTTGACCGCTGATCATGGCTGCGATCCTACTTGGAAAGGTACAGATCATACCCGTGAGCATGTGCCTGTTTTAGCTTATGGTGCTGGTTTAAAGCCCGGTTCTATTGGTCATCGTGAAAGCTTCGCTGATATTGGACAATCCATTGCGACATATTTTGATTTGTCACCAATGGAATATGGTAAATCCTTTATCAACGCGTAATTGATGAGCAGAAAATACGTTGGGATATTAAGACCTCTATTTGGCTTTATATCTCAATATTGAAAAGCCGAAGTGTAACTAGATTACTTACACTTCAGTAAAAAAAACTAAATATATACAGAGGTTATTTCTATGGCTACACCACATATCAATGCAGCTGAAGGTGCTTTTGCAGAGACAGTTTTGTTTCCAGGTGATCCACTACGCGCTAAATATATTGCGGAAACATTTTTAGAAAATGTTGAAGAAGTGACCAATGTTCGTAACATGCTAGGTTTTACTGGTACCTATAAAGGTAAACGCATTTCTGTTATGGGTTCAGGCATGGGTATTCCATCATGTTCTATCTATGCTACTGAGTTAATAAAAGATTACGGTGTGAAAAACTTAATCCGTGTGGGTACTTGTGGCGCAGTGAGCACTGACGTTAAAGTACGTGACGTGTTAATTGGCATGGGTGCTTGTACTGATTCACGCGTAAACCGTCTACGTTTTAAAGATCAAGACTTCGCTGCGATTGCTGATTTTGACTTGCTAAATGCTGTTGTAAAAGCGGCTGATGCGCGCGGTACTAAGGTGCGCGTTGGTAACGTATTCTCTGCTGATCTTTTCTATACGCCAGATCCAAGCATGTTTGATACGATGGAAAAAATGGGCATTTTAGGCGTCGAAATGGAAGCCGCAGGTCTTTACGGTGTTGCCCATGAGTTCGGTGCTCGCGCTTTATGTGTTTGTACAGTATCTGATCATATTCGTACTGGTGAAGTAACGTCTTCTGAAGAGCGTCAAACTACGTTTAACGATATGTTAGAAATGACGCTTGAAGCTGCTTTGACTCTGTAATATTTTGATTTTTTAATAAATATCGAGTTGATTTTACTGGCTTCCATTGATGCAATATTTTGCGAATTTGGAAGCTTTTTGATCGTATTCCATCAGTTTCAAAATCAGTTACAGCGATCAATCTTATTTTTATTTCGTTTTTTCATTTTTTTTCTTCTTCGTTTACGCATTGCTCTAATAGCGATAATGCGGCTTTTCTTATAATCAAAGTGCAGTCTTTTTCTAGAAATAGTCTGGCAATTAAAGCGCCGATAACAGTTGCCATTATCAACATGATTTGTTGTTGATTTTCTATTATTTGATCCACATTGAGAAACTCATGCCAGATTAATTTGGGCTTAAGGTGTACCTCAAGGTAACCCAAGCTTTTGTCATTTTGGTAAATTGACTTAACAAACACAGGATAATTTTTTAAAGTTTGATTTATTTTTTCTGCGCTTTGCATTGTGGTGATTAGGTCGTTTACATCATGACCAAAAACGAGTTTAACTCCTTGATGATCATATATGGCTAATGAAACGATATAAGGCGTTTCAACGAGGTTTCGCACCACTGCTGTTAGTTGGCTGTTATCTCTGTGAATTAGCGTTTGCTCGGTTACAAAGATGATTTGATTTAATACGAAGTCCACCAAGATTTTCTCTTGTTGGTGAAGCGCCTGCTGTTTTTCTACTATTCCACTCTGCCAAGTTTTAGCAATCGTAATAGAAAGAATAATAATTATCGCAATATGGATAATGCGGCTTATTTTATATCTTTTTTTCAATCCTTTAACATGCAACACTGGTAGCCTTAATCATTTGAATTAAACAGAGATCAAATTGGATTTATAGAGTAAGTTAATTGCTTTTATTTAAAGATGAATTTCACTTTTTAGTATAGAACTAAAGTGCTACTTATGTGCTAATTTTGATTAGAAGATTTTTGCCATAGATTACTGTAACGATTTGCTAATTGACAATAACCCTTTTTGCTAGGTTTAAGTATTTTGAAACGGCAGCATTTATCTATTTTGAAAGCTTAGCAATATGATAATGGAATAACGGATGATGAAAAAAAAACAAGTGGATGAATTATATCAATGGATAGTTTCTCCTGCTGCTGGTGTTGATGCTTTAAAATCGTTGAATTCTTCGCTGATAACCTTCCACTTAGAAAGTCAAAGCGATAATACAGAATATTTGTCAAAGTCTTTCCCTAGCAAGGCGAGAATAATATGGTCCAATACTGATGATACGCTTTATTTTATTCATTGGTTGCTTGCTGTTAATGAGCCTATTTCTATCGCAAAAATTAATCGAAATCAAAAATTGTATTGTGTTGAAATTATTTTTTTGAAACATAATTTAGAACCTACTGCGGATGGTTCTCAGATTAGTATTAACCTAAATCAGTTTCAGCACTTTTTAGGCCACAATGGGTTTGATGTTCTTTCCTATACAAAGCCTCTGGCACTTCTTAATTCAATGGGTGTGTTAGTGATGGATATGGATTCTACGGCCATTGAAATTGAATGTATTGATGAAATAGCCAAAATGGCTGGCGTGGGTGAAGCGGTTGCCGTGGTAACCGAAAAGACCATGATGGGTGAACTTGATTTCGAACAAAGTCTAAGACAGCGAGTTGCTGCTCTTAGAGGCGCTGATGCATCGATAATTACTGATTTATGTAGCAAGTTACCTTTAATGTCAGGTTTAGAGTCAATGGTTAAGGAACTTCAATCTTACGGCTGGAAAATTGTTCTGGCATCAGGTGGTTTTAGACCCTTTGTCGATCATTTAAAAACTCAGTTAGGTTTAACTGCTTCGTATGCGAATCATTTTGTAATAGAAAAAGAGCGATTAACGGGTGAACTAAGTGGTGATATCGTTGATGCTAATTTTAAGGCTAATGTGCTTAATCTTGTCGCGGATAAGTACCATATTCCTTTTGAGCAGCGAGTAACCATTGGTGATGGTGCCAATGATATTCCCATGATCAATATGGCTTATTTTGGTATTGCGTTTCATGGAAAAGAAAAGTAAAAAATGCCGCTGATGCATGTATTAATAAATTGGATTTGCGAGTTTTACCTTATTATTTGCAGAAGACTAATGGGCTAAATTTAGCACTTTGTTACCGTTGCGGATTATTAGCTGTCAATGGCTGCTGGCTCTTGTTTAGTCTTCGAGGTTGTTTCAATATTTTCATTTGTTGATAGTTCCACAAAGCGCATTTCTACCTCTGTGGTGATATCCATTATTTCACCGACACCAAAGATTAATTTGAGGTTTTTTTGTAAATTTTGGCTGGCTTTAAAGTCATAGAATGATAAATATTGTAGCTCTTTTTGAATGTGAGAAAAGTCAGGCCTTGGAGCTACACCTCGATAGATTTTTAGTGCAATAAATTGACCTTGCTTTTTACTATGACGAATAAATTCCAGTTGTTCTTGGTATTCGCCAACTTTGCTTGATTCATAAAATTCCATTTTAAATGGTTGATGACTAACGGTTAGGAATACTTCGTAGTATGTCATATTCATACTGGCATCCATCGATTTGATTTCATTTACAATATCAGTATTGAAATTCATATTATTATCATTAAATAAGTTTTCCAGATTAAATTGTTCAAAGGTGTTTTTGTTAGTTGTAAATAATTGGCTTAACTTACACTTTTCTTTGCCCGTGGCAACGGCAAAAAGATGTGCTGACTCTTCATCCGTTTGAATAAAAAACGGTAATGAAATAGGCTGCTTTAAAAGTAAATTTTTTAAGCCATCGGTTAATTGTTTTAATTCATTTTCTTCCTCAGATGTGGTGTTTAGCACTTTTTGATTGTTCTGAATTAATTTTTTAATAAATTCCACCCCAACATGTATATCTGAGTCGATGCTTGCCATCAAATGTAGAATCATTCCATTGTTTCGCACATTGACAATCTTATATGGTAAGACTTTGAGAGGAACGGGATCCGATAGGTGCTGCAGCCTTGGTAAGCTAACATAAACAATGTCGTCTGGGTTGAACTGTACAAAGTTATTGAGTTTAACTTGAAATCCTTTGCTTGATATATCTTCGCTGACGCTATCTACGTGGAGTTTCCCTTGCTCTAATTTGACTAAAGTGTGCAGTTCATAGCGAGATTCCTGTACTCGATTGAAGTATTTCATCGAGATCAACTGAGTCGATACTTTCGTTATATTGGGCTGACCGTAATTTTTTAAATCATTGGGATTTGGCTTTTCAGACCAACGCATATAATTTATTTTTGCTTCAGCATTGGTGCAGTCAACGATTTCAATAAAATGAGAAAATCCAGCCAAACAGGCTTCGGTGTTAGCAACGAACTTTTCTTTTTGTCCTGGCAGCACAGAGTTTTTATAACTCTTGGGATGTTTAATGGTATTAAGGTGTAATTGATATACTCGCCAAGAGAGCTTTTGAGCCGCGAATCCAAAGAAAGAGCCTTGATGATTATTCTGTTTTAATTCTTTTAAAGTTGCAGAGTAAAACAAAGTATGGCCTTTTACTTTATGTGTGAAACAAAAGATGAGCTTATTTTCATTATCATCAGGATTCTCAATGAGTTTTTTTAGTCTTGTTGGTGTTAGTAATCCTTCAATTTGGCTATTACGCTCCTCATCAAGCAAATAATTATATATGCCATTATTTCGCTGACTCTTTAGAACGTGACTGCAGTTATATTGCTCATTTTTTTTGTTTATAAATATGGCTAAATGAGGATATTGTGAAAGGTATATTCGCTCTAATGCAAAACCCAAAATCGCTTGATATGCTTTATCAAAGTCAGTTTTATAACGTTGTTTACACATTTGCGCAAGTTGATATAAAGCATTTGAAATATCTTTTCCCTTGGTGATGCGATTTACCCTTGAAACAACATACTGCTTGGAAATTTTTGATTGAAAAACGCTGTACTCAACGGGCTTTTTTAGTGACGTCAGATCAAGCTTATTCGCAATATCACCTAAATAATTAAAATCAATAAATAGCGACTTTTCTAAATCAAATTTATGTTTCAAAGGCAGTCGAATAATGCACGCATTAATTGAAGTTTCAGTCATAATACCTTTGGCATCAGGCTGGAGTTGCTGACGAATAACCACTTTAAGATTGTAATTAATCTGCTCATTTTGGCGATGTAAAATACTGCCAAGCTCAATGGCTGGTATGACAAAGGGAACGGTATTTTTAGATTTATTAGTTTGTTTTTTCTTCTGCTGGCTTTTTATTGTTTCATGGCTTTCAATGATTTTTTCATAAATACCAATAGTTAAATTGTCTTGGTAAATGGCCATGAGCTCAAAAAGTAGTTCTTTACTTACTTCATCAAGAAAGTGCTCGCGCTTGTTGATAAAGGTAGACTCACAGGGAAGATCGGATTTCTCTCTAAAATCAATGGTGCGATTGCAAAGCGCTGTTCGGCGCTCAATTTCCATTTTGATTAGAAACTGTATCCATTTAGGCTCCTTTCGCAACAGCATATCGAACATATAATCAAAATTATTTGCCGAAAAATGCGGAATAAGCTCATCAATCAAATGACTGTGTGATTTAAGGATCATAAAATACTCAATTTTATACTCAAAATTTGCTGGAATATCCTGTTAAACTATTTAGTTATATCCTTAATAAATAGTAGTCAACGGGCAGCTGATGGCAAAAATTAAAACCGCTTATGTATGTAATGATTGTGGACAAGATTTTCCCCGTTGGCAGGGTCAGTGTCGATGTGGTGCGTGGAACACGCTAGTTGAAATGAATTTGTCGGCAACGAAAAGTATAAGTGTAGCCAGTGGCAAGGCGCTTCATTTTTCTTCTTCTGGCTATGCTGGAGCTATCGGTGGAGGATCAAAAAAATTAGCTGAAGTTGAGTCGATTGATGCTCAAAAATTACTGACAGGTATTGGTGAACTTGATCGCGTTTTGAGCGGCGGCCTACCAAAGGCTCGGTAAATATCATATCGGGCGATCCGGGGGCAGGTAAAACTACGTTACTCTCTGATTTAGTGTCGCGGTTATCTCAGTTGATGCCATCCCTTTATTGCACAGCTGAAGAATCATTATCTCAGTTTAAAAATCGCGTTAATCGCTTAAAGCTCACTTGCAATGAGGACAATTTGTATTTAATGGCAGAAACCAACGTTGAAGCCATTATTGCAGAGTTAAGTGCTAAGCAAATTAAATTTGCTGTTATTGACTCTATTCAAGCGGTATCAACGGAATTAGCCAATGGTAGCCCAGGTTCGCCATCTCAGGTGAAAACGGCTGCGCAAGTATTAACTCAGTACTGCAAACAAAATAACGTCACCATGTTTCTGATTGCCCATGTTAATAAAAATAATGAAATTGCAGGGCCGCAGACGCTTGTTCATATTGTTGATGCGCTGCTGCATATTGATACTAATGATGGCCAAGTTCGCACTTTACGGGCAAATAAAAACCGTTTTGGTGATGTGGATACGGTTGGTATTTTTAGAATGACTGAGCGCGGTATGCTAAGTGTTGATAATCCAAGCGAAATATTTCTTTCTGGTTCAACGACAGAATCCTCTGGATCTGCGATTACCTGTATACGCAAAGGAAACCGTAATTTACTCCTTGAGATTCAATGCCTCACCACGGAAACGGAAAGTGAATTTCCTCAGCGAGTGTGTGTAGGCTTAAATATGAATCGCATTAAAATGTTGACAGGAATATTGCGAAAACACACGCGTACTAAAATATTTCACGACACTTTTTTTAATATTGTCGGGGGTCTTAAAATTGATGAGTCTGAAACCTGTATTGATTTAGCCTTGGTTGCGGTATTGCTCAGTAGTCTCAATGAATTTGTTATTCCAAGAACCACCTGCATTATGGGGGAGCTTAGTTTAAACGGTGATGTGAGGCCAATTGATAGCGGCGTACCAAGAGTAAAAGAAGCCGCTCAACATGGTTTTACTGAAATCTTTATTCCTTTTCGAAATTACCATAAATCAATGGAAGGATTAGGCTCTAAAATCATACCTGTTAAAACCATACACGAATTGATTGAGCTGATTCATTAATTAATTGGATAGTGCTTGTATACCCAAACAACTTCAAGAAGCGAGTTTTTAAATTACTAAATATCTTAATTTTAAAGTAATAAATCTTACTTTAATTCGCATCTTGAAGTCGCTTAATGGTATGGACCCTCTACCCCCACAACGGCTTCGAATGAGCCAAGATAGGGTATTAAATTTCTCTCAAGAAGAAGAAGAGGATCCATATGACTAAATTAACAATTGGTGTAGATATTGCCAAGTCTGTTTTTCATTTAGTGTTTATGAATGCCACGGGTCGGGTGTGGACGTAAAAAGAAACTGAAACGTTATCAAATGATTGACTTTTTTACCCAAACAGAGCCTTCAGTTATCGTCATAGAGGCCTGTGGAAGCAGTCTTATTGGAGCAGAGAGCTGACTAAAGCGGGGCATGAGGTTAAATGCATCGCTCCTCAGTATGTAATGTAGTGCCTTATCGCAAAGGAAATAAAAACGACTATAACGATGCAGAAGCAATCGCAGAAGCTTCACAGCGGGCAGAAATGAGATTTGTACCTATAAAGTCACAAGCTCAGCAAGATATACAACTTATTCATCGAATCAGGGAAAGAATGATCGCACAGTAAACTGCGTTAAGTAATCAGATGCGCGGGGTTATTAGCTGAATATGGCATTGTCTTCCCGAAGGGAATTGCCAAATTATTAAGCGCATTACCTGAGACGTTAGAGAATGCAGAAACGGTTTGAGTGCCATGGCTGTCAGTCAGTTTCAAGCATTGCTGGAGGAATTTGCGGTTAGTGCGTAAGCGCATCAAACAGATGGATAAAAATGTTCTTCAGTTATCAAAAGTATTCCAAATTGCGAGCGCTTAATGAGTATGACAGGTATCGGTCCAATCATAGCCGTATGGGTATAGAGATAAAAACCGCAATCAATTTTTTTGCATTTGTTCTTAGTGGCGAATGCATTAATGAAGAATCTTTTTTCAAATTATTCTTTTGGGTAATAAGGGCAAGCTCAAATTCGTGCTCTAAAAGCTTAGGTTCAACACCATTATCCATTAACAGTTTTTTCAGATGACTGATGTTTTCCATATCAATGTATATGCAGCGGCAGCCAATGATTCTATCGTTGGCATGGATAATTTGCATTTCCATTTCAATTTCGATGAGGGATGTCGGCAAAGTGAAACTCAAATAAATCATGCCTGAAATATCAGAAAAAAAATCATTGGGCTTTTCCACTAATGCACCATTAAGGCTTAAATCTAATATCTTGGTATTCCAAAGGGTGCGGTTTTGTTGAAGGTAGGCGGTTGCTTCAAAAAGAAGTCGAGTATACTTTCGTCTGTCTTCCATAATCACTATTCGTCAGTGGAAATCCTAAGCGTAGTACAAAAGTGTGACTTTTGATAAATCATTCGATTAAAAAATGAATAAATAATAACGGTCTGATTTTGTAAAACATAAGCATTACAAATGGTTTAAAAAAACAGGAGTAATTCAATTGCCATAATTCGTCATTATTTCGGTGCAAATATGACTAAATATGAATAAAATCTCTGCCTTCGCACCATAGATGTCAAATTGGTTGTAATCATGATATTCAATTTGTTGGTTGTTGATAGTAATGGATTACTGCCAAAGCAGCTTGAAAAATACCTAGAGCCACAATGTTACCGCTTAATGTCAGTGATTGACGCTGAGCAAATGTGGTATGAATTTAACCGTCAAAATATCGATTTAGTGATATTAAATCTCACTCAAATTGGCGTCGATAGTCTGCACATTGTTCGTGAATTACGGGCAAAATCCCACGTTGGTATTGTGCTGATGAGTAGCAACGTTGATGCTATTGATAAAATCATTGGCCTTGAAATGGGCGCGGACGAATATGTCACTAAGCCCTTTGAAATACGTGAGTTAATTGTCAAAATTCGTAATTTATTGTGGCGTATGTCGCTAGTACGTCAGGCAGAGGTTCGTGTTGCCAAGCAGCTCTCACAGCAAGATAATTTAATGTGCTTTGATGGTTATGAGCTAGATCTCAATAGTCGCAAATTGCAGTTAGGCGAGACACTGATTAAATTAACCAAAGCGGAATTTGAGTTATTAGTAGTATTTGCGCTGCATCCACAGCAGGTGCTTTCAAGACAGCGATTAATGAATCAAACCAGTCATCGAAACCAAGATGTTAATGATAGAACCATAGATGTGATTATTCGGCGGCTGAGAAACAAAATGGCGTCAGAACTTTTGTTACCGTTCACGGTGAAGGATATCTATTTGCGCCTAATATTTGCTCTTGATTTTTTTTGATATATTCACGAAATTCAAAAAATCACAGCCTTGGCTATAATTAATTACATTGTTGATTTGGAAAATGAGTTATGGCAGATATTGATGTTTTCGAAGTGAGTGATGACAACGTTGGTGATAATTTGTTTCGCTGTGTTACATTTCAGCTTGATGATGAAACATACGGCGTAAATGTTATGCAGGTGCAAGAAGTGTTGCGCTACTCTGAAGTTGATTCTGTGCCAGGCTCTCCTGATTACGTGCTTGGGATCATCAATCTTAGAGGGTGTGTTGTTACTGTAATTGATACTAGAGTTCGATTTTCTCTATCAAATGCCAAGCCCTTAAACTTTGACTCGTCATCAAGAATTATTATTGTTGAGATTGATAACCATATGGTTGGTATGCTGGTTGATAGTGTTAAAGAGGTTATTGATATAGATGAATCTAAAATTGACAGTCGATCTAACATAAATACTGAAGATCGAGTGCAATTTATTAGAGGTGTTTACAATAGGAATAATGATCTTCTCATCATTATTGATTTAGATAAAATTTTGAAAAAATAGTAATTATTAGAGAAACCTTCTGTAAGCGTAAACATTATTTTAAGCTGATATTTCCTGTTTTACATCCAGTAAATGGCCTATGTAATTAACATTTGGTGCAATGGACTGATACCAATCATGATGCTTAGTAATAAAATTAACGAATGCACTGGGAAGCGTCAGAGCTTCAATTTCTTTTTGCCATAGACAATTGAGTAAAGGGAAGTAACCTTCTTTTCCTGCTGCTGTATATGAGCTAGAAACGCCAGTATAAAGTTGGTTAGTTTCTAATGTTCGCCACACCTTATTTTGCATTACTTCAACTTTGGTTAGCCTTTGTCCTAAAGGGTTACGTCCGTCATAAAAATATCGAAGGCCATAGGTATAAGGGAAACTGCCTGTACCCGTGCCTTTTACACTGTTATTAGTTGCGCTATTAATCGCTGATTCCAGCGTTTGATAAAGAAAATACCGTGAATTTGGTATTTAACTAATGGGATCTCAAAGGGCAGCAGCTTGCCATAAATATCAGCTAGGCTTAAATTCCCTTTGGATAATGACTCTCTAACACCACCTGCGTTGTGAATGGCGAAATCGATATTTGAATCAAGTAATTTGGCTTCTTGATACATACTACGAGTTACCCAAGGGGCGACTTCACTGCCATTAGGGAGTTTTCTGCTAGGTAATCGAGTGTGCTGCATTTCTCTTGGCAAATAGGTCAGTATCTGACTTTCCATTGCATTGATAGCTGGTCTGTATGCGCTCTCAATAATGCTGCATATTTGAGCGTCTTCTTCAGAGCTTAAAATCCCATAATGCTGCTGAATTTTTTGCTTCAGTGCTTGGTAGGTAGCGTCATTGATATTGTCAGTAGATTGAACAATAAATTGCTCATCCATCATAAAATAATTGTGGCCTTGTAACTTTGTTACTTTACCTAAAGCATCAAGTTCAATGTCTGCTAAACCAAGGGTTTCTGCATATTTACCTGCGTGAACAATGGGAGTACCGTTAATGGTTTCTCCGTATGGCATATTGCTCAAACCTAGCCCACTAAAATCTCCCTGAAGAGTATGACTGTGGCCACCAACAATAAGACTTATTCCATTCGTTTTTTCAGCAAGAACGCGATCGCCATCAATACCTAAATGGCTTAAAACAATAATGTGTTTAATGCCTTGCTGATGAATTTTATTGATGGTGTTGGCTGCGGTTTCAATGGCATTAACAAATTCAGTGCCTGCATCAAGATTAGCTATCTCAGCCATTTGATCTAGGGTTAATCCAAAAATGGCAAGTTGAGTATCATAGAAGGGTTTATAAAGTACTTTGGCCGTTTTATTCGCAGGATCATAATCAAACAATTGAACATGATCCTTTAGTTTGGTGCTATCAGGATTGTTTTCTTTGGTTAAATCCATATTGCCAGCGAGCAGTGGAAAATTAACCTGATCTAAAAAGGCTCTAATAGGAGCATTGCCTGCGTCAATTTCATGATTACCAAGTGTCATCGCATCAGGGTGTAATCGACTTAATAAATCAGCATTGGCTGAGCCTTTAAATTCTCTAAAATAAAGTGTGCCCTCAAAGCTATCGCCCGCATGTAAAAAAAGAAATGGTTGATCACTGTCAGATGCTTGTTGACGTGCTTTTTTTATCTGAGCTGAAAGTCGCGCATAGCCGCCTGAATGGGTATGAATTTTGTAAGTTTGATTGTTAAGCAGAATTTCAAGCTGAATGCGATTAGGCTCAAAATGAGAGTGGGTATCATTGATGTGAGCGAGTTTTAGTTGGTATTTTTTGCTCATGATAAACCTTCTTGAGATTGTGTTACGTGATGCATATATAGTAATGCGCTGAATCGATGTAATGATTGAATATGCAATGATTGAAAATAAATGCTGAAAGATAAAATAAGAATAAAACAGAAGGGAGGCTAGCTCCCTTTTTGTTTGAGGATTTTACTTAGTAACGAATTAACCTTATTCGTGATTAGCGGTAAAATCACCATCATCAGAGAGACGAATACCCTTGTATTTCATTCGTCTTTCCCACAGTTTTCTTGCAAGTTGCTGCATATCAGTAGCAGGGTCATTGATATCAACGATTTCTAATCCTAACATAGATTCGATGATATCTTCTTGAGTTACAATACCTTGGTTATCACCATATTCATCAACCACGATGGCAATTTGTGTATTTCGCTTAATCATTAACTCAAAGATAGGCAAAATTTTTGCTGTTTCAGGTACGACCAGTAAGTTTTTCTTAAGAGAATTAAGCGTTGCTTCTGGATTATCCCTTTCAGACAATAAAATTTCTGTACGGTTAACAAAACCAATAATATCATCATGATCTTTTGCGTAGACAGGAATACGCGTAAAAGGCTTATTGATGTATTTGCTAACAAATTCTTTTTGAGTTAAAGAAACTGGCAGAGAAAACATTACAGTACGCGGCGTCATAATGGCGGTAACAGGCATGTCTCGAACCGTTAGCATTTGCGTCAAAATTTTTGACTCTTGCTCGTCAAGCTCCCCTGATTCATGACCAATACGAGCCATAGCGCTCATTTCTTGTCTAATGTACTGACCTTCGTCACCTTTGCCTAAAAATTTTGTGACTTGTTGTGACATCCAAATTAATGGATAAGTCAGTCTTTCCATCCAAACTAAAATGCTAGAAACACTTGGCGCTAGCGCTCGCCAGTAGTTTGCACCTATGGTTTTAGGAATGATTTCTGAGAAGAAGAGAATAATAAATGTTAGCACCCCTGAAAATACGCCTAACATCTCATCCCCAAAAACTCGAGCTGCTTGAGCGCCTGCAACAGCAGCACCCACAGTATGAGATATGGTATTTAAGGTTAAAATAGAAACCAGTGGTGATTCGACATTTTGTTTTTGCTTGCGAAGTCTCGCTGCCGCTTTTGGGTTTGTTTGCTCAAGGTTCGCAATATAACTTGGTGTGACTGTTAAAAGTACAGCTTCAAAGACACTGCACAGGAAGGAAATCGCAACAGCGATACCAACAATCAGAATGAGGGTTAACATAGGGGGGGGGTTCTAACTCCAACATTATAAGTCAACATTGACTCGTAAATATAATAACACAGCCAATTACGCATAATTATCATTGAAAAAGTAAATATCTAAGGGACAGGTCACGATATTTACAAAATATTTCATTTTTTTGTATTCGTTTCATCAACTTTTTCAAAAGTAAGCCCACTATGGCTAAACTTTAATACAATCTGTATAATTTGCCGCCCTAATTGCGGGTTTTTGGTGTTTTAAGGTCGTTAAATGAGTGAAAAAAAGATCAATTTATTGGATTTAGATCGTAAGGCGATACGGAGTTTGTTTGCCGAGATGGGTGAAAAGCCATTCCGCGCTGATCAACTGATGAAATGGATCTATCATTTTGGTGTCAGTGATTTTTCTCAAATGACAAATATCAATAAAGTATTAAAAAGTCGCTTAGAAAATAGCTGTGTGATTAAAGCGCCTGAAATTTCAACCTATCAAAAATCTGCCGATGGTACGATTAAGTTCGCGATTAATGTGGGCGAAGGCCAAGAGGTTGAAACCGTTTATATTCCTGAAGATGGTCGCGCTACGTTATGTGTTTCATCACAGGTAGGCTGCGCCCTTGAATGTTCTTTTTGCTCAACGGCTCAGCAAGGATTTAATCGTAATTTAACGGTTTCTGAAATTATCGGGCAAATTTGGCGAGTGTCTGAATTTCTTGGTTTTGCTAAAGATACTGGTGATAGACCCATAACCAATGTAGTTATGATGGGAATGGGTGAGCCTTTACTTAACCTTGCTAATGTTATTCCAGCGATTGATATTATGCTTGATGATTTTGGTTTTAGTTTATCAAAACGTCGAGTAACAATTTCCACATCTGGAGTTGTACCTGCTTTGGATAAAATTGGTGATGTGCTTGATGTCGCCTTAGCTGTTAGCATTCATGCGTCAAATGATGCGCTTCGAGATCAGCTTGTACCTATTAATAAAAAATATCCCCTTGATACTTTTTTAGCGGCGATAAGACGTTATATAGCAAAATCCAATGCTAACCGCGGACGAGTGACGGTTGAATATGTGATGCTTGATCATATTAATGACAGTACAGATCAAGCCCATGAACTTGCTAAGTTAATGGCTGATACGCCTTGTAAAATCAACTTAATTCCGTTTAATCCGTATCCAGGTTCGCCTTATGGGCGGTCTTCTAATTCTCGAATTGATCGATTTTCTAAGGTATTAATGGAATATGGTTTAACTGTCATTGTACGTAAAACTCGAGGTGATGATATTGATGCTGCTTGTGGACAATTGGCGGGTGACATTCGTGACAGAACCAAACGTTTAGCGAAAAAGCGTATGTTAGAAAACCAAATATCGGTTAATGTAGGCTAGTCTTCAAATAAGAGATGACTGATTAACGGGTAATAAAAATAAATTTTGGTGTGAAATATGAAGCAAGGATTGCCAGCACTATTTTGGGTCCTCACTATGTCGTCAATGATGACGGCATGTGTCAGTGAGCGAATATATTCAGGAACCGATATTCCTGTTAAAGAAAGGCAACTTGATAAAGCTGCCGCATCAAAAGAGCGATTACGTTTAGGCTTAACCTATTTGCAAAAAGGCAATGTGGAGCAAGCTAAATACAACTTAGATAAAGCCATGGAATATGCGCCAGAAAGTGAAGAAGTGTATATTGGTATGGCTTATTATTATCAAACGGTTGGTGATGAAAAACGGGCAGAAAAAGCCTATTTAAACGCAATTGAAACTAAGAATGCTACTGGAGACTCAAAGAATAACTTCGGTGTTTTTTTATGCAGGCAACAGCAATATGATAGAGCTGAGAAGATGTTCTTGGCAGCATTAAATACTCCGAAGTATACTCGTGTAGCTTCGAGTTATGAAAACCTTGGAATTTGCTCCCGTGATGCGGGTAACATAGCGCAAGCAAAGATTATTTTGTGACAGCGCTTAAATATGATTCCAAACGATCAACCGCGAGATTAGAGTTAGTTAAATTGTCTGTTCAAGAGCACAATTTTGAGTTTGCAAAGGATCAATTAACTCGTTATCACCACGTAATTGGAACGTCAGTGGAAAGTTTATCATTAGGTATAATAATTGCGCAAAATCTGGGGGATAATGATCAGGCAACTCATTATGGTACCCAGTTATTGTCGACGTTTCCTTCTTCCGAACAAGCCAAGCAATATCGAGCTAATTTAGAACAATGACAACACATGAACTTGAGATCCCGACACACAACCAAGATACGAAAGCCACTGAACCTGTTGCTACGGTAGGTCCGATACTTCGCGCTGCTCGGGAAAAATGCGGTTTAACGGTAGATGATATTGCTCAGCAATTACATCTACGTCCTTCTCTTGTTGAAAAACTAGAGGCTGATAAATTTGATAGTGTGGCGTCTGCAACATATGCCAGAGGCTATGTTCGAAGTTTTGCACGTCATGTAGGTGCAGATGAAGAGCTGGTAATGTCTTGTCTTGAACATCAAGTGCCAAGTGTCGCAGAGCCCGAAATGCAAAGTTTTTCTAAAAAAACCAGTATTAAGGCTCGTGATGGGCGTTTAATGATCATCACTTACGTTATTGCTTTTATTCTTATTGCTTTAATGGTGATTTGGTGGGCGCAAAAATCATCTAGTGATCAACTTGATGTGTCTCAGCCGAGTCAGGAAGAAATCGCCGCATCTACTCAGCCGGCTAGTATCACGAATATTCAATCTGTTGATAAACTCACATCAAATTCAAATAAAACCACTGCTGACATAAAAAATTCGGGTTTGGTGATTAACGACACGAGTTCGAAAGATTCAGTGGTTCAAAATTCATCATCGACTAAAGCCGTGACTGAAATAAAGCGCCAAACAACAGCACTAAAAGAAGTGGCTCAGGTTGCAACTCAGCCAGTAACCACAGAAGCTACAGTTAAGACTCCAGCAGAAACACCAGCGACGTCCTTACAACAGGATGTCGCTGGTGATATTGCTAATTTTTCTATCAAACTTAGCGGTGACTCTTGGCTAAAAGTGGATGATGCATCAGGTAATACACTGATCCATGGCGTTAAAAAAGCAGGGCAGTCAATCTCAGTTAAAGGCGTTGAACCTATCAATTTTGTGATTGGAGCGCCTCAGGTTGTAAAGCTTGAATATAATGGACAAAATATAAACTTGGATAAATATCCCAGTGGACGGGTAGTTCGGTTTAGTTTACCTCGCACTTAATAAAACAAGTTCTGAGAATATTGTTAACGAAAATTAAGTGTCGGTACATTTAATCATTCGCATTTATTAACCGTATTTATTATCAGTGCGCTAGATAAATAAAGCGTAATAAACATAACTATATACTTTTAAATAGAGCGTAAATAACTATGTATAATGAAACGCCAATTAAGCGTCGTCCATCCACACGAATTAATGTTGGTAACGTGCCTATCGGTGATGGTGCACCTATAGCCGTTCAATCAATGACAAATACGCGCACTGAAGATGTTGCAGCGACCGTTGCCCAAATTCAAGCTCTTGAAAAAGTCGGCGCTGATATTGTCAGGGTTTCTGTACCTACCATGGATGCGGCTGAAGCTTTTAAACAAATTAAGCAGCAAGTAAAGATACCTATTATTGCCGATATTCATTTTGATTATCGAATTGCCCTTAAAGTGGCAGAGTATGGCGCAGATTGTTTACGAATTAACCCAGGCAACATAGGCAATGAAGAACGTATTCGTAGTGTTGTTGAATGCGCTAGAGATAAAAATATTCCAATTCGTATCGGTGTTAATGGTGGCTCCTTAGAAAAAGAAATCATGGAAAGATACCAAGAGCCAACACCACAAGCGCTTCTTGAATCAGCCATGCGCCATGTTGATATTCTTGATAGGCTTAATTTTGATCAGTTTAAAGTCAGCGTTAAGGCTTCAGACGTATTTTTAGCTATTGAGTCTTATCGTTTACTGGCCAAACAAATTAACCAACCATTGCATTTGGGAATTACTGAAGCAGGTGGTCTACGCTCAGGCTCTGTAAAATCGGCCATTGGTTTGGGTATGTTATTGGCTGATGGTATCGGTGATACATTACGAGTTTCACTTGCGGCGGATCCTATTGAAGAAATCAAAGTGGGCTTTGATATTTAAAATCTCTTCGAATTCGTAGCCGCGGTATTAATTTTATTGCTTGTCCTTCATGTTCTCGTCAAGAATTTGATGTGATAAACACAGTGAATGAACTTGAACGTCGCCTTGAAGATATTGTGACACCAATGGATGTTTCTATCATTGGCTGCGTGGTAAATGGTCCCGGTGAAGCGCTTATTTCGCAAATAGGACTAGCAGGCGGTAATCGCAAAAGTGGTTATTATCTTGATGGTGTTCGTCAAAAAGAGCGTTTGGATAATGACAATCTTGTTGATGTACTTGAAGAAAAAATTCGCGCTAAAGTTGCTATGATGGCTCAGCGAATTCCCATCAATGAATAGATTATTTTTCTGAAATATTTGTACTAAATCGCATTTTGAGGCAGAGGTGTTCTTTTTGATGCTTCTGCCTTAATTTTATCTAAAAGTGCGATAAAAATGCTTTTACTTCATTGAATTGCTCAATTTTTTCGAACTTCATTCAATGTGGCTTGTGCGCTGTTGTACCTTTAGTATTGAACCGCTTATAATGACAGCAATTTTGTATCGTAATATTCAGACGAGTTAATACCGTGGCAAAACAGATCCAAGCGATTCGTGGAATGAATGACATTCTGCCCACTCAAAGCCCGTTGTGGCAGAAAGTTGAGAAGGTCTTAAGGGACGTTGTCAGTGCTTATGGCTACAGTGAAATAAGAACACCGATTGTTGAAAGTACCGATCTTTTTAAACGTTCTATTGGTGAAGTAACTGATATCGTTGAAAAAGAAATGTATACCTTTGATGATCGTAATGGTGACAGTTTAACGTTACGCCCAGAAGGCACAGCGTCTACCGTTCGTGCGGGTAATGAGCATGGTTTACTTTATAACCAAGAGCAGCGTCTTTGGTACATTGGTCCCATGTTTCGCCATGAACGTCCACAAAAGGGACGTTATCGTCAATTTCATCAATTTGGTGTTGAAGTTTATGGTATTCCAACCGCTGACGCCGATGCTGAAGTATTAATGCTATCAGCGCGTTTATGGAAAGCATTAGGCATCAGCGAGCATGTGACACTTGAGTTAAACTCTCTTGGTGATAATCATGAGCGTGCCGCTTATCGTGATGCTTTAGTTGCCTTTTTAGAGCAATTTAAAGATAAACTTGACGAAGATTGTCGGCGCCGTATGTATACCAATCCATTGCGAGTTTTGGACACCAAAGATCAAGGTATTCAAACTTTGCTTGCTGATGCACCGCAGTTAATGGATTTTCTTGGCGAAGAGTCTAAAGCACATTTTGATAAATTATGTGAACTATTAAGTGCAGTTGGTATCAAATATCGTATTAACTCTCGCTTAGTTCGCGGCTTAGATTATTATAATCGCACCGTATTTGAATGGGTGACAGACAGTTTAGGCGCGCAGGGGACCGTTCTTGCGGGCGGACGTTACGATACCTTAGTTGAGCAATTGGGTGGACGCGAAACACCAGCCGTTGGCTTTGCTATGGGCATTGAGCGAATTGTATTATTGCTCGATAGCTTGAAACTTTTAGAAGATGTACCGGCTGCCGTGGATATTTATGTGGCTGCCATGGGTGACAATTGTCAAACTGAAGCCATTAAAATTGCTGAAGAGCTTCGTAATCAAGTACCACACTTAAAAGTGATGAGCCATTGCGGTGGTGGTAACTTTAAAAAACAAATGAAGCGTGCCGATAAAAGTGGCGCTAAGGTTGCTTTAATTATTGGTGAAGATGAACTAGCTAATAATCAAGTGGCAGTAAAACATTTACGCAATACTAACGAGCAGCAAACTATCGCAAGGAATGAGTTAAGCACCTATTTAGCAGCGCTTATCTAATAAAGCTTATCTAACAAGAGGATGTTAGCGTGGAAATTTATAGCACAGAAGATCAACAAGTTGATGCTATCAAGCAATTTTGGAAAGACTACGGCATTAGCATTATTATCGGTGGCGTGGTGGGTTTAGGTGGACTTTATGGTTGGAGTCACTATTCAAATAGTAAAGTTGATAATGCTGAATTGGCTTCTGAGGCATACCAAAAGCTGGTTTCTGAAAATCTAAATGTGTCAGGTCTTTCTGGTCAAGTTGCCAAATATGACACCGAGCATAGCTCAAAGGGTTATCAAACCATGCTTGAGTTGATGCTAGCTAAAAATGCGGCTGAAACAGGTGATTTTGCCAAAGCTGAGCAAGCGTTAAATCGTGTTATTACTGTCAATGCCGATGAGGCAATGACCATATTAGCAAAACTACGTTTAGCAAGAGTGCAAGCGGAGCAGGGACAACTAGACACAGCTATTGCAACGTTAGATCAAGTGACGGCAGCATCATTTTTATCCCAACGTGATGAATTAAAAGGCGATTTTTTAACTCGTCTTGGTAAAAATGACGAAGCAAAAAAAGCATATCAAGCAGCAATCGATTTAGGTGGCATGCAAAGCAGCCCCGCATTGCAAATGAAACTTGATAATTTAAATAAGGCTTAGGGAATTGCCAATGAAATTCTGCTGTAAGTATTTGCTTGTTGCGAGTTTAAGCTTGGTATTTTTATCGGCTTGTTCCTCCACCGATGTTGACGAAGATCCTGTCAGCCTATTGCCGCAAATTACGGCCAGTGTTTCTCCCAAAATTGATTGGAGTGCACAGGTTGGTGATGGTGTTGGCAAGTATTACTCCCGTCTACAGCCTGCGGTGCGTTATAACAAAATTTTTGCAGCAGATAGAAACGGCTTAGTTGAAGCCTTTGATGAACAAACGGGTAAAAAAGTTTGGACACAAGATTTTAGCAAAGAATTTAGGGATAATATTTTAGCTAAAAATAAAGGCGCTCGTTTATCTGGTGGTATCACAGCAGCCAGAGATAAACTTTTTATTGGCAGTGAAAGCGGTATTCTTGCGGTTTTGAATGCGGATGATGGCAAAACTTGTTTGGACTAAAAAAACGGACGGTGAGCTATTATCGCTTCCTACCATCGCTGAAGACATGGTTGCTGTAACTACTGGCTCTGGTGTGTTGGAAGCCTTTAATATCGAAGATGGCAAGCACCTATGGAGCTATGAGTCTTTGATGCCAAGCTTGACGTTACGTGGTACAGGTAGCGCATCCTATGAAGCTGGTGGCTTCTTTGTAGGGACAGCAGAAGGAAAAGTTGCTGTTATTATCAAGAATAACGGCCAGCCAGCTTGGGAGCAGGCAATATATACGCCAAAAGGCGGTAATGAATTTAGCCGTATGGCGGATGTTGATATGGCGCCATTGATTGTGGGTAATGAACTTTACGCCGTAAGCTTTAATGGTCATTTGGTTTCAATGGAATTACGTAGTGGCCGCATCTTATGGTCACGCAAATATTCCAGTTTTGATGAATTAGCCATTGCAGGTTTAAGTTTGTTTGTGGTTGATGATCACAGTCGAATTTACGCTGTCGATAAGCGAAATGGGTTAGAGCTTTGGAGTAATAACCTATTAAGTGGTCGGCAGTTAACGTCACCAACAGTTTATAAAGATTATCTTGTGGTTGGTGACTTTGAAGGTTATTTACATTTTATTGATCTTAGCGACGGCAAAATAGTCGGACGCATTTTGATCGACAGCGATGGGCTATACAGTCGTCCCGTTGTGGCTGATGGTAAATTGTATGTTCAAGGACGAAGCGGAAAAGTTGCAGCAATTTCATTGCCATAGAAAAAAAATAATTGAGTTTTTAAGCCCTCGGAAAGTTAATTCTGGGGGCTTTCTATTTAGAGAATGAGGCAAAACATGATCCCTGTAGTAGCCCTAGTGGGTCGTCCTAATGTGGGCAAGTCAACGCTATTTAACCGTCTTACGCGAACCCGTGATGCGTTAGTTGCTGACTATCCGGGTTTAACTCGTGATCGTAAATACGGTCGCGCCCATTTATCTGGCTACGAATTTATCGTAGTCGATACTGGTGGTATTGATGGTACCGAAGAAGGCATTGAAACTAAGATGGCTGAGCAATCTCTTGCCGCCATTGAAGAGGCCGATGTTGTATTATTTTTATGTGATGCAAGAGCTGGTTTAACCGCTTCAGATCAAGCCATTGCCCAGCATCTTCGTAGTCGCGATAAAACCATTTTTGTTGTGGCAAACAAAGTTGATGGTATCGATGGTGATTCCGCTTGCGCTGAGTTTTGGGCATTAGGTCTAGGTGAAGTTTATCAAATGGCTGCGGCGCAAGGCCGCGGTGTCACCAATATGATCGAGTATGCGCTAGCACCTTACGCTGAAGCGTTGGGTATCAATAGAGATGATGAAAACGAAGAAGCGCATGATAAGCGTGAATACACCGAAGAAGAAGCGGAAGCTGAGCAGAAGCGTTTACAAGAATTACCAATAAAACTTGCTATTATTGGTAAACCTAACGTGGGTAAGTCAACGCTGACTAACCGCATTTTAGGTGAAGAACGCGTCGTTGTTTATGATGAGCCTGGCACGACTCGTGATAGCGTGTATATTCCTATGGAACGTGATGGTCAGGAATACGTGCTCATTGATACTGCGGGCGTTCGTCGTCGTTCAAAGGTGCATGAAACCGTAGAAAAATTTTCAGTCATCAAAACGCTAAAAGCCGTTGAAGATGCGAACGTCGTTTTATTAGTGATCGATGCCAGAGAGGGGATTGCAGAGCAAGATCTGGGTTTATTAGGTTTTGTGCTGAACTCTGGCCGCGCTCTAGTTCTTGCCGTTAACAAGTGGGATGGCATAGATCAAATTGTAAAAGACCGAGTGAAAACAGAGCTTGATCGCCGGTTAGGCTTTATTGATTTTGCTCGAATTCACTTTATTTCTGCGCTTCATGGTACGGGCGTTGGTCATTTATTTGAATCCATTAAAGAAGCTTACGAAAGTGCGACTCGCCGCGTTGGTACTTCAATGTTGACTCGAGTCATGCAGATGTCACAGGATGATCATCAGCCACCAATGATTAATGGACGTCGTGTGAAGCTTAAGTATGCTCATGCTGGTGGTTATAATCCTCCTATTGTTGTTATTCATGGTAATCAGGTTACTAAGCTTCCAGATTCTTACAAACGTTATATGATGAATTATTTCCGCCGTTCATTAAAAGTGGTTGGAACGCCAATTCAGCTACGTTTTCATGAAGGTGATAACCCGTTTGAAGGTAAAGTTGAAAAATTGACCTTAAGTCAAGAGCGCCGTCGTAAGCGCATGATGGGACATATTAAGAATAAAAAGCAAAAGTAACTATTTGGATTCAATGAGCTCTAAGGTGACTCGTTCACCTTTAGTTACATTGCGTTTTACTCGAGATCCCAAAACATTGTCATAGTGTTTTGGGGCTAAACCAAAACCGGGGCGAATTCGTCGAATGTGCTTTTCGGTGATCACTTCACCTTGCTTCAGGTTTTCGACAAAATAGATGGAACGTCGAAAAATTTTATTTTGATCTTCAACAGCAGGGCGCTTGAAATCTTGGTTTCCAAGCGCTTCAAATGCACCTTTGCATTCATTGACTAATGCCGCCATTTCATTTGGTTCTAGGGAAAATGAACTATCAACGCCACCGTCATCTCGGTTCAAAGTAAAGTGTTTTTCTATTAATGTAGCGCCAAGACCTGTTGCAACAATGCTGGCGGTATTTCCTAGTGTGTGATCAGAAAGGCCGACTTGTACTTTAAATTCATCACGCAACTTTATAATTGAATTCAAATTGGCTTGATTTAAGGGCGCGGGATAGCTGCTAATGCAATGAAATAATCCAATTTCACTGCATCCATTCATTTTTGCAACTTCAATGGCTTCACCAATTTCAACTAAATTTGCCATGCCTGTAGACATTAATATTGGCTTATTCTTTTTTGCCATATATTTAATGAGGGGAAGATCGACTAACTCAAAGGATGCAACTTTGTAAGCAGGTGTATTGAGTGATTCCAATAAGTCCACCGCAGATTCGTCAAATGGAGATGAAAATAACGTTATCTCAAGATTTTTTGCATAATCAAATAATGTTTTATGCCACTCAAATGGTGTAAAAGCTTCACCATACAAATCGTATAAAGTACGTCCCTTCCAAAGCCCCTCTTTGATCGAAAAGTCATCTAAGTTAGAATCAATTGTCATGGTGCCTGGAGTATATGTTTGCAGCTTAACGGCGTCAACGCCAGATTGCTTAGCCGCTAAAATAGTGGCTTTAGCACGATCAATGGAGCCATTATGATTGGCAGAGATTTCAGCAATAATGTATGGAGAATGGTTAGCAGAAAGCGCTCTACCCTGAATCAAAATAGGATCAATCATATAACTTTCCTTTAGAGTTTCTGATTTAACTCATTTTTTTTGTTATATCAAGCCTAGTTGATAAATATTGGGGCTGCGTGATCCTATGTGTAGACATAAAATTATTTGATTTTAATTTAACTGATCCCTTGCGACTTTCAGGCAGTTAATAATGCTGTCGGCATCCTTAAATATTCTAAGTTCTCGAAATAATGCGTCAGCCTCTGGATATTGTCGATTGAGATAGTTAAACCACTGTTTAATTCTGCCTGGGTAATAACAGCTTTTTTGAGTAGTAAGTTCTTGCTGACTGTACTTAAGCACCAAATCAAGGGTTTTAGTCCAAGAGTACGGCGCATCATTATTCTTAATGCAGGCTCCCAAGTTAGGTAATGAAATGGCACCGCGACCAATCATTAATCTATCGCATCCGGTCAATTCGGTGCAGCGTTTTGCATCTTCAGCACTCCATATTTCACCGTTAGCGACAACAGGAATGGTTAACACTTTACGTATTTCAGTGATGTATTCCCAATAAGCAGGCGGTTTATAGCCATCAACTTTTGATCTGGCATGAACGGCAATTTCATTTGCACCTGCATCGGCAACGGCGTGAGCAATTTCTAAAAATTGGGATTTATCGTCAAAGCCTAAACGCACTTTTGCCGTAACAGCTTGTGATGCTGGCAATGCGCATTTGACCGTACGAATAATTTGGTAAATCTGCTCTGGATTTTTAAGCAATACAGCGCCGCCATTACTGCGATTAACCATTTTTGCTGGGCAGCCAAAATTAAGATCGATTCCCTTTGACCCAAGCTCTGTTGCTCGCATTGCATTGACTGCCAGCATATTGGCATTTTGACCTAACAATTGAACTCTGACTGGCGTGCCGTTTGATGTGTAACCATTATTGATTAACTCTGGGCACATGCGAAAAAAAACTTTATCTGGCAAGGCTTGATCAACCACACGAATAAACTCTGTGACTAATAAATCAAAGGAGTTAATTTTTGACAGAATATCCCGCATTAAGTGGTCAACAACACCTTCCATAGGCGCGAGTATTACAGCTGTGGTCATAAAATTCTTAATCAATTGGTGCAAGGGAGCGCAGATTTTACATGATTGATTTTTTTACTCCAAGTTTGTGGTTTTTTAGTAGTACGCATCTTAGTTATGGTAATAAAGTTTTACAAATCGCTACCAATCATATTTTTGAAGATATTGCAAGGATGTTCCGTTTGATTTATAAAGGGTATTCAGTGATAAATATCTCATTTATTGAAATAAAATGATTATCTCTTTGGTCTTATGGGGTGTGTGGGATTTTTTATCGATTAATAACAAAAATAACAGAGGAACCAATTATGAAAACCAACAAAATTAAAACCGAAAAAAAGAGTCATATTAAAAAGAATGCTCTTGTACTAGCGCTTGGTACCGTTGTTTTATCTGCTGGTGCATTGGTTGAAGTGGAAGCAAATCCGTTTGGCTTTGAAGAGATGCAATCAGGTTATCAGCTTTCTAAGTTTACTGTGGACGCTAGTTGTGGCGAAGGTAAGTGTGGTGGCCCTAAGTCATCTGAAAAGTCTACTGAGTCAGCTTGTGGTGAAGGTAAGTGTGGCAGCTCTAAGTCATCTGAAAAGTCTACTGAGTCAGCTTGTGGTGAAGGTAAGTGTGGAGGCTCTAAGTCATCTTCTAAGTCTTCTGAGTCAGGTTGTGTTGATGGCCAATGCGGTAGCATGAAAAAAACTAAGATGCTGGTTGTGGTACGGGCAAATGTGGTGGTAGCAAATAGTATTCGATTAGCTCTGCGTCATAATTTGAGGGCCGAAGGAATGTCCCTAAGATGAAGATATTCATTAAGTTTTCACCACTAGTGAATTCCCTCAGGATCTCATTTAGGCTTAACAATAAATAAAGGAGAAGGCAATGAAAAATGATATTGTTGGTCTAGGGTTAAAGCGTGAGATGCTTGATGAGCTTTGTCACAATAAACCGCCTCAAATTGACTTTTTTGAAGTTGCTCCTGAAAACTGGATGAGATTAGGAGGCCGTTTTGCTAAAAAATTTCGTCAGCTCACCGAACAACATACTTTTGTTTGCCACGGATTGTCACTTTCAATTGGTGGTCCTGAAGCTATTGATGTTGAGTTTGTTAAATCAATTAAAGCATTTTAGATACTCATCAAATTAACATATATTCAGAACATTTAAGTTATTGCAGCGGTTTAGGGCACTTATATGATTTGATGCCGATCCCTTTCACCCATGATGCTGCTCGACATGTGGCTAAACGTATTAAACAAGTTGAAGATATTATTGAGAGACCGCTCACTATAGAAAATATTTCTTTTTATGCGGCACCTGGTGCGGAAATGACCGAGCAAGAATTTGTTTGTGAGGTGCTAAAAGAAGCAGATTGTCAGTTATTATTAGATGTGAATAATATTTATGTTAATTCAGTTAATCACGGTTATGATCCTTTAGCATATTTAAAAGCAATGCCGACTGAGCGAATTCGCTATTTACATATTGCAGGGCATTACGTTGAAGCTGAAGATTTAATTATTGATACCCATGGGGCTGAAATAGTTGATCCAGTTTGGAAGTTATTAGCAGAATGCTATGCATTTCATGGTGTTTTTCCCACATTACTTGAACGAGATTTCAATATTCCGCCTTTAACCGAGTTATTAGTTGAAATTGATAAATCAAAAATATTCAATACTCAGCAGTAAATCAACAGCGGAGTGCATAATGGCATTTATTGACGTTCAGCAGTCATTTATTAATTACATTCGTGATCCTAATTCTCCTTTACCAAAAGGCACTGATGAGCGGCATATGGCCGTTTATCGGGAATTATTTTTTAATAATATTGATGGACTTATCTCTAATGCATTTCCAGTGCTTAAAAGCCTTTATAGCGATAATAACTGGCAAACTCTGGTTAACACTTTTTATTTATCCCATGATTGTAAAACACCGATTTTTAGCGGCATTTCTAAGGAATTTTTAACATTTCTACAAATGGGTTATCAATGTAAACCATCGGCACCGATTTTTATTCTTGAGCTTGCTCATTATGAATGGATTGAATTGGATGTTGCCATACAAATGGATAATTCCAATCAGCATGTGATTAGTGACGAAAACATAGATGGTAACTCTTTATGTTTATCTGATCTTGCGAGAATCGTTCAGTATTCATTTGATGTGCAAAATATCAGCGTAGATTATCAACCGATTGAAGCATTAGATATGCCGGTATTTTTTTGTGTTTACCGCGATCTTGCTGATGAAGTGCAATTTTTAAAACTAAATCCTCTTGCAGCGCAACTGTTGCAATTTTTATTTGAAAAACGCTCAGCTAATTGGTCAGAAATAATCAGTTGGTTAAAAACTAATTTTACGCAAATAGAGTCTTCGGCACTTGAAAGTGGTGCTCGGAAATTAATATTACAAATGGTTAAGAAAGGTGTCGTTAGACGTTTTTCATGAGTAAATGATAGTTTTATTCCTCAAATAGCTAGTTGCCAATGAGAATCAGTTCCATTAGGAATAAAGTTAAAGGTATACTTTAATTAATGTTGCTGTTTTAGACTGGTAGTATCGAATGGTTTTTAAGCGAGGTTTTTTCTAATTTTAGGTCTTAGCAGCTTGGTTGCAGGGTTCATTGGTATTTTGCTACCGCTTATTCCGACAGTACCTTTCATACTATTATCAGCCTATTGTTTTGCCCGTTCTAGTCAGCGTCTACACACATGGTTACATCAACATCCTTGGTTTGCCGATGCGTTACAAAATTGGAATGAAGAACGCGCTTTAAGAAGGCCTTTAAAACGTAAAGCCATGTGGATGACGCTGCTCAGTTTCTCAATCAGTATTCTTATGGTTCCAATTCTTTGGGTTAAATTAATATTGACCTGCATGTGTGTTGTTTTGCTTCTTTATCTTTATCGCCTTCCTGTTATCGATTAAATTAATCATTACGCCTGTGATAAGTTTAAAATTTTTGTAGTTTGGTATACTTTTGCCATGGCTATTATGGTTGCAACTGATGTTAAAGCAGCATAAGCTTTTTTGATGTTCAAGGTGTTCAATTTTTTTGTAATGTCTCATTATGTCAGCAGCTTTAATTTGATTAGAAAATTTTTGTATTCAGACTCAAGTGAGTGTGGGTTTTATTTGTCGAATTTCACCTATTAAGTAATTGATTATGTTAATGAACCAAGAGAGCTTGGCGCTTATCAAGCAAAGTATTAAAACCATTCCAGATTATCCCAAAGCAGGTATTTTGTTTAGGGATGTCACCAGTTTGCTAGAAGATCCTAAAGCTTATAGCACAACGATTTTTTTGTTGGCTGAACATTATAAAGATCAGGGCTTTACTAAAATTGTGGGTACTGAAGCGCGGGGATTTTTATTTGGAGCACCTTTGGCGCTGGCATTAGGTGTTGGTTTTGTGCCAGTGCGTAAGCCTGGAAAGTTGCCAAGAGAAACATTAGCTGAAAGCTATGAGCTTGAATATGGTCAAGACACGCTAGAAATACACAAAGATGCTATTGCTCAGGGTGACAAAGTACTTGTTGTTGACGATCTTTTGGCAACTGGCGGTACGATTGAAGCGACAGTTAAGCTTATTCGTCAACTGGGTGGTGAAGTAAATGATGGCGCTTTTGTCATTTCATTACCAGATCTTGGCGGTGAGAAGCGTCTTGAAGAAATGGGCTTAAAATTGGTGACGCTTTGCGAGTTTGAAGGTAAATAGACGCTAGATTTGATGCTATTAGGAAGCTAAAGTAATTCAAAAAAGGCACTAAAACAGTAAATTGTTGATAGTGCCTTTTTAGTTTTTTAAATACTAATTACATCGAGGTTTTAATATCTATCTGCGTTCATGACTTTTACCCATGCACTAACAAAGTCATTAACAAATTTACTTTGAGCATCATCAGATGCGTACACTTCAGCCACAGCTCTTAATTCTGAGTTAGCACCATAAATTAAATCGACCGATGTTGCAGTCCATTTTGGAACGCCCGATGCTCTGTCTTTACCCTCATAGATACCTTCAATAGGTGATTTTTCCCATTTTGTTTTCATATCAAGTAAATGGACAAAAAAGTCATTACTGAGCGCTCCTGGTCGATGAGTTAATACGCCAAGTGATGATTCATCTGCATTAGCATTTAAGCTTCTCATACCACCTAAAAGCACTGTCATTTCAGGAACCGTCAAGCCTACATATTCGCCTTGTCTACCATCATTCGCGTTGGATCCATATAACTGGAAGATTGATAGTAATTCCGAAAGGCGTCGGCGTTTGGCTCTAAGTAAGAGAAAGACAATATATTTGTTTGCGCCTGTGATGCATCAACACGACCGGGTTTGAAAGGAACATTAACCGGATTCCCCGCTTTTTGGCTGCACTTTCAATAGCAACATTGCCACCTAATACGATTAAATCGGCTAATGAGACTTTTCTTCTCGCTGATTTTCGATTAAACGCATTTTGAATCGATTCAAGTTTTTGAAGTACTTTTTCAGTTCCCTTGGGTTATTTACCGCCCAATTAATTTGAGGTTCAAGTCGAATTCTAGCGCCATTGGCACCACCTCGCATATCGGTAACTCGGTGAGTAGAGGCTGAAGCCCAAGCTGCTCTGATTAATTCTGGAAGAGTTAGGCCTGATTTAAGAATTTGATTTTTAAGTTTTCGAATGTCTCTGGCATTAATTTGCTGATAATTTGCTTTAGGAAGCGGATCTTGCCAAAGCAGTACTTCTTGCGGTACTTCGGAGCCAAGGTAGCGGGCTCTTGGTCCCATATCTCTGTGAGTTAACTTAAACCAAACTTTGGCAAATGCTCGCTCATATTCTTTTGGATTACTGCGAAAGCGCTCAACTATGGCTCTGAATTTGGGATCTTCTTTTAAGGCAATATCCGTTGTGAACATCATAGGTGGATTTCGCTTCCCTTTGATGTGAGCATCGGCTACCAATTTGTCAGCGGCAGGTGTGTCTGGTCGCCACTGTTTAGCGCCTGCAGGACTTGTGGTTAATACCCAGTTAAAGGTCATGAGATTATCAAGAAAATTTATTGACCAATAAGTTGGTGTTACTGTCCAAGCGCCTTCAAGACCACTGGTAATCGTATCTGCGCCATTACCTGTTCCACAGCGATTTTTCCAGCCTAAATTTTGTTGTTCGATAGGACTTGCTGCAGGTGCTTTACCAATACAGTTTTTAGCGTTTCTAGCTCCGTGTGACTTACCAAATGAATGACCGCCAGCAATTAATGCTACGATCTCCTCATCATTCATTGCCATACGTCCAAAAGCAGAACGAATATCTTCAGCGGCTAAAAGGGGATCAGGTTTTCCATTAGGTCCTTCAGGATTAACATATATAAGCCCCATTTCTGATGCTGCAAAAGGTTTTTTTAACTTGCCTTTTTTAGTGCGACGCTGATCTTTTAGAAATTGAGTTTCTGGTCCCCAATAAACGATGTCTGGCTCCCAGTCGTCAGCTCTTCCTCCTGCAAACCCAAAGGGTTTGAATCCCATTGACTCTAAAGATACGTTTCCTGATAATACCATCAGATCAGCCCAAGACAATTTTTTCCCGTATTTTTGCTTCACGGGCCATAACAATCGACGCGCTTTATCTAAATTTGCGTTATCAGGCCAGCTGTTTTAAGGTTCAAAACGTTGTTGACCGCCAGATGCGCCTCCTCGGCCATCGTGAACGCGATATACACCTGCACTGTGCCAAGCCATACGTATAAAAAAAGGACCATAATGTCCCCCAATCCGCTGGCCACCAATCTTGAGAGGTTGTTAAAACCTGTTTTATATCTTTTTAACGGCTTTCAGATCTAAGGTGGAAAATTCTTTAGCGTAATCAAAATTTTCACCGTAAGGATTTGATTTTGGGGAATGCTGTCTCAAAGGGGCTAGGTTAAGTAGGTTAGGCCACCAAAATTGATTATTGTGGACTTCATTAGGTATTGGTTTGTCAGAAACTACAGAAGGTTTTTTTTCAGGTTCATTTTTAACTGTTGTGCATCCTGCCATCAACCCAGTTGCAATGATGGCTGAGATAATTGGTGTTAGTTTCATGATGTTTCCCTCACAGAAATTAACGGATGATTTATTGATTATTTAAAAAAATAGATGCCTTTTTTATTCTTTGACGAAAAGGAATGTTAAACCGCAAGTAAATTGACAATTATGCATTCCTGTTTGTGACATATTTTGAATAGGAGTACAGGTAGTTCAGAGAACATCAGTGTCATAAACTAAATATCGATACATAGACAGGGTTAGGCAGCATTAAATTTCAATGTAACAATTGTTACATTGAAAAAATTCATAATAAGGGGAAGGCTAAATTGAAATTTTTATAACTAATTTTAACTTCTAAGTAATATATTGTTTTTGTAAGTGGTTGCGGAGGTATAAATGACTCCAAAGGTCACTCAAAAAGGCTTTATTACGAATTCAAATGAGACTGCTGACGAAGAGAACGCAGTAAAGCCATCATCTGACGTTTCAGTAGTTGAGAGCAGTGAATCCTTTCTGCATTTTGTTACGCCAGAAGATACTAAAAAACAAATGCTTCTCTTTACCAACCTTTTATTCCTCCAGCTTCTACTCCTGTAGAGCAAATGAAATAGCTGAGCTTTCCTTTGCTAAAGCTTGCTTTGGTACAGATCATCGTGAAGATCCTGAATTGGTGATGAGCATGATTAAGTATGGTGTGCAAATCGATGCAAAAAGGGCGTCAGGCGCAACACTTTTGATGGAAGCATCAGCTAGAACAGATTAGCAACGGTGACAGTTTTATTAGAGTGTGGAGCAGATCCTAATGCATTTACGGTACGAGGAATTACAGCGTTGATGATGGCCACAGAAGCTGAACTTCCGTGTATGGGTTATCATTGTCAGATAATTGAAACATTACTGGCATATCATGCTGATGTGAATAAAAGGAGTATCACGAATTGGACTGCGCTTCATTCAGCATGTTTAAGAGGGCGTTCATGCGTAATTAAAATATTGTTAAATGCAGGTGAAGATATTTCCCTTCGTGAATCAATCTGTGGAGATACTCCTCGAGGAGTGTTAAATCGATATGGTCACCTTTCGTCCCTTGGCGTGTTAAATAGTTATGCTTCCTTTGAGTATAGCGAGCTTGGATCTGTATTAGGTGAACAACTCACTAATGAGATTAAACTGACTGATTATTTTTCAGATGAATCGGAACCTGATATTTATAAAAGAACAAGCCTAATGGGGGCGGCCTCTTCCAGCATCTAGATAAAGTAAAATATCTAGTGGATAAAGGCGCCAATGTTAATGCTATGGCTAAAAATGGCGATACTGCACTTTTTTTAGCTTTAGAGAATAGGGATCTTATAATCGCCGATTTCCTTTTGGAGAACAAGGCCAGCATTCGTGTTGCAACAGTGTTTGGCTATACCCCATTACATTTGATCATAAATAGATATCATCCAAGCTTAGCATTGGGAATAATAGATCAAAGTGATATTCGAGCTAAAACTTGTGAGGATGTGACAGCCCTCGATATTGCTTGCAGGGAAGGATGTTTAACTATAGCAATGAGACTTATTGAAAAAGGTGCTGAAAAAAACGGGGCTGAAAAAATAGGTAACGACGTTAATTCTGTTACCTCGAAATTGGAAACGCCTTTACATTTTTCTGCGGACGTTTTTTCTTCGAAGTGGTACGCAGTAAAAATAGCTCAACCTTTAATCAAACATGGCGCGAATGTCGATGCAAAAACAGTAAGCGGTAAAACGGCATTAGACTTAGCTAATGAGCAAGGATATTTAGAAATGGCTTCGTATTTGCGTTCCGTGGAACAAAATCTATAAATGCATCTGTATTACTTTTACCTAAACGACATCAAATGCAGAATTCAGAACGTCACAGAAAGGCGAAGTCAAGTGGAATGATTAAAGGAATGATTAACCCTTTCGAGCGCATTATGCGATGTTTCGTTTATCTGTGAAACTCCTTTGGGCGAATCTTACCGCTTTTTATTGTTCCTCAATTTCTTTGCCATAGAATAGCTATGCTGTCAAAAATTCATTTTGACTAAGAGTCGCTAGGCGCATGCTAAAGAGCAGCATTTTGAAATCGCTTGGGTATATGCGTTGCGAACGCTATAAAAATGACATTGAGCAGGCTTTTACTGATATTTGATTGTTATTGTTCTGTATGTTGATTTGCTTATCAAATATGCATTTTGGCTAATCAATAGGCGAGTGAGCGCAATAAGACGATTTCAATTAAAAAAGCAGTTGACCTTGATAGGCCGAATAAGCATAATACGCCCCGTTCGCTCAGTGAGAGAACATAAGTGGCAATGTAGCTCAGCTGGTTAGAGCACAGCACTCATAATGCTGGGGGTCGCAGGTTCAAGTCCCGCCATTGCTACCATCTTTATTCAAATTGGATTAAGATGTAAAACTCAAAAATGCGGGAGTGGTGAAATTGGTAGACACGCCAGATTTAGGTTCTGGTGCCGCAAGGTGTGAGAGTTCAAGTCTCTCCTCCCGTACCATGATTTTTGAGTTAAACGATTGATAGTAATTTAATGTCTTTCGTATAAATTTGCAGGTGGGGTATCGCCAAGTGGTAAGGCACCGGGTTTTGATCTCGGCATTCCCAGGTTCGAATCCTGGTACCCCAGCCAATTCTGCATTTTGACCATTAATATAATGGGGTATCGCCAAGTGGTAAGGCACCGGGTTTTGATCTCGGCATTCCCAGGTTCGAATCCTGGTACCCCAGCCATGGCAATGTAGCTCAGCTGGTTAGAGCACAGCACTCATAATGCTGGGGTCGCAGGTTCAAGTCCCGCCATTGCTACCATCTTTGCTTTTGCTATAAAAAGTGGGATGTAAAACTAAGTTACAAATTAAAAAATGCGGGAGTGGTGAAATTGGTAGACACGCCAGATTTAGGTTCTGGTGCCGCAAGGTGTGAGAGTTCAAGTCTCTCCTCCCGTACCATTTTTTAATGTCTAAGTAAGTTTCTGCGTAAAATTCAAATGGGGTATCGCCAAGTGGTAAGGCACCGGGTTTTGATCTCGGCATTCCCAGGTTCGAATCCTGGTACCCCAGCCATCTTTTATTCCTTATTTTTTTATTTCTTTTTATAATTCATATTGTAATTATTCATTAATGTCATCAGTCTATATCAATCATAAGTTTGATGTATAATCTGTCACCATTCAAAGAAGCCTCGACGCGAAACAATTTCGATATTAATTCCGTACTTGGTTTTTACCATATTAAAAATTAATTGATTAAAAGGTTATGACCATGAAGCGGATCCTCTCAATTCAATCCCATGTGGTGTTTGGCTGCGCTGGAAACAGTAGTGCCGTCTTTCCTATGCGCCGAACAGGAATGGAAGTTTGGCCAATTAATACTGTGCAGTTTTCTAATCATACCCAATATCGACAAGGCTGGCAGGGCATTGCAATGCCTGCAGGTCATATCAGTTCTTTAGTACAAGGTTTAGAGGACATTGATAAACTTAAAACGTGTGATGCCATTTTAAGTGGTTATTTAGGTAATGCTGAACAAGGCGCTGAAATTGTTGCTGCCGTAAATAAAGTAAAAGCAGTTAATCCTGATGCCATTTATTTTTGCGATCCTGTCATGGGGCATCCTGAAAAAGGCTGTATCGTTGCACCTGGCGTGTCTGAATTTCTAAAAAACGAAGCATTAGCTGCCGCAGATATCGTTGCGCCTAATTTGCTTGAGTTAGAAACCTTGACGGACAAAAAATTACATAATTTGGATGATGTGATCAGTGCTAATCAACAATTATTAGAAACAGGTCTAAAAATGGTGCTGGTAAAGCACTTGAGCCGAGCTGCCACAAACACTGAACGATTTGAAATATTGCTAACAACCCATGAGGGCAGTTATTTAATTTCACGTCCTCTTTATGAATTTGACCTCCAACCTGTAGGCGTTGGTGACTTAATTAGTGGACTTATGCTAGCTAATTTAATGGCAGGTTTTAGCGCCATTGATGCGTTTGAACGTATGAATGCCGCTGTAGATGCTGTGTTAAAAGCAACCTATGATGCTAAGGCTTATGAATTACAGCTTATTGCCGTGCAAGATAATATTGCATCTCCCATCATTTATGAGCATGCAAAGAAAATAGCCTAAATTATTTTAGGTATATTTGACATCGGTTAGCGGTATACTTCATTGTTTTATCAACTGATTTAGCAAGGAATAAAATGAGATATTTGCTGACCTACTTTAAAGGCATGGCAATGGGAGCTGCAGATGTGGTTCCTGGCGTTTCTGGAGGGACGATTGCCTTTATTACAGGCATTTTAGATGAGCTTCTTAATAGCATTCGCCGTATAAACCCTAAATTATTAGCCGTTATCAAAAAAGATGGCATCAAAGCGGCGTTTAATTATATTAACGGGACTTTTTTAGTTTGCTTATTTTCTGGCATTTTAACCAGTATTTTCACTTTAGCTAAACTTATCTCTTATTTACTTGAATATCACCCCATTCCTGTCTGGTCGTTCTTTTTTGGACTGATTTTGATTTCAGTTATTCACATGCTTAAACAGGTGCATGGCATTAATATCATCAAAGTAGGCATCTTTGTATTGGGTGTCGCTGCGGCATATATCATTACTGTACTGAATCCTGTTTCAATGGAACCCTCATCCTTTAATATTATCTTAGGCGGTGCAATTGCCATTTGTGCCATGATATTACCGGGGATTTCAGGCAGCTTTATTTTGTTGCTATTAGGGCTTTATGCGCCGATTATTAGTGCCGTTAAAAGTGTTGATCTGACCATTATTAGTTTATTTGCTATTGGTGCGATTGTTGGGCTTCTAACTTTCAGCCATGTGTTATCGCTTTACTTAAACATTTTCACGATGAAACATTAATTTTCTTAACTGGCTTAATGTTAGGCACGTTAGGCAAAATTTGGCCTTGGAAAGAAGTGATAAGTTGGCGAGTCAATTCCCATGGTAAGCAAGTGCCACTTTTAGAGCAAAATTTATTACCTTGGCATTATGAGCAAATTGTTGGGCAAGATTCAAAGTTAATATTGGCAATTGCTTGTATGGTATTTGGCATAGCGATTGTGTGGACGTTAGAGCGATTAAGTAAACCGTCACAAATTAATGGTTTTTTTTGTTTCGATTTTAATCCCCTCATTTTTTGGGTTGTTTACGTTATATCCAAGCGACTTTAAGCTCCCGTTTTCAGCGAGCACTTAGTATCTTGAAGTTGCTTGGGCGTAGAACCTGAATATTCAGGTTCTAACGTGTTTTTTCTAATATTTAGCTAAAGCATTTATTTAAATCGGTCATCTGATAAAGTGCATTTTGGATCTTTACCTTTAACGTACCAACCATCTTTGGTATCAGGAATATTGTCAAAGCTTTGAATGTAAGGTTTGATATCAAGAATGGGTGTGTCATTAAGTAAATCTAGTCCTTTTACAAAAATCGAACTCTTTTCAATTTTAACGATTTCCACAATAGTCAAACCTATGGGGTTTGGCCTTGTGGGAGAACGCGTGGCAAAAATACCTCGCGGTTCTTTATCCAAAAATGGAATGACCTTTAAAGCTGATTTTGTGCATTTATTCAGATGAAAAATGATATAGATATGAGAGAAATCCTTTAAATCATCAAGGCCTTCTGTAAATTCGGGCAAAATATTAATTTGACCAACATTAACTGCAATTCCAGCACCTTGAATGGGCATGTTGTCGATATTGTCATATTGAGTGTTAGCAAAACCTATTGGTGTAAATTGGATCATGGTATTTTTTTGTTATTAACTTGATGATATACATTAATTAATCCATGAAATTTTATCTTAGACCGATCACTGATTTTCTCTAATTCATCAAAGATTAAACATCGTTCATTTAGTTGCTTCTAAAGTGTATGACACAATCTCGTCATTATTTGTTTGAGGAAAATCCAGTGCAACGTTCATCTAAATTTATGCTGTTAAGCCTTTTTTGGTTTCTATTATTGCTAATGCCGTTATTTTTATATCTTGGCCATATACAGTTATTCCCTTTAATTGATCTTAAGGGAAGTACAGCTCAGTTTTTGTATTGGATAACCTGCACTGGTTCAATACCTGAGGGACTGATTTTTATTGTTGCTATGCTGGCAGTTTGCTATTTCTTGATGCCGAGAAAATTATTTATAAACTTGTTTTTAGCAGTAGCTTTAAGCCAAAGTGCGGGCGTTGTTTCTTAAGCATGAATTAAAAAGTCATTTTATGGAGCCGCGTCCCAATGTGCAGTGGTTTGATTATTTTCATAAAATGGATAAAAACTTCTTTTACGGCCAAAGTAAAGAAAATCGACAAGCTATGATGAGGATGTGATCCGCTTAAATGCTAAGATAATGCCATTATCTGATCGCATTGCTAAGCATTGGCAAAAGGAAGTGAATTTTTCATTTCCATCTGGTCATACTCAATTTGCGGTGTCTTTTTGTTTGGTAATGGGATTTTACCTTTTATCAGCGGGAATCGTTACCTTGCCTTTTGGACTATTTGTTTGGGCAATGGTGATGGGATTTAGTCGTATGATGCTTGGATTACATTGGTCGCAAGATGTGCTTGCTTCGGGATTTATGGGGGGGATATTAGCGATTATTTCGGTTTGGTTGGTACAAAAGTTAGCGCCAAAAGTGATGAAATATTTTCCTGCTATTTATCGTAATTAAATATAACAGCTAACTATTGTAACGAATAAAGAGTTTACCGAAAACACGACGATGTGTGTGAATCATTATCGTCGTCTTTTTTATTTTTCATGTTTAAAGAACCTAATAGATTTTATTTAAAAGATAAACTTAACACCTAAATTTGCTTGTGATTGCCAAAATAAGTTGCTATTAATTTGCCAGATACATTGGTTTGCATCACATAAAAAATTGTTATCCGCTTCAACTAAGGTGGCATAGCTACGAATTTCTGCTGTAAATGCCAAAATCGAGTAATGCTATATTCTGTACCAACACCAAATCCCATTGAAAAACGCGTTTCTGTATTGAGCTGGTTGTTCGGTCTAAATTGAGTTAATCCAAGACTCACAGTAACGGAATTTTTCCAATTTTTATGGGGATAATAAAGGCTTCCTCCGAGGTGAAAATAGTCGATATTTAAACTATTCACTGAAATATCAGTGGTATTTGAATGGTTATTTCTGTGTCTAACGACTATAAAGAAGGTAAATATTACCGGGATCTGGCGTTTGAATACCAAGGATTAAGCCATAATGCCCAGTTTTATTCACTCCAAGTTTGCTTTGATTTTTATTTTGTGTGTTTTGTGCTTTAAAGTCCGATGTAGCAAAACTATAGCCACCCAAAGGTTCAATAAAATATTCACTTTCGCCATAGGATGAAAAGGGCTGCAACCCAATAAGGGTGCATGCCAGTGTGATTACATTATTATTTTTTTTAACAAGAGCGCTCCACATTAAATTAAGTCCTCTTATTTTATTCTTAAGCTTAGGGTTTATAAGCTTAAGATGTGATTGATTGAATTTCTCTATCTGTTAAATATCGCCATTCTCTCCCGCTGCGAGTGCTGAATCTAGCTCAATTAAACCAATTGACTCACGGTGAAGGCTGACTACTTTATTTCCAAGTGCCGCGAACATGCGCTTTACTTGGTGGTATTTGCCTTCGGTTATCGTTAACAGTGCGTCATGGTTATTGATCAACTCTAATTAGCGGGTTTTGTTAATGTGTCTTCTCCGCGCAGTTGAACGCCCTGTAAAAAGGTTGATATTAGGTCTTTTTTAATGGGTTTCAGCTAATGTGACGCGATAACGTTTTTCCCACATTCTTTTTTTGGGGGATGTAACCAAATGTGACCAAGCGCCATCGTCGGTAATAAGCACAAGCCCAGTAGTATCAACATCTAAGCGACCTGCAATATGCAAAGTATCGGGTTTTTCAACATTCAATAAACTTAATACGCAGGGGTAAACTTCATCCTGAGTCGAGCAAATAATGCCAGTTGGTTTATTTAGCATGATAAAACGAAGACCTAATAAGCGAATGATTTCTTCACCATTAAAAGTGATTATGTCCGCTTCTGATATTTTATGTTTAGGATCTTTTATTATTTTATCATTACAACAACCAATCCTTGATGAAGACTTTTTTTAGCCTCACTTCTGGTTGTTGAGGTACATTCACAAATATATTTATCTAATCGCACGGGGAAATCCGTAAAGCAAAGTTCGTATTTGCCTATGATACTTGAGGTTTTACTTAAGCAACATCAATACTTAATGTTACATAAAATACAACTTTTTTATAACATGAGTAGTGTACAATTTTTTAATAATCCGTAGCATTCGTTATTGATATAAGGTCAGACGGAAATGGCCTAACAAAATAATAGGAAGTCAATTTAATGAAAAAAAGTGTAGTTGGTGGGTTATGTCTAACGGCGTTAACGGCTTTGACAGCATGTCAAAATAGTACCACTCAAACAAAAACGCTTGAGCAGACTCAAACGGCTAAAGCTGCATCTTCAATATTGGTGTCAGGTGTTGATTTTAATAATTTTAATAAATCGATTCGTCCACAGGATGATTTTTTCAGTTATGTGAATGGTACTTGGGTAAAAAATAATGAAATTCCCGCAGATAGAACCAGTATTGGCGCATTCTACGATTTAAGGGAACAAGCTAAAAAAGACGTGAAGGCCATTATTGATGAAGTATCAGCGAGTAAAAATCTGGTTGAAGGCACAGATGAGCAAAAAGTCGCTGATCTTTATCGTTCATTTATGGATACTAAAAAGCTTAATGAGCTAGGTTATCACCGTTAAATAATGAATTCAAAAAATTGATGCCATCAGTAATCAAGATGAATTAGTGAAATATTTTGCCCATAGCCAAACGATAGGTATGGGTTCGCCAATGGTATTTTATGTTAGCGTAGATGCGAAAGATTCAACTCGTTACGCAACTCACGTTTGGCAAAGTGGTTTGAGTCTGCCTGAAAAAGATTATTATTTTAATAAAGAATCGCGTTTTGTTGATATTCGCAAAGCTTACGTAAAACACATTGAGAATATGTTTAAGCTGGCAGTGTTTTAGTCAGCCTGAAGAAAGTGCAAAGCCATTTTAGCACTTGAAACTGCGATAGCTAAAAATCACTGGGATGTGGTTGAAACCCGTAATAGCACCAAACGCTACAATAAATATCAAGTGTCACGCCTTAAATATTTGAGTTCTCATATCAATTGGCAAACTTATTTGAATGAATTAGGTGCTGGCCATGTGACAAGTATTATTATCAATCAACCAAGTTATATTTCAGGTTTAGGAAAACTGGTTGCTGATACGGATCTTGAACTTTGGAAATCTTATCTTAAATGGCAGGCATTAACTCATTCTGCATCATATCTCAGTGATGAGTTTGATAAAGAAAACTTTACTTTCTTTGGCACCATTCTAAATGGTCAACAGGAGCAAGAACCTCGCTGGAAACGCGGCGTTGCCTCAGTTAATAGTATGCTAGGTGAAGTAGTAGGTAAGATTTACGTAAACAAACACCATTTTACGCCAAGTGCTAAAGCAAGAATGACTGAATTAGTTGAGAATTTACGTGGTGCTTATAGCGAAAGCATTGAAAATCTCGAATGGATGAGTGACAACACCAAGGTTTCAGCCAAGGAAAAATTGGCTAAGTTTAATCCTAAAATTGGTTATCCAGACAAGTGGAGAGATTACAACGAATTATCTATAAAAAGTGATGAATTAATGGGTAATGCAATTCGTGCAAATACCAACTCGCATAAACAAGATTTAGCAAAACTTGGCGGCGAAATTCACAAGTGGGAGTGGTTTATGACACCACAAACAGTGAATGCCTACTTTAATCCAACCATGAATGAAATTGTGTTTCCTGCCGCAATTTTACAACCGCCATTTTTTAATATGAATGCCGACGATGCTGTGAATTATGGTGGTATAGGCGCTGTGATTGGTCATGAAATGGGACACGGTTTTGATGATCAAGGCTCTAAATATGATGGTGATGGCAACCTTAAAAACTGGTGGACTAAAGAAGATTTAAAAGAGTTTCAAAAGCGTGGTGAGGCATTAATTACTCAATATGATGGCTACCAAGTTTTTGATGATCTCAATGTGAACGGTAAACTCACATTAGGTGAAAACATTGGTGATCTCTCAGGGGTAACCATTGCTTATAAAGCATATAAAATGTCGCTTAATGGTAAAGAAGCACCAATTATTGATGGGCTAACTGGTGATGAACGCTTCTTTATTGGCTTTACTCAAATTTGGCGCGCTAAAATAAAAGAAAAAGCCATGCGTAACCGCGTTGCAACTGATCCCCATTCACCAGGTCACTTTAGGGCGATAGGCTCATTATCAAATATGCCAGAGTTTTATCAAACCTATGATCTCAAAGAGGGTGATGCCATGTATTTGCCTGAGAATAAGCGGGTTAAAATTTGGTAAATAGTGCGCCATTTTTTAGCGTACGATTCTTAGATTAGCTAAGTATAAAACTAGCGAGACGTCATTGGTCTCGCTATACTCCGACTTTAAATAGTGATATGACGTACGCCAATTTTAATGAATGAAGTAATCGAAAAATTACAGGAACTAAGTGAAACGGTACCCATTCCCCTTGAGTTACCTGATTTTGAACAATTAGTTGATGTAGAAGAGCTAATTCTTATTCCCCTTCCTGCGGAGCTTAAAGAGTATTTATTAAGTGGCAGTGATGTGATTGTAGGGACTCTTGAGCCTGTTACTGCAGCTGATCCTTATTCCCATACTTACTTACCAGAAGTTGCTTCCTATGCTTGGTCAATTGGCTTACCTAGGGATGTGATTCCTATTTGCCAAGTAGGTGATGATTTTTATTGTATGGATCAAAATGGTCAAATTGATTTTTGGCAAAACGGTGAGTTTTGTGATGACATTTATGAATCATTTTGGCAGTGGGCAGAAGACGTTTGGCTACAAAGTTAATGCTTATTTTTCTGCAAGCATAAGCAAGTTTTTCAACCAATTGGTACAAAATTTTATAGGAACAAATTATGGCAAAGTTTCATGGTTTAAATGCCTTTGAAGTGCAATATCTTCGTCAGTCTCTGTGTTTAACTCAAGAGCAAGTGGCTGAATTGACAAAATGTCAGTGGAAGATGTTATTGCATGGGAAAATAATGAAACTGAAATACCTGATCCAGTTCAAAAACAATTACTGAACATAGAAGAGGTAATTGAAATGCAAGTTCTTAATACTTGCGATGGCATTGAGGCCATGTTTAAAAAAGAGCCTAAACGACGTTTAGCATTTGTGGTTTATCCTGATCAAGCCTTGTATACGCAATATAATCCACAATTTTTAAGCTCCCTACCTGTTACTGAGCTTTATACGTCAGCGGCTTGGCGAATTAAAAACGAATGTAAACTGATATTAGAAGTCGATGTTACTTTAGTGCCTTTTAATGTCGAAAGTTATAAAGCGTTTCGAGCTGAAAAACAGCTAGGTGAAAGTATGGAAAATCGTGCTAAATGGGCTGCTGCGCAACTTTAGCTTTGGATTTATAGCAAGAGTTTAAAGTAAGAATTTAAAGTGTAGAAAGCTTAAATTTTGGAGCGAATTTCAAGTTATTCATCGCTCCAAAAGTGCTTTTTAAAATAGGTAAAATCCAAGTGAAAACGGTTTTTAGCTAAACCTCAATTTATTTTAAATGTAAAACATTTCCATAAACTCATTGACCGTTGTTGCTTCAAGCTTTTTTTTGATTTTTGCATAGATTAAAAATGTTTTCGCCGCGCTTTGCTGGAAATCGAGTGGCTAAATTGGATTTAAACTTTTGCTCTAGAAGTGGAATACCTTCTTCTCTTCGGCGTCGATGACCGACAGGGTATTCAACAGTGACTTTTTCGGTATGACTGCCATCTTTAAAAAAGACTTGAATGGCATTAGCAATTGAGCGTTTATCAGGGTGTAAATATTCTTCAGTAAAACGGCTATTTTCCTCCACCTGCATTTTTTCTCTCAGTAAATCAATTCTTGGATCTGCAGCAACATCATTCTCGTAATGCTCAGCAGTCAGGGAACCAAAAACGAGTTGCACTGCAACCATATATTGTAAGCATGATCTCTGTCTGCAGGATTATTGAGCTTGCCTTGTTTGGAAATAATGCGAATGGCAGACTCATGGGTCGTAGCTGAATTTTATCAATTTCATTTAAGCGATCTTTTACTAATGAGTGAAGTTTATAAGCACATTCAACGGCAGTTTGTGCGTGAAATTCGGCAGGATAGGAAATTTTAAATAAAATATTTTCCATTACATAGCTTGCGTAATTTTGAGTAAATTTAAACTCATTACCTTTAAATAGCACATCATAAAATCCCCACTGAGGGGCAGTTAATACACTTGGGTATCCCATTTCGCCAGTCATGGTGATCATGGCAAGTTGAACGGCTCTTGAGGTTGCGTCTCCCGCTGCCCATGATTTTCTTGACCCCCGCATTAGGCGCATGACGATAAGTTCTGAGGGATTGACCATCAAGCCATGCTTGAGATACGGCATTAATGATTTGTGCTTTGCTACCACCGAACATTTGCGTTACTACTGCCGTGGAAGCGACTTTGACTAATAACACATGATCTAGTCCAACACGGTTATAGCTATTTTCTAAAGCGAGTACACCCTGAATTTCATGCGCTTTTATCATGGACGTAAGCACGGTTTTCATCTTAAGAGGCGTTTTACCATCATGGATGTTTTTTTGGGAAATATAATCAGCGACGGCAAGTATTGCACCAAGATTATCTGAAGGATGCCCCCCATTCAGCAGCAAGCCATGTGTCGTTATAGTCAAGCCAGCGGATGGTTGCACCAATATCCCAAGCGGCTTAACGGGATCGAGCAATAATTGAGTTCCTGGAACTCTGACGCCAAAGGGAACTTGAGTCCCTGGCACAATGGGCCCTAAATGTTTGGTACATTCAGGAAATCTTAAAGCTAATAATCCACAGCCAAGGGTGTCAATAAGACAGTTACGTGCTGTGTCGTAAGCTTCTTCGCTATTAATTTCATAATCGCAGACATAGTTTGCGATATCCACAAGCACTTTATCTGGCTTGGGGCGAACATTATTTTCGACATTCGTGAGCATTAAAAACATCCTTTTATTCTTTAATTTTGATGCGTTATCTCTGTGCTATCGAATTACGTTACGAGGTTCGCTGCCTATGTAGTCAGCACTTGGCCTTATAATGCGATTATTTGATCTTTGCTCCATAACATGGGCAGCCCAGCCAGTTAAGCGGGAGCAGACAAAAATAGGCGTAAATAATTTGGTTGGAATGCCCATAAAATGATAAGCACTGGCATGGAAAAAATCCGCATTACAAAAAAGCCGCTTTTGCTGCCACATCAATTCTTCACAGGCGGCAGAAACTTGGTAGAGACGATCATCCCCAAATTCCGCTGCAAGCTTTTCAGACCAATATTTAATAATGGCATTACGGGGATCTGACTCACTGTATATGGCATGACCAAAGCCCATGATTTTTTCTTTGCGATCAAGTTTTCCCTGCAAAATAGCTTTAGCGTCGGTGGCATCTTTCATATTTTCAATGAGTTCCATTGCTGCTTCATTGGCACCACCATGTAAAGGCCCACGCAAAGAGCCGATTGCACCAGCTATGCAAGAATGCATATCCGATAATGTGGAAGCACATACTCTGGCGGTGAAGGTCGATGCGTTAAATTCATGCTCAGCATAGAGGATAAGCGACACATCCATCACTCTCGCATGAAGCTCTGATGGTTTTGTATCGTGAAGCAGATGCAGAAAATGTGCGCCAATTTGCTCATCATCGGTGACAGTATTGATTCTGATGCCATCGTGGCTGAAGCGATACCAATAGCAGATGATAGATGGAAATATTGCCAGCAATCGATTTGAAAACCTGATGCTGTTGATTGAAATCATGCTCAGGTTCAAGATTCCCTAGCATTGAGCAGCCCGTCCTCATAACATCCATAGGATGAGCATCGGCAGGTATTCTTTCCAAGACCTCTTTAAGTGGCTCTGGCAGATCTCGAAGTTTTTTAATTCTTGTCGGTAATTTTTTAATTCTAATTGTGTCGGTAATTCCCCATTCAAAATTAAAAAGGCTACTTCTTCAAAACTGGCATTTTTAGCAAGATCGTTAATATCGTAACCACGATAGGTTAACCCAGAACTGGATACGCCAACGGTACTCAGCGCCGTTTGACCAGCTGATTGTCCCCTAAGCCCCGCACCTGTTAATTGTTTTTCTGGCATATTTAAGTCCCTCTTGAATATTCAGTCTGTTGTTTTTAAGCAACGACATCGAGCGTCATGCTCCGCTGCGGGCAATATTGAGAGTGTTACTTTTTAGGCTTAACGCGTTGATCTATTTTTTGCTCAAATTTGTGGTAATCAGAAATTGATAAAGGCTATCTCTGGTTTGCATAGTATTAACGACATTTCGCTGATGGCCGTCATTAACTATAGCTTTCATGACGTCCAAACCTGCTTGATTAGCTGCACGAAAGGTACTGAGAGGGTATAAAACCATATCAACGCCAGCATCGGCTAATTCGGTTTTATCATAAAGCGCCGTTTTGCCAAACTCGGTCATGTTTGCCAATATTGGCGCTTTGACTGCGGCTTTAAACTGACGGTAATGCGCTAATTCCGTTAGCGCTTCAGCAAAAATCATATCAGCTCCTGCTTTGACATAGGCTTGAGCGCGAGCAATTGCGGCGTCTATTCCTTCAATGGCGAGGGCATCAGTTCTTGCCATAATAACGAAATCACTGTTGGTGCGGGCCTTCACAGCTGCTTTTATTCTATCGACCATTCATTGGTGCTAACAACGGATTTATTAGGGCGATGACCACACCTTTTTTGAGCGACTTGATCTTCCATGTGAACGGCGGCAACGCCTGCTTTTTCAAATTCACTAATGGCTCTTGCGATATTAAATTCTCCGCCCCAACCAGTATCAATATCGACTAATAAAGGCAATGTGGTGGCTGCGGTGATCCTTGCTGCATCAACAAGTACATCTTGCATTGTGGTGATCCCTAAATCGGGAATACCAAGGGAAGCATTAGCTACGCCTGCACCAGAAAGATAAATGGCTTTAACGCCAGAATGTTCAGCCATTTTTGCAAAATACGCATTCATGGTACCGACAATTTGAAGGGGATGTTCGTTGGCTAATGCTTGTTTAAATCGCAATCCTGGATTATTTGGCATAGGTATGTCCATATAATGTTATGGAGAATTAATGAAAAGAGCATAAAAAGAAAAACGGGTAGATTGATAAAAAGTTAAATAAAATCATGTATAAAATTTAAGCTAAATGACTTTGTCTTGTCAACAAAAGCTCGGTTTTTGCGCACTTTTGGCTTTTGTGAGGTTAAATTCGACATTGTGATTTGAAAATGTCTATAATTCCCGCGGCTTGAAATTGGTGATAATGATTTTCACTTACTTGTTTTCAGCCATTAAAAAGAAAAATGCAGAGATAAATCATTTCAATATATTCGATTTTTTCCGCTGTTTGACGTTTTATCATCGAAGCATTTTGACCACAATAGCCAGTTCTATATGGTGCCTTTATTGCGACATGCGGTTAAGGATAATCTGGGAAGTGGGTGAAAAACCTACACTGCCCCCGCAACGGTAAATGGTGTAAAAAATAGCACCTGAAGTCCGGAGACCGGCCTATAGAGTGATTTCGACGATTTCGGTGGGCAAGTCTCGAAGTGCGACAATATTTGATTTATATAGCCAAGTATAAGGTTATATAGCGAGTTGACGTGGCGTATTGCTCCGTTTTCCTTTGGTGTCTTATTGACTATTTAGACGCTAATTCCGAATTTAAGGTAAAAGGTAAATGGATATTAAACCTCGATTAAAATTACGCAATTTCCCTGCAATTATTACTTTCTCCATTGTGACTCTTGGAATGCAACCGTCACTTGCGATGGCAGATGATATTGAGCATATTTTGGTTTGGGTAGAACCGAAAATACAACTGCAATGGATATGGCGGCCAATGTGAATGTCATTGATAGTAGTGACATTCAATTAAGCGGTGCCACTAATTTAGTGGATTTACTTCGTGGCCAATATGGCATTCAAATTTCCGATAATAACACCAACGCTGTTATTTCCATGCGAGGCTTTACTTCGGGGCAGGCAGCAAATAACACGTGATTTTAGTCGATGGTCGTAAGCTTAATAATATTGATATTGCAGCACCTGCTTTATCTTCGATTCCTCTAAATATGATTGAGCGAATAGAAGTGCTTTCAGGCAGTGCAGGGGTGCTATATGGCGATCAAGCCGTTGGTGGTGTTATTAACATTATCACTAGAGCACCTGATCGTGATGGCGGCAATGTCACTGTCTCTGGTGGCAGTTTTAATGCGAGAGAAGCTCGCGCTGACTATGCGGGTCAGTGGCTGATAATTGGCATTATTATGTGTCTGGTAGCCAAAAAATTCCGATAATTACCGGAAATCATAATGCCAGCAAAACGGGTGCAGTACTTGGCCGAATAGGTTATCTTGATGACACAACAAATTTTTATTTTGAATCAAGTTATTTTGATAATCATGTTGAAACGCCTGGGGCGCTCACTAAAGCTGGCATATTGGATCAAAATCTTCCTTGACGACAATCACTCGCTGAGTCGCTCGGGATTACCAGCATGATATGACTATCCCGTTCTTGGCGTTGGCTGTGTTGCTCATCAGCTCAATAACACAGTGCAATTTGCCTTGCAGACGTTAAGGTTAGCGATAGCCTCGTTACTCTTACTTCATGTTCTTGGGGATGTGTGTCAAAATGACCGTGACTTATGGACATTAATCCAAAAGCCATTGTAATACGAGACGGCAACTGGTGATTTAAACCTGGGTGTTGTGCTGATCTAGTCGAGTAAATCTGACTTTGGTACTCGTAGTAATGAGCAGACATTATTAAATGGTTACGTTCAAGCACTGTGCCAGTAAATCCTGAGCTAAGTTACTACGTTGTTGGTGGTCGTGTTTCGCCGAGTTGAGATGCTTTAAAGATGCCAGTGTTATCCACGTATTAAACTTGATGAAAGCGGCAGATGCTTATGAGGTAGGATTAATTATCAGCTAAATGATCAGCAGCGTTTTTATATTCGAGGCGAGGATACTTTTTCGCTTTGCAAAGTCGATGAGCAGCTTATACCTCACGGGTGGTCTGGCCTAAAACCTCAACTGGACGTGCTTATGAGCGGGTTGGGATTGTACAGAAAACTTTATTCGAAGCACGCAATCAATCTATATCGCTTAAATTTGGAAGATGACATTATCTTGATCCTCAGCCGCACAAAAGCCGTCGAGATGGTGGTTTGGATGGACGCAAACATCATTTTGCTGAAGCATCGAGACGAGATGGTGTAAATGCTGGGGTTTGATTGTTGATAGTTGATAGTCTGCACTGGGTATGGATTATAGCTACAATCACTTGATGCGGAGTTACTGAAGGGGTGTAATAAAAGGCAAATCATTATCATGGTTGCGAACACTAACGGGCGAAGTTACGGTTCTTCTTTGGGATCTCACCAATGATGGCAGCTTATCTGATGTTGTATATACTGGTGGCCGCTTGTATCGAGTGTGACAATGCAATGTTGGGTGTGAAAACTTGCCTCGTACACTTTAGTTAATATGGCTGGTCAATTATACTATCAGAATTGGTTCGCAAGTTTGCGATTGGATATATTCTGGATAAAGAATATGTCAGCGCCAGCTATTATAGCTCTTTTGGGGAGTTGGCTATATTCTGGCACAGGCCGTGATATTCGCCTAACAGTGAATTACCAGTTTTAATAATCACTATCTGGTCGTACCTGCCTAGTTTTTAATTTTGAACTAGCATTAAGATGGCAGGAAGCAAAGTGGTTCGTGTGAGACGTTTTATTCGATGAACTGGGTTTTCGATTACGCTATTTTGTGGCGGGATTGAAAGCAACAACATTGAAACATCGTCTTAAAGTACATGTTTTGCTTCCTGAGTTTATTTAAAAACGCTTCAAATTAGTTTGTTATTTTGCAGCAATCAAGCATCCCTCGATAATCCCTTTTCAATGGTTCTAATTAAGCGTTCTTGCTTTCGATTATCATCGGTGAAATCGGTATTTATTGTTTTTGCTGCTGCATATTAAGCGCCCAATGAAAGTGCTCTTGAAGCATGTCACTGAGATCATTATTCGCAAGTTTTGCAGTTAATATTTCAATAATATCAGGGTTTAAAAGGTGCATTACCCAAAGCAACAGAAATATTGCGAAGCCAGCGTTCATGTCCAATTCGCCTTATGGCACTGCCTTCAGTATTTTTAAGAACTCAGTTTCGCTCCACTTAAATAAAGTCAAAGGTTTGGCGTCTAAGTTTTTCTCGAATGTAAAAATCAGTTTCTTGGGTAGTGGTGCCGCTTTATTTACAGGGCAATCAGCTGACAATCATCACAGCCATAAATACGATTACCTATTGCGGCGCGATACTCTTCAGGTATGGCTGATTGCAGCTCAATGGTGAGATAAGAAATGCAGCGCCTTGCATCAATAATATAAGGTTCGATGATGGCGGACGTTGGACACGTTTTATACAGGCAACGCAGTGACCGCAGTCTTGCTCAATTGGAATATCAATGGGTAGCGGAAGGTTGATTAATAATTCGCTTAAAAAAAACCAACTGCCCGCATTCGAATTAAGTAAAAGAGAATGTTTTCCTGTCCAGCCAAGACCTGCTTTTTCCGCTATAGGACGTTCCATTATTGGTGCTGAATCAACAAAAGGGCGATAATCTGGCGCTTCAATATTCTGATTAACTAAGTAAGCTTCAATTTTTTCACCGAGCTTTTTCATGCGGTTGCGAATAAGTTTATGGTAATCGCGACCGCCCGCATAACGGGAAATATAACCAAGGTTCGAGTCTTTTAAATTCGTGGCAAAGCCTGCATTGGGAGGCAAATAATCCATGCGTCCAGAGATAACGCGAACGCAGCCTAAGTGTAATTCATCAGGTCTTGCCCTCATCATGCCGTGGCTTTCCATATAAGCCATTTCACCGTGGTAGTGATTATCTAACCAAGATTGTAATTTTGGCTCTTGGGCTTTTAAATCAACGTCAGTAATCCCTATTTGAGCAAAGCCAAGCTCTTGTCCCCATGTTTTAATTTTTAAAGCGAGTTGAGTTAACTCAATCGTTGTTAATGTTGAAATTGGCGCTAGGGATGCTGGCATTTGATCCATGAAAAACGAGTTGTGAAAATGAAGGTAGAACAAAATTATAATGATTTTGAATGAGATTGTCTTAGGTTCTACGGATATATACTCAAGCGACTTCACAATGCTAGTTTTCAGTGAGCGCTTAGTGTTTTTTTAGACTTGCCGCCGCCTTTCTGTGAAGCTCTGAATTCTGTATCTTGGAGTCGCTTATGGAATAGTGTTTTTTTGCATTACAAGCGGGTTGACGGTATAAGGAGGCATATATTGATTAATTTGGAGAACCCGTGAAAAAACTGATATTTGCCTTGATGTTAATGTGCAGTTATAAGGCAATGGCAAACACCAATTTAGAAGTGTCAGGTGATGCATTACATTTACTTTTGCCCGTTACGGCTTTAGGGGCAACAATTTTTTATGAAGATTCTTCTCACGATAGTTATGCTGGCACTTGGCAATTGCAAAAGGCAGCATTATCGTCACGGTTAGTGACTGAAGCGCTAAAATTAAGTGTTGATAAAGAAAGACCTGATCATAGCGGTAATGATTCATTTCCATCGGGTCACACAGCGGATAGCTTTATGGCAGCCACATTTATCAACCAAAGGTATGGTTGGCATTATGGCGTGCCAGCACTGGTGCTAGCAAGTTATGTTGGTTATACCCGCGTTGCAGCAGATAAACATCATGTTGAAGATGTCCTTGCAGGCGCAGCTATCGGTTCATTTGCAGGTTGGTTTTTTACTCAGCCATATAAAAATGTTACTTTGACGCCGATAGTGAATAAAGATCAATATGGGCTTTATATTAACGGCCGATTTTAAGTAATAACTTTGGATTGTAAAAGATGACAGCTTTTCCAGCGGAATATATTGAATTAGCAACTGCAGTAGCTAACAAAGTGGTATCTAAAGTGATGCCTGTGGCTGAGATGCCAGAAGCGCTTCTAGAGTCTTATAATGAGCTTGCGGTGCCATTATTAGAAGATAAAGAAGGCGTTTTTTCTGATGCATGGAATAAGTTGCCAGAAAGTGCTAAAAAGCTGATGAAACAAGCTGAATTTCATGGCTTTTATGTTGCGCAAGTTTGGTTAAGATTAAGCATGGCAGGGCAAGAAATTGCAGAGCTTGCTAATACAGATAATGCAATTGATGATCATGCTTATAACGGCTTATTTTTAAGAATTGTTGCTGATTCATTAAAAGACAGTATTAAAAAATTAAAAAAAGCACGCACTGACAGAGCACTATTAAATGGCTTTCTTCAAACGATAGCATAAAGCTGTTTTTTAACGCCGATAGTGTTTTCAGAATGAGCAATAAAAAACGCCTGTTATTGAGTTAATAAGGCGTTTTTATTCTTTAGTTTATAGCTAGACTATTTATGCGTTTAATTTAGAAGGATGTACGCTTATATGTTCGATAATATGGCGTCCAAAAATTCTTTTCGATGGCTTTTTTCAGTAACTCATCATTTTTAGGCAACGCTAAACCTTGCTCAATGGCCACTTACCAACGGCAAAAGCAATGTGCCGACTGACATCATGGATACTCTCAAGATTAGGTAATAAACCACCGGTTTTGTTTTTCGCTAAGGCGAACATTCTGCAAGGGCTCGGCTTGATGCCATAAGCATTTCATCACTAACGCGTTTTGCAGCTGTTGCTAGTACACCCAATCCAATTCCTGGAAAAATAAAGCTATTGTTACATTGAGCAATTTCAAAGGTTTCATCTTCAAAAACAACAGGCTCAAAAGGGCTACCTGTGGCGACCAGCGCTTGTCCATTTGTCCAGTGAATAATATCTTTTGGCGTCGCTTCGACTCTGCTGGTGGGGTTAGATAAAGGAAATACAATTGGACGTTTGCAATGTTTATGCATGGCTCGAATGATTTCTTCGCTAAATAAACCAGGAGCACCAGAAACGCCGATAAGAATAGTAGGTTTTGCGTTATTAACCACGTCTAAAAGAGAAACGTTATCCATTTCCGTTGACCAGTCGCTAATATTTTCAATGGGCTGAGCCAATTTTTGCTGGAAGTTCAAAAGGTTTGGCATATTGTTTGAAGAAGCCCCCAGCGATCCACCATAAATACTCGTGAACGTGCTTCTTTATCTGTAATTCCTTCAGAAGTCATTTGCGAAATAATGGCTTCTGCGATACCGCAGCCAGCGCTACCTGCGCCTAAAAAAGTAATCCGTTGCTGACTAAGTTTGGTCTTGGCCGCTTTACATGCAGCAAGAAGTGAGCCCACAGTAACAGCAGCAGTACCTTGAATATCATCATTAAAGCAGCAGTAGTCGTCTTTGTAACGCTCAAGAATTGGCATAGCGTTTTTCTGAGCAAAATCTTCAAATTGAATTAATGCGTTTGGCCATCTTCTGGATACGGCTTGCATGAAGGCTTCAATAAATTCAGTGTATTCATTGCCACCAATACGCTGATGTCGCCAGCCCATATACATGGGGATCTTCAAGTAGATGCGGATTGTCTGTCCCGACATCTAAAGTTATCGGTAGCGTGTAAGCAGGGCTTATGCCGCCGCAACTGGTGTACAGGGATAATTTACCAATCGGAATCCCCATACCGCCAATACCTTGATCGCCAAGGCCTAGAATTCGCTCACCATCAGTGACAACAATGACTTTAACTTTTTGACGAGTGGAATTATTAAGAATATCGTCAATTCTGTCCTTGCTTGGGTAAGGAATAAATAACCCACGGTTACGGCGATAATCTTTAGAGAAGCGCTCACAAGCCATGCCAACCGTTGGCGTATATATGATGGGCATCATCTCAGTGATATGAGCTTGAACAAGCTTATGAAAAAGTGTTTCGTTGGTGTCTTGAATATTTCTCAAGTAATGTGTTTATCGAGATCATTACTAATGCAGTGAATTGATCGTAAGCCCTTGCTGCTTGCTCTTCAATGGTTTCGATAGTGTGGGGAAGTAAGCCTTCAAGATTGAAAAAAACTCGCTCTTCTTGAGTAAAAGCACTGCCTTTGTTAATTAATGGCGCTTCTAAAATGGCAGGGCCAGCAAAGGGAAGGTATAAGGGGCGTTTGTTATCATCCATGTTTGACCTTTTATATTATTTTTTGTTAAAGCTATGGTCAGGATAACACAAAATTTTTACAAGACTGTAAATCTCATTTGCTCTTTTATGAAACTTTAATTTTCAATAAAGAAGCAGCCTAAGTGCTGCTTCTAAAAGAAAATTATTTTCCTCGATGCTTTATTGATAGCCCTTTATAAAGTTTCGAAGTACCTGATCGCCACAGGTTTTAAAGTGCTTATGGCCAGAAGCACGAAACAGTGCAGTCAATTCAGATTTTGACAAGTTAAAATCGGCTAATGCTAATAAATTAATTATGTCATCTTCTTTAAGTTCAAGAGCGACTCGCAGCTTTTTGAAAATAAGATTATTGTTTAAAGCAGTAGTTTAGGAATTTCCGCTCCGTCTTTTAATCCGCGATTTTCAATAATCAGCCCATCAAGGAAACGGCACATTAAGACATCATTACAAGCCTTGTAATCAGGCTCTTCTTCTTTTTTTAATAGTTAAGTAGATCCGCTGCTGGCAATTCAAATTGCACGTTGGCAAATATGCGAGTCATCTTTGCATTATTGATGTTAAATACAAAGCGTAGACGACGTAAAATATCGTTATTTGTCATGGTATACCTGAGTTATAAACTGAAAATATACTCAAATGTTTGAGTATATATGTGCAAGCAAATGGAGTTTGAATGGCGCGTATTCTAGCATATGCGCAAATATTTTAATGAAAGGAAATGAGTTTTGAGTTGAAGAATATAAAAGCGATCCACAATATGGTTAAAACATTATGGATCATTTGCTGATGACAAAAGACAATCGGTACCAAGTATTCAATTAGCCTCGAACAGGATTGGCGATATGATCATCCAAATTATCGTTCAACATGGTTTTAAATTCACTGGTAAACCAGTCAAGGGCATTGTCTTTTTCTGAAGCAAGATCAGCAGACTTTAGTGAGGCTTCAAAGCATTGTAACGAGCAGCAGCAAAACGAATGGCTGCGCCTACTTTTGCAACGTCTTTTTCTTTATTGGCCATTTGATTTGCTAAATCAATAAATTGATCGGCCAATTCATACAAATTTGTTTCAGTTTTATCTTCTGACATTATCAACCTCTACAGTTCTTTATTTTATCTTTGTTATTAAAATCTATCAGATATTTTGCTATAAATCTTCACTATTGCAGAGTATCCTTTAAAAAAATCGCATTTATTTAATATTAACATCAAAAATGAAACAGACTATTTCAAGTGAAACACGGGATGATGCTTTAAAAATAGCAAAAGCCACTCAAAAACCAGGACAAACTAAGGAGCAAACTAAACTTATTGCTCAAGGGATTGAAAAAGGCATTGCCGAATATAAAAAACAGCAAAAATTAAGGCAAGAAGTCGAGATAAAGCGAAAAGCAACAACAAAAATTAAAAACTGAGTCGATTGATGATGTTGAAGTTGATGAGCAACAAGATACTAAGTTTATTTTAAACAAAGTATCTTTGGTGCTATTAATTATCAGTTGGCTGTGTTTTGTTGGTGCGTATTTTTAATTCATTGATTGTTCGAGGAAGGTTAGCGTTTTATTTCGTAAATCAACTTTTTCCGTTGTTGTAATAAAACTTGCTTCTATGGCATTTAATGTAAATTGGGCAATTTCAGTTTTTGACATTGAATGGGCATTTGCCACGGCCATAAAATTAGCCGTCATATAACCACCAAAGTAAGCTGGATCGTCAGAATTAATGGTCACACATACGCCACGTCGCAGCAATTCCACAATATTATGCTCTATCATTTCATTAAAAACTTTAAGTTTGGTGTTTGACAAAGGGCATACAGTAAGTGGCGTGCGATTTCTAATCAGCTTTTCGACCAGCTTTTCATCCTGATTACAAGCAACGCCATGATCAATTCTTGTCACATTAAGTAAGTTGAGTGCATCATGGATATTTTTCGCAGGCCCTTCTTCTCCTGCGTGAGCCACGGTTAAAAAGCCGGCATCGATGGCTTTTTGAAATACACGAGCAATTTTTCAGGGGGATGACCAAGCTCTGATGAATCAAGTCCAACACCAATGATCTTATCTGTGTGGAGCAGTGCCAGTTCCAGTGTTTCAAAAGCTGATTGCTCATCAAGATGGCGTAAAAAGCACATAATTAGCTTGCTACTAATACCGAGTTCTTTTTGACCTTGCTCAAGAGCTCGATGAATTCCATTAACCACAGTATCAAAGGAAATCCCACGGGCAGTGTGAGTTTGTGGATCAAAAAAGATTTCAGTGTGCATCACATTATCCGTTTGGCAATGCAGTAGATACGCCCAAGTTAAATCGTAAAAATCTTGCTCACAAATAAGCACATTCGCGCCTTGGTAATAAATATCCAAAAAAGACTGTAAATCTGAAAATTGGTAAGCCTTGCTACTTCAGTTGCTGATTTATAAGGGATTTCAACATTGTTACGCTTTGCTAATGCAAACATTAAATCAGGCTCAAGGGTGCCTTCGATGTGCAGGTGAAGTTCAACTTTTGGTAATTCGGTAATAAAATTATTCATAGCCACACTCGTCATCTCATTGATTGAGTTTCATCAAGGTTAGCAGCTTTTCTAAAGGCAAGTAGTTAAAAGTTACGAGCATACAAAGAGAAAAGCAGCTAACTACTTTACTCTTCGTAATCAGAATTTTACGGATTCTGGTAGAGACCCCCATACCGAATTAATGGGGTTATACGAAGCAAATTTTTCAAATTTTTCCATATTTATTTAGATTTAACAAGTTATTCAGATGTGATAAAGGTCACATTATGGCAAAGATTTTTTGGGATTATGCTGAATAGTAGTTTGAGTCTGCTGCTGAATCGTTGGTACATCTTTAATTACGGATTGGAACTCTTGGATCCAAGTATCGGTTTCGGTTTCGACTATTGAGGTTACTGCTAACTGGTGGTTTTTCAATACCGTTAACCAAGCTTGGACATCGTCATATTTATCCATTTTTTGCTGCAGATTGACTTCTAGCCATTGAAGTTTTAGTTGTTTGATTTTAGATTCTAATTCTAATTTTGCTTTGACAAATCTTATCCATGCATTGGCATGGCCAAAGTATTTCTCCATGGCAAAAATAATGCCTGAAAAAGCAATAAAGACAGCACTAAATCCTGGTGATATAAGTGGCACATTGTTTATTTTAATGACTTCAGCCAACAGCGGAATTAAAGTGGCGATGCCTGCCGAAAGAATCATTGAAAATCGCAAAACGCGAGCCCAGCGGCGGCGGTAAATGATCTTATTATTATACCAATTGACCAGTGCTTCTGAGGCTTTAACCACTTCATTTGTTAAGAATGCCAGATCAATTTCTTCTTCTAATTATTTCCGTTGGAGGCATTATCCGAACAAAGTGGAAATAGCGAAGTATCATGGGTTTTATCAAATGTAGGATCCATTACTGCTACTCAAAATAATTAGATATTACTTAACAATTAAAACAGGGCACTCAGCTTTATTTGTCACTTTATTTGCTACATTATTATGGAAAAAATGCGATAAACCGACTCTTCCATGACTTGCCATCACTATCATGCCGATATCGCCTTGCTCCGATTCCTTTAAAATTTGTTCAGCTACGTTATTTTGTTCGCAGCGCCTTACTACTGTCTCTACTTCTAAATCGATATCAAGTTTACTAAGTAGCTGCTTCATTCTTTCTGCGGCGGCTGTTTCTAAACCTTTAGTCAGTTCTTCTGGCGTCAGGACTAAAACTTGAAAGTTTTCATCTCCAGATAATTGATCTACCACGTTTAAAATTCTCAAACCAACATTATAAAGATTGGCCATTTCGACGGCATAACTGAGTGCATGGGACGCCGTGTCTGAAAATCAGTGGGCCAAAGTATTTTACGAGTACGCATCAATAATCCCCCTGTTAAATAATCTTCAAGTATTAATTTGAAAAAATAGTTCAGATTAAAGTTAAAACACTAGAGAATTAAAATATTGATTTACATATAATTAATGGAATTTCTATCTTTTTATTAATTATGTATTTGCGTAGACTTTAACTTATTAATTGGCACATAAACATATCCATAAAGGGGCAGGTATGTCGCAATCGCTATTTTTATTCGACATTTTAAATGAGCAAAAGAAACACTATCAAAATAATACAGCTCCCAGCTTCATCGATCGAATTGAAAAATTAAATTTACTAAAAAATGCAGTACTCAAACATCAGCAATCTTTATTAATGGCCCTAAGTGCTGATTATGGATATCGATCTGAAAATGAAAGTTTGATTTCTGAGATTGTGCCGCTGATAAATCAAATTAATTACACATTGAAAAAATTAAAAAAATGGATAAAACCTCAAAGACGTGAAGCTGGACTGATGCTTTTGCCTGCAAAAGTGGAAGTTCATTATCAGCCTCTAGGCGTTGTAGGCATCATTGTGCCTTGGAATTTCCCTGTATTGCTTGCTTTAAGTCCATTAGTGTCAATTATGGCTGCAGGTAACAATGCCATGATTAAAATGTCAGAATTCACTCCTCAAACTAACAAGGTGATAAAAAAACTGCTGAACTCGGTTTTTTCTGATAATCAAGTTGCTGTTATTGAAGGTGATGCAGATATTGGCGCTAAATTTTCAGAACTTGCGTTTGATCATTTATTGTTTACGGGTTCTACGGAGATAGGGCGCAAAATTATGGCTGCGGCAGCAAAAAACCTGACCCCTGTCACCCTTGAGCTCGGCGGTAAGTCTCCCGTATTAATCGCGCAGGACATGCCTATTGATGTTGCGGTTGAGCGAATGATTTTCGGGAAATGTCTTAATGCTGGGCAAATATGTGTTGCCCCTGATTATGTGCTTTGCCATGAGTCACAAGTTGAGGCATTTATAGATTCTTACCAACAACAGTTTAAAAAAATGTATGCGGATGTGGTTAATAACGGTGATTATTCAAATATCATTAATGAAAGGCAATTTAATCGTATTCAAGCATTAATTGATGATGCTGTTGAAAAAGGTGCCAAAATTCATAGCGCATTAGAAGATAATATTGCTAAAAACCACAGAAAATTAGCGACTCAACTTATGACAAATGTCACTGATGACATGAAAGTAATGCAGGAAGAGATCTTTGGTCCTTTATTGCCGATTGTGAGTTATCAAACCTTGAGTGAAGCGATTGATTATATCAATCAGCGGTCAAGGCCTTTGTCGCTTTATTTAATGAGTTTTGATAAGAGAGTTCATAATCAGGTTATCGAGCATACTCATTCTGGTGGCGTTTGCATTAATGAATCTGTTAAGCATGTAGTTGTTGATGATGCGCCATTTGGTGGCATAGGTTTATCTGGTATGGGGGCATATCATGGCAAAGAAGGTTTTTTGCGTTTTAGTCATGCCAAAACAGTGCTAACGAGAGGGAAATTGAATACCAGCAAATTGATGCATCCGCCTTATGGTAAATGGTGGCAAGCATTATTCTTTAAAATTTTTATTAGATAGTGAATTTCACAAACTTAAGACTTATAAAAAACAACCAATTACCCAACATTTTGTTTAATCTATCCTAGACTTATTATTATGTTATTTTCAAATTGATTTAGTAAGTGTGATTTCACCTTTAGCACTAGTTATCGCAGCGACAACGTTTAATGATATTTATCTGTGCTAGTCACAAATGCTTAAATCGGAAAATTTCTTTATTACAGTTAGGATAGTTCCATTATGAATGTGAAATTTATTAATCCTTTTTTAGATTCGTTTCTTAATGTCATTGATACTATGGCAAATCTGCGGTTAACGCCAAGCTGTCCTCAGCTCAAACAAGATGAAAAAGCGAATGGAGACATTTCAGGTTTAATTGGTATGGTTGGAGAGCAAGCAAAAGGATCCTTATCTATTACCTTTGAAAAAAAACTCGCTTTTAAAATAATGGAAAATATGTTGGGTGATGCACCATTAACAATTAATGAGGAAGTTACTGATTTAGTTGGTGAATTAACGAATATGGTGTCAGGTGGCGCTAAAAAAGTACTTGGTGAGCAAGGGTTTGAGTTTGATATGGCAACACCTGTCGTTGTTTACGGCAAAGGTCATACTATCAGTCATGTCACCGATGGAAAAAAAATAACGCTACCATTTAATAGTCTTTATGGTCGCGCTTTTATTGAGATTTGTTTTGAAGAGTAAATAACCTTTAAAAAGTTTGACTCACCATCACCCAAAATTGGTTTGATTCGTCACTGACGCCTAGTTCTGCTCTCACTACTACATTTTCAACTTCAAATCGTGCTCCTGCTCCTAGGCTCCATTTCATATCTTGGTGTAATGAAGATATTGAAAAACTATCGCTAACATTTCCAACTTCAGCAAATACCACCCATTGCCACCATGGCACATCATAAAAGTTAAAAATCGGCCATTGCTGAAGCGGTTGCCAGTGAGGCTGTACACGATATTCAAGGGTGTAAAGCAGTGCGCTGCGTCCAGTGAAGCGTTTAGTTGTGTAGCCTCGCAGCTGTTCATATCCGCCTAAACTCACACCTGCATAGGAAGGCGGTCGGTGATCATCATCTTCGCCACTTTGGCTATTCCAAGTTGGTGTATCAGCAAGATAGAAATGTGTGGCTAAAATTTGCTGTCGAAAAAAATCGTTTTTACCAATAGAGAAAAAAGCGCTTTGTTCAAATGACCATGTTGTCCAAGATGGGGCTTCATCATCGGAAAAACCGTTTCTGATTTTTAGGTTTGTCTGTCCACCGTCGCTACTGTTTTTACCATTATCTCGATTATCCCAATCAAAACTGATTTCGAGTCCTTTGGTTTGAGAAGGCTCTGATGTTGCTATTAGCAATGCTTGTGATTGCATAAAAGGCGTAAAAGTAATGGTTGAAACGCCAGAGGTTAACGGATTCCAATTAACCTTTTGCTTGGATGGACGCAAACTTGCCGCAGCGCCATTTACACCTTTACCTATAGGAAGTACATATTCCAAATGCAGCTTGCTAAAAGATTCATCACCTTGGGTAATTATTCTCTGGTTCATTGATTGTGCTTTTCTATCAGCATCATTAATAAAGTAAGTACCTTGTTTATAAAATGCTTGATAGTGCTCAAGCCCAAATAACCACTGCGGTGCAATGCCTTTTGGTAATTGATAATTATTAAAACTCATATAACCAACCCAGCTGTCATTAGTGGTATACAAACCAATGCCAAGTGCGCTGGCTTGGGGCTGGCCTGCATGCTTAATAACCGCTGCGCCGCCAAATGCAGTGCTTAAATTTTCACTTGAAAAAAAGAAGGGAACAGCTGCCAGCTCTGGTTTTAAATCCAGTTTTTGCTCAGTTTTTAAATGAGGTTTGGTTTGATTTAGTGGTAATTTCTTTTGTGGCTGATTGCTGAGTTACAGCGGTTTCAGCATGTAACTCATTTATGAGACAAAAGGCGCTAACGGCCAGCAATAATTCCTTGAAGGACAACATATAACTCCATTTAATTCTATTGTTGCTGCGCTTATCTAATATCAAGTGTATTAAGCACCGTGTCCGCCTTTATTAATCAAAACATACCGTAACGCGAGGGGTTAACTTGGTAATTAACTCATAGGCGATAGTGCCGATATGCTCAGCAACCTCTTCTATGGGTAATTGTTTTCCCCAAAGTAAGACGTCATCGCCCACTTTGTCTTTGGCATTTGCGCCAAGATCAACCGTTAGCATATCCATGGACACACGGCCAACAATGTTAACTCGTCTGCCATTAAGCCACACAGGGGTGCCGATAGGTGCATTTCGAGGATAACCGTCGCCATAACCAATGGCGACGACACCTAGCATTGTATCCTGGTCTGCAACCCAGTGAGCGCCATAACCAACTGGTTGTCCAGCTTTGTGGGCTCGCACAGCAATTAAGCGAGATTTAAGCTCCATGGCAGGGATCAAACCATGGTTTTTTCCGCAATCATCAACCACAGGGGATACGCCATAAAGGGCAATCCCCGGTCTTATCCATTCTCGCAAGCTTTGCGGCCAAAATAGCACAGCGGCAGAATTGGATAATGTGGATTCTCCTGGTAATCCAGTAACTAAAGCATCAAAGACAGCAAGCTGCTTTTGCGTATAGTCATTTTTTGGTTCATCAGCGCAGGAAAAATGACTGATCAAATTAATGGGTTTAGCCACGTTTTTGCATTTCATTAAGCGATCATAAATTCCCTCAAACTCTTCAGGAGTAAAGCCTAATCTGTGCATACCAGAGTCGATTTTCATCCAGACTTTGATTGGTGCGGATAATGTGGCTTTTTCAAGCATTTCAACTTGAGATATGTGATGCACGACCGTGTCAATATGATGCTGAACCAGTACAGGAAGATCTTCTTGACGAAAAAACCCTTCTAGTAATAATAACTTGGCCTTAACGCCACCACATCTAAGCGTTAAGGCTTCCTCTAAGCGGGCAAGTCCAAAACCATCGGCAAGCCCATCAAGTCCTAAGGCGACATTTAATAATCCATGACCATAAGCATTTGCTTTAACAACGGCCATTACTTGACTTTTAGGTGCACATTTTTTTAGCGTCAGCAGATTATGTTTCAGGGCACTTAAGCTGATTTCTGCTCTTGGAAAGAATTTCAAACAATAACCTTTTTACAATTAAACTAACGAGTTTATTTTATTACTTACATATTGTAACGCCGATGATTATTTAATCATCAAATTGCATTGCACCAGCGTAATTGTCAAAGCGTGAAAATTGACCTTGGAATGTCAAACGTACGCGGCCAATAGGGCCATTACGCTGTTTACCGATAATAATTTCAGCAGTGCCTTTTTCCGTTGACTCGTTGTTATACACTTCGTCACGGTAAATAAACATGATTAAATCCGCATCTTGCTCGATAGCGCCTGATTCACGAAGATCTGAGTTAACGGGGCGCTTATCGGCTCTCTGCTCCAAGGAACGGTTTAACTGAGAGAGGGCTACAACAGGAATTTCTAATTCTTTAGCTAGCGCTTTTAGTGAGCGAGAGATTTCTGCGATTTCTAAAGTACGATTATCAGATAGCGATGGAACTTGCATTAATTGCAAATAATCCACCATTATCATTGATAAACCACCATGCTCGCGGGCAATACGACGTGCGCGACTTCGAACATCCGTTGGCGTCAAACCTGAGCCATCATCAATGTACATTTTTCCGCGCTCAAGCATTAACCCCATAGTGCCTGAAACTCGGGCCCAATCGTCATCATCAAGCTGACCTGTACGAATTTTGGTTTGGTCAACTCGCCCAAGTGATGCCAGCATACGCATCATAATTTGTTCTGATGGCATTTCTAAACTGAAGATCAATACGGGCTTGTCTTCATTCATGGCCGCTTGCTCGCAAAGATTCATCGCAAATGTTGTTTTACCCATGGAAGGACGGGCGGCAACAATAATTAAATCACCTGCTTGAAAGCCTGCGGTCATTTTATCGAGATCGCTATAGCCGCTTGAAACGCCAGTCACGCCGTTATGTGGGTTATTATAAAGCTGCTCAATTTTATCTACCGTTTTTTCTAAAATCGCTTGAATGCCTTCAGGCCCTTCATTTGCATTGGTACGCTGCTCGGCAATTTTAAATACTTTAGTTTCAGCTAAATCAAGCAATGCGCTAGAATCTCTGCCTTCGGGATTATATCCTGCATCGGCAATTTCATGGGCGACACGGATCATTTCTCGAACAACCGCACGTTCACGAACAATTTTTGCATAGGAAACAATATTGCCTGCACTAGGAGTATTTTTAGCAATTTCACCTAAATAACCAAAACCGCCAACATCATCAAGTTCATTTTGTAATTCAAGCTGCTCAGATACCGTAATTAAATCGATAGGTTGACCAGATTCCACTAGTTTATGCATGGCTGCAAATATGATTTTGTGTGAGCGAGAATAGAAGTCATCTTTTACTACCGCTTCTGCTACCTTATCCCAAGCTTCGGTATCTAGCATCAGACCACCAAGCACGGACTGCTCGGCTTCGATAGAGTGGGGGTGGTAATTTTAGCCCATCAAGCTGGCTGTCTTTAGGCTTGGCTTTAGGTTTAAAAACCCCTTGCTGTGACATTTATACTCCGAGATGACAATATTTTATGGGTATGATAGCAACCGCTATGAAAAGATAAACAGTGATTTGATTTTCAGCTTTAAGTTGTTTTTGTGAAATATGCATACAGTGATTCATTTTTGATATTACGGCTGTATGCATATCTGTTTTTGTTGTTACTTGTTTGCCATTTTTGCAAAAACGCGCTCTGCAGCTGCTATGGTTTCATCAATTTCTTTATCACCGTGAGCCATGGATAGAAAGCCAGCCTCATAGGCACTTGGCGCAAGATAGATGCCTTCATTTAACATGCCATGATAAAAAGCTTTAAATTTTTCCATATCGCATTGGGTTACTTGCTCAAATTTGGTGATCTTGTCATCTTGAGTGAAAAAATAACCAAACATGCCACCGACATAATTAACTGATAATGCAAAACCGTGTTTTTTCGCGGCAGCAACCAGACCTTCAGCAACCCGCTTTGTTTTATTGGCAAGGGACTCATATAACTCAGGCTTTGACAATTCCTCAAGCTGCGCTAGGCCTGCGCTCATGGCTATTGGATTCCCTGATAATGTTCCTGCTTGGTATACAGGACCTGTTGGCGCAATGTAATCCATGACTTTCTTTTCTGCCGCCAAAAGCGCCAACAGGCATGCCGCCGCCAATCACTTTTCCTAGTGTTGTCAGATCAGGCGTGACACCATAATAACCTTGAGCGCCATTTTTAGCGACGCGAAAGCCGGTCATCACTTCGTCGATAATCAGTAGCGCACCGTATTGATCGCAAATTTCTCGTAATCCTTGTAAAAAGCCCTCGACTGGCGGAATGCAGTTCATATTTCCCGCAACGGGTTCAACAATAATGCAGGCGATGTCATCGGGGTACTGAAAAAAGAGCGCCTTAACGGACTCAAGATCGTTATAAACTGCTGTTAAAGTGTGTTTTGCAAAATCGTCAGGAATGCCCGGCGAGCTTGGTTGACCTAGGGTCAATGCGCCTGAGCCCGCTTTGACTAACAAACAATCTGCATGACCATGGTAACAGCCTTCAAATTTTAAAATTTTATCGCGATGGGTAAAGCCTCTTGCCAAACGAATCGCACTCATAGTGGCTTCTGTGCCTGAACTTACCATACGCACCAATTCAATTGATGGCATGATTTCCCGTACTTTTTCTGCCATTTTTACTTCAAGTTCAGTGGGTGCACCAAATGAGAGACCGTTCTCAACGGCGTCATGGACAGCTTGACGTATAGAAGGATGGTTGTGGCCTAAAATCATAGGTCCCCATGAGCCAACATAATCAATGTAGGCTTTGCCATCGGCATCGTAAATATAAGCACCATTTGCCTTATCGATAAATAGTGGCGTACCGCCAACACCATTAAAGGCGCGAACTGGCGAATTGACTCCGCCAGGGATAGTTTGTTTTGCTTGCTCAAATAGGCTTTCAGAACGGGACATTGGCATTCCTTAATATTAAAACTTTTAATTCTAAATTAGCTTGTTAAGGCTTGGTAACTATTGGGAAGTACTGCAATTCTAAACTGCCTGTGTATATACTCAAGCATTACTTGGAAGTGTAAGATTTACTGGCAATTATATGGAATTTCATTCTTGGTTATCGCTTATCACCATTTGTATTCTTGGTGCTTTATCCCCAGGCCCCAGTTTAGCGCTCATCATTAACAGCACCATCAAAGGTGGTCCAGCGCAGGGTTATGCAACGGCACTCAGTCATGCTTTAGGCGTATTGCTCTATGCCGCTTTAACCTCAACTGGCATTGCTTTAGTTTTGGTTGAATCGCCTTTGGTATTTAAACTAATTCAATATGCGGGCGCGGGATTTTTGTTATATCTTGGCATAAAGGCTTTATTTAATGCCAACCAAAAAGCGAGTGCTGATAAGCAAGAAGTATTCGCTAAAAATGAGCAAAGCTTAGCTTATGCAAACCTAGATTCTTCAACTCAGAATTCTTCAAACTTAGACTCTTCAAATCTAGTATTCAGAAGTAAAACTCAAGTTTTCGGTTGGCGTGATGGGTTTTTAATTGCGTTTTCAAATCCTAAATTAGCGATATTTTTTCTAGCACTTTTTAGCCAGTTTATTACCGAAACAACCACAATTATTCAAAAAATGATTATGACATTTACCGTGGGTGGCATCGATGCGCTTTGGTATATTGCATTGGTTTTTATGATGTCAAAAGGCAAACTTAACGATAAACTTAAGCGGCATCATATTCTGATCGACAAAATCACAGGTATTGTGCTGATTGGCGTTGCGATAAGAGTGATATTGGTTTAATGAATTTTTTGAAATGATTGAAAAAAGAAGTGGTGGGTCGTGAAGGATTCGAACCTTCGACCAATTGGTTAAAAGCCAACTGCTCTACCGACTGAGCTAACGACCCAACTTAAATATCAAGAATAATATTCAAATGTTATTGAAACTCAAGGCCTCAAACAACGGAGCGCATGTTAAACAGATTTTTACGCTAACACAAGCTAAAATTGCAGGTTAGCGTTTAACTGGTTAATAATTGACTTATTTCGGTCGTTTTCGCTTACTCTTGTAATAATTCTTTAGCGTTAGCTAGGGTATTTTCCGTAATGGTATTTCCTCCGAGCAACCTTGCTAGCTCTTCTATCCGCTGAGAATGGCTAAGTGAGATCATGGTCGTTTCGGTTTGATTCGCTTTGCTGGATTTATTTACAAACATATGCTGATGACCATTGCCTGCAACCTGTGGCAAGTGAGTTACGCATAAAACTTGAGTGGATTGCCCCAGTTGTCTTAGCATTTTACCCACAATTGCCGCAGTAGAGCCTGAGATACCGACATCGACTTCATCAAAAATTAGGGTTGGTGTTGACACCTTTTGAGCCGTAATGACTTGTATGCCAAGACCGATGCGAGAAAGTTCGCCGCCTGATGCCACTTTGGCTAATGCTTGCAACGGTTGTCCAGGGTTGGTGGTGACCAGGAACTCGATGGAATCACAGCCATTTGGTGACATCAATGTTGAATGATATTGTACATTGATAGCAAATTGTCCTTTAGGCATATTGAGTTCATGAATACTTTCAGTGACTAATTTGCTCAGCTCTTTTGCAAAACGATGCCGACTTTTATGGAGTTTTTCTGCTTTAACAAAGTATTCTTGTTGGCTGAGATCTAATCTGATCTCAATATTTTCAAGCTTATCATTGTCTTCCGATAGACTATCAAGTTCTTGCTGCAAAGCTTGATGATGGGTTGGGAGATCTTTTGGCTGAACTTGGTGTTTTCTTGCTAGTTGCATTGCTTGAGTTAATCGAGCTTCAAGGTATGAAAAATGCTGAGGATCAAGTTCCAAGTTGCTTAGATAATGCTGAATTTCAGTGGCACTTTCTTGAACGGCAATGAGAGCATCATTGAGCATATTGGATGTTGACGTTAGTTGAGGATCGTAAGCTTCGAGTTCTTGAGCTATGCTGACGGCTTTATTGAGTAAGGATTCGATATTGCTATCATCGGCATCACTGAGAAGATATAGCCCATTTTGGCAGGTTTCGATAAGTGCGGAGCCATTGGCAAGGCGTTTATGTTCTTGCTCGATTTCTTCAAACTCGCCAAGCTTTAAAGCAAACTCATTTAATTCTTCAATTTGGTATTGTAATATTGTTTACGGGCGTTTCTTTGAGCTGCATTTTGTTGAAGCTGGTTTAGTTCAACTTGTATTTTTTTTACGTTTTGATAGCTCGTTTGTACAGATTGCAGTAAATCTTTATGAGCTGCATAGCCATCAAGTAACAGCATTTGTTGTTCAGATTTGAGCATGGCGTGATGGGCATGCTGACCGTGGATCCCAACCAGTAATTGCCCTAGGACTTTTTGCTGAGCAAGTGGAACAGGATTGCCATTAATATAGGCTCTAGAGCGACCATCGCTATTGATCGTGCGTCTGAGAATACATTCATCGTCAAGATTAAGATCATTTTGCTCAAGCCATATTTTGGCAAGAGGTACGTCATCAAGGGTAAAGCGGGCACTGACTTCGGCTTTACTTACACCGGTTCTTACGCTGCTAGCATCGGCACGATTACCAAGGCACAAACCTAATGCGTCGATAGCGATGGATTTACCCGCGCCAGTTTCGCCAGTAATACTGGTCATTCCTGAATGAAAGTCCAGCTCTAAAAAGCGGACAATGGCAAAATTATTAATGCTAAGTTGGCAAAGCATAATGATTCCTATTGTTATACTTTTATTTACCAAGCACACAAAATAGGGCTGTTTGTATGTGCTTAGCATTGCTGCACTAATGACAGCACAGCATTTTTATTATTAACTACTGTATATTAATCAGTTTACACTGTTTTTATATACAGTAAATCAATAAAAATCAAGTAATTCAATGGATCAAATGCTTTGATATAAAATAAGCAAGTTATCTTTTGAGTTTTGTTGGCGCAGAATTATTGGGCTTGACGTTCAATACCAATATTTGACACGCCACCATCAATAATTTCTTTGCGTAATTCTTTGATAAAATCAGCATTCATAAAAGGATGTTCTTCAATGACATTAAGTAACATACCTTGTACTTCTTTTCTTCTAACATGAATTCATGGTTGAAAATAAAATCTTCTACCGCATTTTGATCAAAGATGTTACTCAGCTCGTCTTGGCATACGGTTTCAATATAACTCGCTACCGTTGACGAAGAGAGTTTACTGATATTGACTAAATCTTCTTCATGTTTACTTTCGATGGCACTTAATAGTGCAATTAACGCGGTCACGGCATCCATCGCTGGGTAGACACCAAAAACATCAAAATTTTCAGGTTCGGGGGAGACTAAATTTAAACGGTCGAGATAGATATCAAAATTCAACTTAAGTTTTCGATCGTATAATGATTGCCAAAGCAAGTTGAGGACGGTATCTAGCACTTTTGAGTCGCCAAATTCACACACTTCAGAAAACAATGGTAATTGGGATACATGCGCTGACAAAGTGCAACGGCAAATAATTGTTTTTGAGCGAAAGAAAGTTCTTTAAGACGTTTGAAGAAGCCCACTTTGTTGGTCATTTTTTACATCCGTGGATAACTGGGAAATCACTTGTTTAGCGGCTAATTCTACCTTAGTTAACTCATCAAGTAACTCCAGAATTTCAGGCTCTAAATCTTCTGTTGATGCACCTTGCTTAAGTGAATATTCTATTTCTTTACACAATTTCTGAGTGTTAGGTACGCCACAATAACAACTGGCACCATGCAGTTTATGGATAACCTCTAGCATTTTTTGGCCTTGTTATTATTAATTGAAGCTTTAATTTGCTGAGTTGTTGAGGGGAGTGACTCTAAAAACATACTGAGCATATCGATAGCAAGGTTTGATTTTTGATTGGTTTGTGTAAGGCAAAGCTCCCAGTTAAGAGTATTGGCATCAAACTCACCAAATGTAGGTCCGCTAATCCAACGTTTAATTATGCCTTTAAGGGCAATTTCATCAATGGGCTTTGTTAAATAACCATCAATGCCAGAACTGAGTATGCTCTTTTTTTCTTCTGCCATTGCATGGGCAGTCACTGCAATAATTGGCGTATTGCGATTTATGGAGTTTTGACGAATGACTTTGGTCGCTGTTAGTCCGTCAGTGCCTGGCATCTGAATATCCATAAAAATAAGATCAAACTTAGTTTGTTTAGCTTTTGCTACGGCTTTATCACCACTATTAACGGTGACAACATTGGTGACTAGTTCTTTTAGCAGCGTGTCGATTAACTTTAAATTCGCTTCGTTATCATCGACCGCAAGCACTTTTATGGAATGAGGGCTAATATTCTGTGGCGTATCATCAACAATTTTAATTGCGGCTTTTTGAGAGTCATTAGTGCAAAGTAAATTCCTTGCAAGGGCATGCTCGCCAATTGGTGGCGTAATGATCTTACTGATATGCCGCTGATTTTTGTCATCCATTATATGCTGCTCTTGAGCATCATTAATAAGCACAATATTATTAGTGTATTGGCTGATTTGTGACACGGTTTCATCAAGTTCTTTTTGATTTTTGAAACCAAGCGTACTAAGTAAAAACAATCGACATGGGATTTATTCGCGCCATTACAGATATATTTATCAAGCTCACTTTTGCTCTTAAGAGCTGTTACCTTAGTTTTCCAAAAAGTTAGCTGCCTATCATTACATCCATAGATAAACGACGTGGCTCATATAAGGCAATGTTGCGGTTTTTAAGGTTTTCAGTGTGCATATTTTCCTGGGCTGAAAACTTACTCAAGGCTAAAGGTAAAATAAACCAGAAAGTCGAGCCTTTATTTGGCGTTGAATTGAAACCAATTTGTCCGCCCATTTGATTAACGAGTCGTTTAGTGATGACTAAGCCAAGCCCTGTACCACCAAAACGCCGTGATATTGAAGAATCCGTTTGACCAAAGGCTTGAAAAAGCATTTCCTGATGTTTTTCATCAATACCTATGCCAGTATCAATGACTTCACAACGAAGCGTCACTTTATTTTGTGCATTGCTAATGGGTTTAATTTTAAGTAATACACTGCCTTTATCGGTGAACTTAATGGCATTCCCCAGAAGGTTGGTAATGATTTGTCCAACTCGCATGGCATCACCATTGAGATTATCAGGCACCTTAGGATTAATATCGACCACAAGTTCAAGACCTTTTTCTCTTGCACTGTCAGCAAGTAACGTCGTGGTATCGTCTAAAAGATCCCGCAAGCCAAATGGCATGTTTTCAAGTACCATTTTTCCAGCTTCAAGCTTTGAAAAATCTAAAATATCATTGATGATAGAAAGCAAATTAGTTGCGCTTCGCTCAATGGTTTGCAAATATTCCATCTGACTTGCGTGTAATGGTGTTTTGAGTAATTGCCGAGTAAAGCCGATGACGCCATTTAGTGGTGTACGAAGCTCGTGAGACATGTTGGCTAAAAATTCGGATTTAATGCGACTGGCTTCTAGTGCTCTTTTTTTTGCTAAATCAAGCTCAACGTTTTGAATTTCAATTTGCTCAAGGGTTTCTCGTAAATCTGATGTGGCTTGATCAATATTTTGCTGCATTTCATCATGGTATTCAGACAAGGAGCTTGCCATGGCATTGATACCACGCTTGAGTAAATCTAATTCACCAATGAGATTTCCATGCAAACGCGTATCTAATTTCCCTTCGCGAATTTTAGCGACGACTCTTACCATTTCGGTGATGGGTTGAGTTACATTTTTTACTAGCCTGAAAGTAAATAACAGATTTAGCTGCACGCCGATAAGTACAATAATAAAAGCGGCAACCGCTGCTCTGTGTTGCTCTAGTAAAGCTTTCTCTTTGTTTAGTATTAAAGCAATATAGCCTAGATGTTTGCCTTTATTAGTGGCAATAAGGCTATCGATATCACTTAAAGTGTCATTTTCCGTGAAAGGTTTAGCGATTGTGGATGATTCGGTGCCATCGGAAATAAAAATAGGCGTTCTTAGCACCATCATGTCGCCAATAAATTCATGGGTAGTATGTTGAAGCTGGTTAAGGTTTTCCTTGTAGCGCATGACTTCAAAATTTTTGTGGTAGTGCGATGTCACAAAAACCTGATTATTGGCATCAAAAATAGCAATGGATTTGACTAAAGGGGAACTATTTAACTGAGCTGTGGCTAATAATCTTTTGCTGGTTTCCCTATCGTTATTTTTGAGTCCTATTTCACTTGCCATCGCCAAAGGCTCTATAATATTGCCGCCTTGTTGGGTTAAGTTCTCTTCAAGCTCATAGAATCTATCTATGGTAAAATAGCTGCCGAGCAAAATACCGACCAAATTGTGGGGGCTAAAGCTAAAACCAGCACCCAAGAGCGCAGGCTGTATTTGGTCATATCGCTTGGCGTGACTCATATAATCTTGAGACCCTTAAATCGCTGTTAACAATGAAATTTAAAATACAGTATGTGAAGATTTATATAACGCCAATATTTTTGGTGTGTTTTGTTTATCAGACTGCCAGATTTCCAATTGTTTTACCTTGTTTTTTTCTTTTATTGAGACTCCTATGGCGCAATTTTTTAAAGCAAAACAAATAGTGCAAAACAACTATCTTCAAAAATTACTCTTGATGTAAATCAGGTTGATCATTTTGGTGCGGGTTATAGCGCAATATCAGGGAAAGTGGTTTTTATTCCAGGCGCGCTTGCGACAGAAAATGTGACGGTGCAGTTGATTGAACAAAAAAAACAATTTGCAAAGGCCAAATTATTAAAAATCATAAGCATCTCTTGAGAGAATTAACCATCGTGTGAATATTATCAGCAATGTGGTGGCTGTGACTTGCAGCATGTCGGTGCAGACGACCAGCGTCAAATGAAGCAGCAAATTCTGCTTAATATGATGGAGCGAGTCGTGAATCGTAAGATTGAGCTTGAACCAAGCTTGACGGCTAATGAATGGCATTATCGCCGCCGAGCAAGACTGGCAACTAGCTATGATAAATCGAGTCAAAAGTTAATCTTGGGTTTTCGAGCGGGAAAAAGTAAGGACATAGTATCTATTGGTCATTGTGAGGTGCTTGACGAATCGTTGTCTTCATTAATAACTCCAATTTCTGAGCTACTTTCAGCATTACAACTAAAAAAAACAGTCGGTCATGTCGAACTTCTCAATGTGTTTAATGGCATTTTTGTTGTATTGAGAGTGACTCAAAAAGTAACAACCGCTGATTTAAGCAAATTGCTGACGTTTGAAACTGCCAATGGGTTAACCATTTTGCTTCTAAATAATGAAGGGCAATGTACTTCGCTTGATGGGAAACCAAGTTTGCCATGTTACAATTAGATGATGACAGTTTGTTGCAGTTTAAACCGGGCAACTTCATTCAGGTTAACGGCAAAATTAACGAGCAAATGGTCGCTCCAAGCCATTGACTGGATTTCGCCCTCAAAAAAATGAGCGGATATTAGATTTATTTTGCGGCGTGGGTAATTTTAGTTTACCACTAGCAAGACTAGCCGGCGCTGTTATCGGTGTTGAGGGCGTTCCTGAAATGGTCAAACAAGCTCAGGAAATGCTGAGCAACATGGACTCGATAATCTCACTTTTTACATGATGATCTTAGTGCCGATCTTGCTGGTCGGTCTTGGATGGTAAAATAGATACGCTTCTTTTAGATCCGGCAAGGGCTGGAGCTTATGAAAGTTTGCAATGGCTTAAAAGCATGAAACCAAACAAGGTGCTTTATGTGTCTTGTAATCCAGCGAGTCTTGCTCGTGACAGTAAACTATTACTTGAAATGGTTTCTCCATGACCAAATTAGGCTTAGTTGATATGTTTCCACAAACCCATCACATTGAGGCTATGGCGCTTTTTGAAGCAAAATAATCGGCAATAAATAGTATATTAAGTTGCTGATAAAGAGTATATATAGTTTTTTTTGCGTGATATCTACGTTATCATATAGCCGTTATTTTTTGACCCATACAATGTGTGTTGAAAAGCGTTTAACAAATAAGGATATAGACAATGGTATCTGTTCGTGAAGCTCACTTTGATAATCCTGATTTTCAATTGGAAGAGTGGGTACAGCGATATGTCGCTGATACTGATGAAGCGAATATATTACTTGAGCAGATCCGCCAAATAGATGCGATGCCAATTATTGATCCTGAAGTGCGAAAAAATTAGTACACACTTCAAGGGAATGGTTGAAATATTGGCACCATTAAATATGGATATTGAAACCCTTCAGCGGCAATATTGTTTGTTGCTCTTGAAGCTGGACTGTTAAATATGGAGCAAATTACTGAACGCTTTGGTTCAAATCTAGCCCATATAGTTAATAGTGTAGTGACTATGGATGCCATTGGCGCACTAAAAGTCAATGAGCAGCGAAGTAACGAGCTGCAAATAGATAAAATTCGTCGCATGCTGCTGGCCATGGTTGAAGATGTGCGAGCTGTGGTCATAAAAACTTGCAGAAAGGGTTTGTTTACTTCGAGCCGTTAAGCTAGCTGATGAAGAAACGCGAGTATTATTAGCCCGTGAATTTCAGATATTTATGCGCCTCTTGCTAATCGTCTCGGCATCGGTCAGCTCAAATGGGGAGCTGGAAGACATTGCTTTTCGTTATTTGCATCCAACAATTTACAAAGAAATTGCCAAACAGTTAGATGGAAAAAGGTTAGATAGAGAAGTCTATATCGATAAATTTGTCACAGAGCTTCAATCTCGATTAGATGATGAAAGGGTGAGAGCAAAAGTTTATGGCAGGCCAAAACACATCTATAGCATCTGGCGTAAGATGCAGAAAAAAAACCTGACGTTTGATGAGCTATTTGATGTCAGAGCCGTGCGTATCGTTACCGACAGGCTGCAAGATTGCTACGGTGCCCTTGGCGTGGTTCATAGCATGTGGCATCACATTCCTCGTGAGTTTGATGATTATGTGGCTAATCCAAAACCTAATGGCTATCAATCCATTCATACCGTGGTTGTTGGACCTGAAGGAAAAACCGTTGAAATTCAAATTCGAACCGAGCAAATGCATGAAGATGCAGAGCTCGGTGTAGCGGCTCATTGGAAGTACAAAGAAGGCAACCATTCGGGCAAACAAAGCGGTTATGAAGAGAAAATTAACTGGTTGCGTAAAATTTTGCAGTGGCAAGAAGATGTCGCTGAGTGCAATAACCTCGTTGATGAAATTCGAAGTCAAGTATTTGAAGATCGCGTCTATGTGTTTACACCAAACGGTGAAGTTATAGATTTACCCCACGGCTCGACTGTGCTTGATTTTGCTTACTATATTCATTCCCAAGTGGGACATAAATCCATTGGCGCTAAAGTTGATGGTCGCATCGTACCTTTTACCTATCAGGTAGAGACGGGCGAGCGCATTGAAATTATCACCTCAAAAAAACCAAATCCGAAGCGTGACTGGCTTAACCCTAATATGGGCTATATTCGTACATCCCGCGCGCGTTCTAAAATTCAGCATTGGTTTAAGCAGGAAGACAGAGATAAAAACATGCTTGCTGGGCGAGAATGCTAGAGGCAGAATTAACGCGTGCAGGATTAAAATTAAAAGATGTAAAGCCCGCCGTTGAGCGCTTCAATTTATTAAGCTTAGATGATCTTTTAGCCGCAATTGGTGGCGGTGATGTGAGACTTAATCAGGTCGTTAATTATGTACAACGTAGCGATGAAATTTCAGAGCAAGACGTTGTTGATGACTTAGTTAAAAAAACGCAGCCAAAAGTAACGAGTCGCCATCAAGATCAGATTGAAGTCAGTGGCGTAGGCAATTTAATGAGCCACATTGCTCATGTTGTCATCCTGTTCCTGGTGATGTCATCATAGGTTTTATTACTAAAGGACGTGGTATTTCGGTTCATCGGGACGATTGTGAGCAGGTTAAAGAGCTGCTTAAAAAGCACCCTGAGCGCACTTTGGATGTGGTTTGGGGTGAAAACTATTCTGGCGGTTATCGTGTCAAATTAAAAGTATGTGCCAATGATACCAGCAGTTTATTGCGGGATGTTACCACAGTGCTGGCATCTGAAAAATCCCATGTGATGGCGATGAATTCAACATCAGATGTACAAACGCAAACGGCTTGTATTGAGCTAGAACTTGAACTTTATAATTTTGATGGGCTTTCAAAAATCTTAACTAAGCTTGGGCAAGTTGAAGGCGTATTTGAAGCAAGAAGGCTGTAGTTTTATGTCAAATAATTCGATGTTTGAAAACCTAAATCAATTGCTTGGTATTATGGAAAAACTGCGTGATCCTGATATGGGTTGTCCTTGGGATCAAAAACAAGTTTTGCCTCTATTGTGCCTTTTACCCTTGAAGAAGCTTACGAAGTCGCTGATACCATTGAGCGCATGGATATGGATGAATTACCCGACGAATTGGGCGATCTTTTGTTTCAGGTGGTGTTTTTATTGTCAATTAGGCAAAGAACAAGGATTGTTTGATTTTGAGAATGTCGCAGGGCGAGTAAGTCAAAAATTAATTCATCGTCATCCCCATGTATTTGGTGACTTGAACAATTTATCTACTGATGAAATTAAGGCCAATTGGGAGAAACTAAAAGCTAAAGAGCGAGCGCAAAAAGCGCAGTTTTCTTTGCTTGATAATATTCCTTTATCTTTGCCTTCATTGTCACGGGCCGCCAAAATTCAAAAACGAGTTGCTCAAGTGGGTTTTGATTGGACGGAAACATTCCAAGTTACCGATAAAATTCAAGAAGAGTTACAAGAAGTCATGGATGAGGTAAATGCCAAGCAGGTTGATCAAGCTCGCGTGTTAGATGAAGTCGGTGATTTATTGTTCGCGGTAGTAAATTTAGCTCGTCATCTTGAGATCGATCCTGAGCAAGCGCTTCGTCATGGCAATCGAAAATTTGAGCATAGATTTCGAAAAATCGAACAATTAGTCGATGCAAGCGATAAAAAAATTCAAGATCACAGTCTTGATGAGCTTGAGTCTTACTGGATACAAGTAAAAAAAATGGAATAATACAAAAATTCTTGTTTGTCGAACACTGGCGGTTTTGTTAGACTGCCGTCCCGTCCTAGTGCAATCGCATGCACATTCTATAAAACTCATTTTCTCAGGTTCAGCATGACTACAAGGTATATTTTCGTAACTGGTGGTGTGGTTTCATCATTAGGTAAAGGTATTGCAGCGGCATCATTGGCAGCAATTTTAGAAGCCCGTGGTCTTAAAGTTACCATCATGAAGCTGGATCCATATATTAACGTCGATCCAGGTACTATGAGCCCAATTCAGCATGGTGAAGTGTTTGTTACTGAGGACGGAGCAGAAACAGACCTAGATTTAGGCCATTATGAGCGTTTTATTCGTACCAAAATGAATCGCCGTAATAACTTTACAACTGGCCGTATTTACGAAGAAGTGTTACGTAAAGAGCGCCGTGGTGATTATCTTGGTGCGACTATTCAGGTGATCCCGCATATTACCAATGCGATTAAAGAAAAAGTATTAGCTGGTGGTGAAGGTCATGATGTGTGTATCGTTGAAATGGCGGTACAGTAGGTGACATCGAGTCATTACCATTCTTAGAGTCAATTCGTCAGCTTGGTGTCGAACTGGGCCGCGAACGCAGTATGTATATGCATCTGACGCTAGTGCCATTCATTGGTCCAGCACAAGAAGTTAAGACTAAACCGACTCAGCATTCGGTAAAAGAATTACGTTCAATTGGTATTGCACCAGACATTTAGTTTGTCGTGGTGATCGGGCCGTGCCTGCAACAGAAAGAGCAAAAATCTCTTTATTTTGTAACGTAGAAGAAAAAGCCGTTATTCGTTACGTGATGTAGATAGCATTTATAAAATTCCTGCTCTATTGCGCTCACAGTCCTTGGATGAACTAGTAGTGAAGCGTTTTTGGTTTGCAATGTCCCGTTGCTGATTTATCTGAATGGGAAAACGTAATTTACCAAGAAGCAAATCCTAACGGTGAAGTGACGATTGGTATGGTAGGTAAATATATCGAATTACCAGATGCCTATAAATCAGTTAACGAAGCACTTAAACATGCAGGATTAAAGCAGCGCGCTACCGTTAATATCAAGTATATTGACTCACAAACCGTTGAAGCTAAAGGTGTGAAAGTGCTTGAAGGCTTAGATGGTATTTTGGTGCCAGGCGGTTTTGGTAGTCGTGGTATTGAAGGCAAAATCATAGCGGCTCGCTACGCCCGTGAAAACAATATCCCTTATTTAGGCATTTGTTTAGGTATGCAAGTGGCGTTAATTGAATTTGCTCGTCATGTTGCTGGTTTAGAAGGTGCTCATTCAACTGAATTTAATAAGCAAACGCCGCATCCGGTGGTTGCTTTGATCACCGAATGGCTAGATAAAGAAGGTAAAATTGAGCAGCGTAATGAGGCCACTGATTTAGGCGGTACCATGCGTTTAGGCGCTCAAGTCTGTCATTTGGTTAAAGGTACAAAAGCCGCTGAAGTTTACGGTGATAAAACTTGCGTTGAGCGTCATCGTCATCGTTATGAAGTAAACAACAATTACATCAAGCGTCTTGAAAAGGCTGGTTTAGTTTTTGGTGGCCTGTCTGGCGATCAGAAATTGGTCGAAATGATTGAGCTTCCAAACCATCCTTGGTTTGTTGCTGGTCAGTTTCATCCGGAATTTACTTCCACACCGCGTGACGGACATCCCTTATTTGAAGGATTTGTTGCTGCAGCACTAGCCTATCAGAAGGGAGATGTGGAATAATTACTACATATATCCAAACGACGTCAAGATATTGTTTTTCAACGAGAGCTTAGCGCCTTTTAGTTAAAGTGGATTTTTGAAGGCATAGTTATTCTATGGCAAAGAAGTTTAGCGAAGAATAAAAGACTGTAAGTCTCGTCCAAAGGGAGTTTCACAGAAAAACGAATACATCATATAATGCTCTCTAGGTGACCATTCCTTCAATCATTCTACTTGTATTCGACTTTCTGTGAAGCTCTGAATCCTGCATCTTGATGCCGTTTTGCTATATAGGTCGACGCAGTAAAGTCAGCGTTTTTCTTACGCTTTGTTTTTGGTTATTTATTATCTAAAAACAAAGCTAATAAATTGTTACCCAATATGTTAAAAACATTTTGAAAGTAGCATACCAATGTAATAATTCCTTGTATTTCGGTATTAGTGCGCTTTATTACATCGGTATTTGCTTTTAAATTTAACTCAAAATTAGTAGAGGATGTTATGGCTAAAATCGTTAAAGTCATGGTCGTGAAATTATGGATTCACGCGGTAACCCTACCGTTGAAGCTGAAGTTCACTTAGAGGGCGGTTTTGTTGGTATGGCTGCTGCACCATCTGGTGCATCTACTGGTAGCCGTGAAGCACTAGAATTGCGTGATGGCGATAAAAGCCGTTACATGGGTAAAGGTGTTCTAACTGCAGTTGCTAACATCAATGGTCCTATTCAAGAGGTTTTGATTGGCAAAGATGCATTAGCTCAGCTGAAATCGATCAAATTATGATTGATTTAGATGGCACTGAAAACAAAGATAAATTAGGTGCTAACGCTATTCTAGCTGTGTCTTTGGCAACCGCTAAAGCTGCTGCAGCTTCTAAAGCTATGCCTCTATATGCTTATATCGCAGAGCTAAATGGCACACCTGGTCAGTACAGCATGCCTGTGCCTATGATGAACATTCTTAACGGTGGTGAGCACGCTGATAACAACGTAGATATTCAGGAATTTATGGTGCAGCCTGTAGGCGCTAAATCTTTCCGTGAAGCATTACGCATGGGCTCTGAAATTTTCCACAACCTTAAGAAAGTATTACATGCTAAGGCATGAGCACTTCTGTGGGTGATGAAGGTGGTTTTGCGCCAAACCTTGCATCTAACGCTGATGCACTAGCTGTAATTAAAGAAGCTGTTGAAGCGGCTGGTTACAAGCTAGGTACAGACGTTACTTTGGCTTTGGATTGCGCAGCTTCTGAATTCTACAAAGATGGTAAATATGATTTAGCTGGTGAAGGTAAAGTATTTACTGCTAATGAATTTTCTGATTATCTGAAAGACTTAACTGAAAAATATCCAATTATGTCTATTGAAGATGGTTTAGACGAATCGGATTGGGATGGTTTTGCCTATCAAACTAAGATTTTAGGTGACAAAATCCAATTAGTTGGTGACGATTTATTCGTGACTAACACTAAGATTTTGAAGCGTGGTATTGAAAACGGTATCGTTAACTCAATTTTGATCAAATTCAACCAAATTGGTTCTTTGACTGAAACTTTGGCTGCAATTCGTATGGCTAAAGAAGCGGGTTATACTGCTGTTATTTCTCATCGTAGTGGTGAAACTGAAGATTCAACCATTGCTGATTTGGCGGTTGGTACTGCGGCTGGTCAAATTAAGACTGGTTCACTTTGTCGTTCAGATCGTGTTGCTAAGTACAACCAATTGCTCGTATCGAAGAGCAATTAGGTGAAAAAGCTGCATACCGTGGTTTGAAAGAGATCAACGCTAAAGCTTAATTGTATTGATTAACTTTTAAGCTGAATAAAAAAGGCTGCCACTTGGCGGCCTTTTTTGTTGTATTATTTGGGTATTCCATTTCGAACTAAACTTCTTTATGAAACGTTTAATTTGTGTGTTGTTCATATTGCTGGGTTTACTTCAATATCGAATCTGGTCGGGAGAAAATAACTTGCCTGAGTATTTTTCGATGAAGGAAAAAATTGCTGATCAGCACAGAATAATGACAAGTTAGTTGACCGTAATTTGGTACTAAAGAAGAAATCAAAGATCTTCGCAGCGGCAGAGAGGCACTGGAAGAAAGAGCTCGTAACGAATTAGGAATGGTCAAAGAGGGAGAAACGTTTTTCCGTGTTGTTGATAGTGATCCTTCAAAGACATCCATTTAAATTTTCAGGTAGTCAATATGTCATCCAGTATTTCATCGATAACAGATAAGGTTATTGCGATTGTCCCTGCTGCAGGAATTGGTGCCAGAATGGAAGCGAATATTCCAAAGCAATATTTGATGTTAGATAATAAGACGATTCTTGAGCATACTCTTGAGTGTTTATTGGCTCATCAAATGATTGATAAAGTTGTTGTTGCTTTGCACCCTGATGATGATATTTTTTCAACATTGCCTTTATCCCATCATCAAAAAATTAGAATTGTAACTGGCGGTAAAAATCGTGCTGATTCAGTATTGGCAGCGCTTAGTACGCTAGAAAAAAATTCGTGGGTGCTGGTTCATGATGCGGCAAGACCTTGTTTGACTCATTATGATATTGATAAATTGCTGAATGTTAGAAAAGACTATCCTGATGGCGCTATTTTAGCTATGCCTGTAAGAGATACTATGAAACGTGCTGATGGAAGTGGTTGTATTAAAAATACCGTTTGTCGTGAGCAACTTTGGCATGCTATGACACCGCAAATGTTTCCGTCAAATCAACTAATAAAACATTTGCAATCGGCATTAATGAGTAATGAAATAAATGTGACTGATGAAGCATCTGCCATGGAGTGGGCTGGTTTTCATCCTTATCTGGTTGAAGGTCGGGCCGATAACATTAAAATCACTCATCCTAATGATTTACCCTTAGCAAAGCTTTTTATCAAGGCTCAAGGTGATCTTCTTTAATGGGTCTTATGCCAATAGAATTTAATCAATAGGAAAATGAAATGAATATGCGTATTGGACATGGATTTGATGTCCATAAATTTGGTGGTGATGCTCCTTTAATGCTTGGTGGCGTTAATGTGCCTTATGAAATGGGGCTAGTTGCGCACTCTGATGGTGATGTGGTGTTACATGCAATATCCGACGCGATTCTAGGTGCTATGGCTTTAGGAGATATAGGTCGACATTTCCTGATACGGATGAAGCCTATAAAGGTGCTGATAGCCGCGAATTACTGAAGCGTTGTTATCAATTAGCTGAGAATAAAGGTTATGTCTTAAATAATCTCGATGTGACTATTATTGCAGGAAGCGCCTAAATTATCGCCGCATATTAATGATATTAGAAGTTGCCTTGCTTTAGATTTACAATGCGAAATAGATCAAATAAATGTAAAAGCTCACCACAACTGAAAAATTAGGTTTTACTGGACGTAAAGAAGGTATTGCCGTTGAAGCGGTAGTGTTAATGTTTGCAAACTCCCTCTCAAATTAAGATTGATAATCCTATGACTGAACTTACTTACCTTAATGGTAAACCAAGTGTTACCGCCGATTTACGTACTGAAAATACAGATTTTAAAGTACAAGAAATTCTGCCTTTTGCGCCTTCTGGTGAAGGAGAGCATCACCTGATACATATTTGTAAATCAGGATTAAACACAGTTCAAGTTGCCAAGATGCTGGCCGAATTTGCAAAGGTACATCCTAAAGAAGTGACCTATGCGGGACAAAAAGATAAAATGCCATTACTGAACAGTGGTTTGGTGTGCGAATTCCAGGCAAAGAAACGCCTTTATGGAATGAATTAAATAGTGATGAATTAACCATACTTGAAAGTAGCCGCCATGGTAAGAAACTGAGAATCGGCGCATTGTCTGGTAATCGATTCCAGTTAACGCTTCGTGAAGTATCAAATATGGACAAGTTAATTGAGCGTTTGACGTTAATATCAAATGGCGTGCCTAACTATTTTGGTGAGCAGCGATTCGGGCATGATGGTCGAAATTTGATTCAAGCACGGCAAATGTTTGCTGGACGAAAAGTAAAAGATCGTAATAAACGCAGTATGTATCTGTCGGCAATACGATCAAATATCTTTAATCAGGTAGCGTCTTATCGTTTAAATCATTTTGCTTCAAAGCCAATTGATGGTGATTGCGTCATGTTATCGGGTTCACGTAGTTTTTTTATTGCTGAAAACTGGGATGACATTTTATTGACACGTTTAGCCGAAAAAGACATTCAATTATCCGCGCCGCTTTGGGGAAGGGGAACATTGCCCTCTCAGGGACAAGCAAATGAGATGGAAATGGCGGCTATTGTTGATCTAACGCAAGATTGCGATGGGACTTGAAAAGGCTGGACTTGATCAGGAAAGGCGCTCGCTGATACTTCAACCTGAAGGACTTAAGCATCATCAAGTGGATGAGAAAACCATTGTTATTGAGTTTATGCTGCCTGCAGGTTGTTTTGCCACTTCAATATTACGTGAATTGTGTTTGTATGATGATGTACAGGAACGTTTGTTTTCGTGAGCGTATGGCTGAAAAACAGTTGGAAACACAATGAAGCTCAATATTTTAGTCAGTAATGATGATGGTGTTCATGCGGAAGGGATCAAAGTATTAGCTAAAGAGCTAACGCAAATTGGTCAAGTTAAAGTTGTCGCGCCTGATCGTAACTGTTCTGGAGCAAGCAATTCACTGACGCTAACTAACCCGCTTCGTATTCATCATTTGGATAACGGCAGCATTTCAGTTAATGGTACGCCAACAGACTGCGTTCATCTTGCTATTCGTGAACTTTATCAGTCAGATCCTGATATTGTGGTATCAGGGATTAATGCGGGGTGCCAATTTAGGCGATGATACTTTGTATTCGGGTACGGTTGCTGCGGCAATGGAGGGGCGATTTCTTGGCTTCCCTGCCATCGCGGTATCCCTTGCCGGCATCGGTTATCATGATAAATTACAGCATTATGATACTGCGGCGCATTTTGCACGAAAAATTATTCAGGGCATGCAGCAGTTCCATTGACCTCCGATCAAATTTTAAATGTGAATGTGCCAGATTTGCCCATTTCTGAAATCAAAGGGATTAAGGTAACAAGGCTAGGCGCAAGACATAGATCTGAGGCCATGGTTAAAGCTCAAGATCCCGTTGGACGCGATATTTTTTGGCTTGGTCCTCCAGGAACAAAGCAAGATGCGTGGTAACGGCACGGATTTTGATGCAGTTGCACAGGGATTTGTATCAATTACACCTTTAACCGTTGATTTGACGGCTTATCGACAGATTGAAAAACTACAGGATTGGATTACAAAAATATGAGTCGATATGGTGTAACTGCTGCAGAACGATTAGCTAAAAAGCTTGCTGACACGGGCATGGTGAGCCGCGTGTTTTACGGGCTATTGCCACCGTACCTAGGGAATTATTTCTTGAGGACGCATTGGTTCACCAAGCTTATGAAAATACAGCATTACCCATAGGTCAAGGACAAACAATATCTCAGCCATATATTGTTGCCAGAATGACTGAACTGATATTAAAAAATAATCCTCAAAATGTACTAGAAATAGGCACAGGATCTGGCTACCAAACGGCGATTCTAGCTAAATTGATTAGTGATGTGTATACCATTGAACGAATAAATATTTGCAAATTCAAGCAAGGCAACGACTTAAAAAATTGAGTTTGCACAATATCTTTTTTAAGTATGGCGATGGTGGTCTAGGATGGCCGCATCGTGGGCCGTTTGATGCCATTATTGTTACTGCCGCTGCCACAAAATTCCTTCAAATTTGTTAGAACAACTGTCAATAAACGGACAGTTGATCATTCCTGTTGGTGACAATGAGCAACAGCTTCAGCTGATCCATCGTACTGATGCGGGTTTAAATCAAAGGTAATAGAAGCCGTTCGTTTTGTGCCACTCATTACAGGCGATTTAGCATAAAGTGACATCTCTACTTATCTTGCTGCAAAACTCTAAATTAATGTATCTTGGGCATAAATAAAATAAGAGTGAAATGTGTAAATGCTAAAGTGGCTGATAATTCCTTTTCTAATTTCCTTTCTGTGTAGCTGCAGTTTTCAAGTTTCTCGCCCAGCACCAGTAAAAAGCGTTAATTTTGGAACTAGTGCCAATTTTGATAAAGGTTCTATTACCTCTGACCGATATAAGGTTAAAAGAGGCGATACTCTTTATTCTATTGCCTGGGGAGCGGATAAAGAGGTTAGTAATTTAGCAAAAATAAATCATTTAGATAATTCTTACACAATTTATCCTGGGCAAGTATTACGTTTATCTAGCGCTAAAAATAAGCAAGTTGTTAAAAGAAAACAGTTAATACTAATGGTGGAAATAGTTCAAAAAACAGTCAGCTAACTGTAAAAACAGTTGCCAATGAAAAAAGACCTGCGTACGTTGTAACAAATAGGCAACAAAAGAAACGAAGTAATACAAGTGTTTCTGCCAGTAACGTTGTAAATAAAGTCAGTGAGTGGCGTTGGCCTGTAAAAGGGCAACTTATCAGTACTTTTTCTGAGTTAGGACAGGGCAACAAAGGCATAAAAAATTGCCGGAAAACGAGGTGAGCTAATTAAGGCCGCAGCAAATGGACGGGTAGTTTATGCGGGTAGTGGGCTAAGAGGGTATGGCAACTTAATTATTATTAAACATACTGATGATTATTAAGTGCTTATGCCCATACAGATAAAATTTTAGTGAAAGAAAAACAGCAGGTAAATGGCGGACAAAAATTGCAACAATGGGAAGTTCTGGCGCTAGCCGAGTAATGTTGCACTTTGAAATTCGTTACCATGGAAAGTCTGTTGATCCCCTTAAAATTTTACCAAAAAAGAATGACTGACTAATTGCTAGACATGTGGAGGCTAAAAACTTGCAGTACAAAAATTAGGTTATTTTACATTTTGGAGAATAATTATGGGCCGAAAGAATAATACTGCTGTCGCACAAGAAATCACTGATATAGAAGAAAAAAGAAGCTAAACTTGCTCTACAGGAAGCGGAAGAGTCTAAAAAGGCTGCGGCCAAAAAAAATGCTGAAGATCTGCAAGAAGAAGTGCCAAAAAATTTAGACGCGACTCAGATTTATTTGAGTGAAATCGGCTTTTCTCCATTACTTTCAGCAGAAGAAGAAGTGTACTTTTCACGAAAAGCATTAAAAGGCTGTGTTAAGTCCCGCAATCGAATGATTGAAAGTAATCTGCGTTTGGTTGTCAAAATTTCCCGTCGCTATAATAATCGTGGTCTTGCTTTGCTTGATTTAATTGAAGAAGGCAATCTTGGACTTATTCGCGCGGTTGAAAAATTTGATCCTGAGCGTGGTTTTCGTTTTTCTACCTATGCCACATGGTGGATAAGGCAAACTATTGAACGGGCAATAATGAATCAAACTCGCACTATTCGTTTGCCTATTCATGTTGTTAAAGAACTAAATGTGTACTTAAGAACAGCAAGAGAACTGGCACACAAGCTTGATCATGAGCCTACGGCAGAAGAAATTGCTGAGCAGCTTGAACTTAATAGTGCTGATGTTAGTCGAATGCTTAAGTTAAATGAAAAGATTTCTTCTGTTGATACGCCTTTAGGTGGTGAAAATGATAAGGCACTTTTAGACGTTATTCCCGCTGATGATAAAGTTGGGCCTGATCATAAAGTTCAAAGTGAAGATATTTCTAAATCAATCGTTGGCTGGCTTAATGAACTAAATTCAAAACAAAGGGAAGTACTAGCTCGCCGTTTTGGATTACTTGGTTATGAGCCTTCAACCCTTGAAGACGTAGGTGCTGAAATTGGGCTAACGCGAGAGCGCGTAAGACAAATTCAAGTGGAAGCTTTAAAACGCCTAAAGGATCTATTAAGCACTCAAGGCTTATCTGTTGAAGCCCTTTTTAAAATTGAAGACTATTAATAGCTTATAAGATTATTGAATATTTAAACATCTGCCCGCAAGGGCTTTTTTTATTTTGATCTAATGTCCCTTCATTAATTACTAAATTTACGCCAGCCTATGGTGAGATAAACCGTATTTTACCTGTGTATCGCGTTCGTTTTTCATCAGGAAATATTATTTATGTGGATACTCAAGGGGATCGCATTGCCTTATCAAGTAATCAATGGCGAGAGAGGATTGCAACATGGTTTGATTTTATACATAGACAATCATTTGTTGGGGATAAGCATAACTGGTTACGATTGGTTTTTCTTTTATTTTTACCATTAATATTTTTTGATGGGTATTACTGGTGTTGCGCTTTATTTTATATATAAATCAAAGATAAAAACGAAAAATAAACATGTAGATAATAGAAATATTAATATTGGTAACTCTAATTCTTTTAAAGGGTTGTTTTTTTATAGCAAAACACAAATTATAAAATATCACCGCAGTATAGGTTTGGCTTTAGCCTAAGTTTAATTGGTTTTGCAACGAGTGTATTACATACGGTAATTTCTAAATTTGATAAAAGTCATCATTTTTCGATTAGTCCATCAAATGAGATTGATAGTTATAAGCTTACCTTTGATCCACTTAAAATTATGAATAATAATAAAGCCGATAACTTTAATTTGGTTAATTGGAATGATGAGCTTTGGCTTCAGTTATAGTTTTACAGTAATAAAAATGTGCTTTCTTTTAAATATTGGCATCCTTTGCTAGGTTTTAAAAAGGATAAGGATTATGCAATATATCTGGCGCAAAAAATGTTGCATTTGTCAGAAGTACCAAGTGATGTAATTAAAAAATCTCATTTTGATTCAAGCTATTCTCCTATTTTTAAACGATTACCTGTTCAGCAATTACATTTTGCTAATAATACTGTGGTTGCGATTGAAACTCATACGCAATATATCGCGCAATTTTCACAAACGAAAGATATTTGGCAAGGATTACATTTTTCATTATTGCATAAATATCATTTTCTTAATGGGCTAGGGAGGCAATATCGCGATTTGATTATTAGTTTTGTTATGTTTGGTTTTTGCTTACTACCTTAATGGGAAGTTGGCTTTATTTCTCACGTAAAAAGCAATTTAAAAAATCATAAAAGGACAGTTTGGTGAACGCTCATATCAAATTCAGCCCACTTGTCTTATTTGGGTATTTTAACTTATTCTTCTTTGATGTAACTTTCGCGGCTTCAACCTCTTCAGAAAAAAATGCAAATACACTAGCAAATAATACAAATTTAAATATTGAGCGAATTTTGGTCACTGCAGGTCGTCATGGTCAGTCAAAAAATGATCTGGCTTTGAGCCTTCATAGTGTATTTGAAGACGCCATTAAAAACGATAAACCACAGCATATTTCAGAGTCTTTAAGTACCGTTTCAGGTGTATTAATCAACCAATTATCAGGGGGGCAAGGGCATAATGCAGCGATTCGCATGCCGATTAATTACTCGGGGTACACCCTCTATCTACAGGATAATATTCCATTACAATCGGCTGGCTTTTTTAATCACAATGCTCTTTGGTGGCCCAGTTCAAATTCGGCAGTAAAACGAATTGAAGTTATTAAGGGCGCTGGAACGGCACTTTATGGTTCTGGCGCAGTATCTGGCACAGTAAATGTTATTACACCTAAGGTTGATAGTGAGCCTGAGGGAGAAGTCGCACTTCTTGGTGGAGATGAAGACTATATTAGAGCAAAAGTAAATTATTCAACACCAATTAATGATCAGCAAGGCATTCGTGTTTCTGCCGCTCAGATCCATAATGATGGCTGGCGACAACATGCCTCTTTTGATAAAACAGAGATTAATGGCTTACATCAATGGAAAATCAATGATAATCAATCGTTAAAATCAACATTTGTCGCATCTGATCTTAATCAGCAAATGAACGGTAGCTTGACTCAGACTCAGTTTGATGAGGATTCAAAGCAATCTGGATTGATACCAAGCATACTTGCAAGTGATCCTAGACGTAAAACTCAGTATCTAAGATTAGCATCAGAGTGGCTGTATGACTCGCCCGCCAATCCTTTTCGGTCATTCCCTATTTTAGATATAACACCAATCATTATGTAGCTACTTGGCAACAAAATATGCCAAAAATGGATTTCCAACTTAATGGTTTAGGTTTATTAGCTTTGGCTCGTTTTTCTTTTGGCAATAACGATATAACGAAGAAAAAATTCGCTATCGGTGCCGATTTAGAGCATAGCCATAGTAACAGTTATTCTTGGCAGGATGTTACGGTAACTACCACAGGATTTGGCAGTGCGACTTATCCTAAAGGACATGTTTTTTACAATGACACAACGAAATTTATGTCGTTTTCTCCCTATAGCGAATTAACTGCTAATGTTACGGAAAATCTCAGTTATCGATTAGGAGCAAGAGCTGATTTTTACCGCTTTGAATTTGAAAATCACTTACCTACATATGATAATGATGGCTTTGGTAATCGTTCACTAACAAGCCGCAGTAATCACTTTCATCATATTAGCCCTAAAGCATCGCTAAATTATCAATTTACCGAAAATGCAAATGTATTTTGGCGTTTTGCTAATGCTATTAGAATTCCAACTGCAAATGATCTTTATCATTTAAAAACCAAAGACACGAGTTCTCAACTTGATCAATTAAAGGAAGAAACCATTGATACCTATGAAATTGGATATAACCAAAACGTTGGTGCAATTACTATTTCTTCTTCTATTTATTACCTTGGTGTTAGGAATGCCATTGTCATAGCTTATGATGATTTTGGCTCTCGATATCGTACTAATGCGGCTAAAGTGAAACACCAAGGAATTGAACTCGCTGCTAATTGGCAAATTAACGATGAATGGCAATTTTATCTCGCATTCAGCCGCTCTCAGCATAAATATAAAAGATTTATTCAGAATGCAGGCCTCATTAATTTTAATACAGGCTTATCCCAAGCTAAAAATCTTAAAGGAAACAGCCTTGCATTAGCGCCACCTATATTGGTAATTGCGACTTGTCTATAATAGTGAATTTGGCAAGGATTTAATTCAGTTATTGAATGGCAAAGCATCGGTGATTATTGGATGGATGCCTCAAATACACGGCGCGCAGATGGTTACGATGTAGTGAATCTTAATTTAACTACAATTAAATCAGAATTTTCCTTCCATTTTCGCATTCATAATGTTGCAAATGATAAATATGCCCTACAAAACGAGTTACGTTTTAGTAAAGAGCAAATTCAACCTGGAACACCTAGACTTTGGTATTTAGGAGCAGCGTATCAATTTTAGTGATTTCATAATTCTTACGCTTCATATAGGAAAAAGGACTTCATAAGAAACTCAAAAATCAAAATACACACTGATTTTATTTCTGAATTAACAGGCTGTAGCGAAAGACTACCATTCATTTTATATAGCGTTATCAATAAATAAGAAAGCTAAAAAAAGGTGTTACAGGCAGTTGTTTGTGCTGCTAACGCTTTTATGTTAAGAATAATGTACCTTTGTATGTATATAATGTATTGAGATAGACTAGCATTTAACTTAGTGTGTAAAAAATAATCTACAAGAACGCCTCCCATTTAATAGAATTAGGAATTTGCAATGAAGAAGGGAAAAAAGTCAATTTTATCTGGTGCAACACTTGCTCTCGCAATGGCGGGGTTATCTGGTTGTCACTTAAATCAATCCGCGTCTACTGATTCATCTTCAGCATCTGGCACAACCGATTTGGTTCATTGTTACGGCGTCAATAAGTGTAAAGGTAATAACGGTTGTGGCGGAAAACATAATTCCTGTCATGGACAGGGCAGTTGCAAAGGCACTGGTTTTGTGGCTCTACCTGCTGACAGTTGTGAACATGTTGGTGGCACAGTTAAGGATGATTGGAAAGGTCAAATTGCAAGTGCTGATTTAGTTAGTTGCTTTGGCGTTAATGTTTGCGGTGGTCACAATGCCTGTAGCTCAGCAACTAATTCTTGTAATGGTAAAGGTAGCTGTAAAGGGCAAGGTTTTGTAAAAGCAACTGCTAAAGCGTGCTCTGATATTGGCGGCAAATCAGGTAAATAATAGAAGTGTCCTTGGCGACTTTTGACTGGGGCTTATTTAAAGTGTTGCATGTGGAATGAACTTTGCTCTACTTCATTCTGTCAATTAAATAGCAGGAATCGCAATTGGTAAAAAATATCACTATGCCTTTTCTAGGGTTTGGATTGGGGCTAAGAACAGCGCATTTTGAACATATCATTCAGAATCGTCCGAATGTAGATTGGTTTGAGATAATCTCAGAAAACTTCATGGTGGCTGGAGGTAAACCAAAATATTACCTGCAAGCGATTCGTGAGCAATATCCCATAGTGATGCACGGTGTATCACTATCAATCGGCAGTACAGAGCCGCTTGATATGAATTACCTTCGAGCTTTAAAAACCCTTGCTAATGAAGTGCAACCAAGTTGGATCTCAGATCATATTTGTTGGACGGGCGTTCATGGGGTCAATAGCCATGATTTATTGCCTTTGCCCTATACAGAAGAAACCATTTCCCATGTGGTTGAAAGAATAAAAATTGTTCAAGATTTTTTAGGCAGGCAAATATTATTAGAAAATGTATCGAGTTACCTATCGTATAAAGACTCAGAGATGACAGAATGGGATTTTATTAATGAGGTTGCGAAGCGCTCTGATAGCTTAATGTTGCTTGACATCAATAATGTTTATGTGAGTAGCCGAAATCATGATTTTAATGCTGAGGAATATATTAATAGTATTCATGCCGATAGAGTCCAGCAATTTCACTTAGCAGGTCATTCAGATTATGGAGATTATGTGATTGATACTCATGATCACGATGTGCCTCAAAGTGTTTGGGATTTGTATCGAACGGCTTTAAAACGCTTTGGGCCTGTGAGTACCATGATCGAGCGTGATGATAATATTCCCAGTTTCAGTGAATTGAATGATGAGTTAGTTCAAGCAAAAAATATTGCTGAGAATACGCTGATTGAATTAGATAATAATCAGGAGTTTGCTCGGTAATGACATTAAAACAAACTCAACACGTTTTTTTAGAATACTTAATGGCACCACAAAATAAATCTTCTCAATCCTTACTTGAATTGGTTGCGGATAATGGAACTGTGGCTCCTGATATTGGTATGCAGATATATGCCAATGCTTATCAATGCCGATTAAAGGAAGCGATAGAAACCGATCATGAACATTTATGTACCTATTTAGGTGATGAGCTTTTGAGCAAATGGCCATGGGTTTTATCAGTGCGTATCCATCTCATTTTCGTTCGCTGCGAGATTACTGTGACGCCTTGCCAACGTTTTTACGGGAAGATACATATTTTTCTCAGTTTCCAATCTTGGCAGATATGGCGAGTTTTGAGCGTCGATTGTTAAATTCCTTTGATGCTGCCGACGCACCTCGAGCAAATTATAGTGAGCTTCAAGCACTGCCTGCGGAGTTTTGGCCCGAGTGTAATCTAAGACTCCATCCCAGTGTGCAAATTTTTAGCTGTGAGAGTAACGCAGTTCAATGTTGGCAAGCACTTAAAAAAGAAGAAGTGCCCTGTGAAGCGGATTATTCAGTGAACCAGCATTGGCTGTTGTGGCGTTCAGAAGAAAGAAGAACAGAATTTTTGTCGTTAAAAGATTATCAATTATCGCTTATTAAGGGCGTAATGAAAGGAAATAACTTTTCTAAATTATGTACGCTGATGCTTGATTGGACTGAACCAGGGCAGGCACCAGTAGAGGTTCTTAAGTCGGTAAAATCATGGTTTGATATGAAACTAATACAAAAATTAGTCTGCGAATAATTTTACGAAAATGCTGTAGATAGGTGCATTTTTATTCGTTATTGTTTAAATATACCAATAAGTTGCTCATCTTTTTCAACTTCAACTTCAACTTCAACTTCAACTTCAACTTCAGTTTGCTGAGCTTGATAATCACATTCAATACATTCCACTGTTTCTATTTCATTTTCTCTGTAGATTTGCATAGAATCTAGTGCATTACATTGGGGACATTTAGCACCAGCAACGAAGCGTTTTTTAATTTTTTTTGTCATATTTAGTCTTATTTAGTTGTTATATATTCTATTAAAAGTTATGCCTCTGTGAATTTTACACTACGCCACCAAAGAGGGTATTACTTGAGTATATATAATATTAAGTTATCATTCCTTATCGATTTCATTCGCTACTCAAGCCAAGTTTAATACATGATTATCATTTCTGATGCAGAACTCATTCGCGGCAATAAAACACTAATTCAAGATACCTCAGTTACTATTTATCCTAAACACAAAGTCGGATTGGTTGGCGCCAATGGTACAGGTAAATCATCGCTGTTAGCACTAATTATGGGTCATTTATCCCTTGATAAAGGTGAGATGAATTTCCCCAGTGGCTGGTCTATTGCCTCAGTGGCGCAGCAAACCCCAGCATTAGAAACTCTCGCTATCGAGTACGTATTAGATGGTGATAATGAATTTCGGCAACTGGAAGCAGCGCTAGTTCAAGCAGAGGCCGATAACGATGGAAATGGAATTGCACACTTACATGGCAAATTAGATGCCATTGGAGGCTATAATATTCGAGCCAGAGCCGGCGCATTGTTGGCGGGTTTAGGTTTTAGCGAAAAAGAGCAAGGTTTACCAGTAAAACATTTCTCTGGAGGGTGGCGAATGCGTTTAAACCTTGCGCAAGCACTGCTTTGCCGCTCTGATTTATTGCTTCTTGATGAGCCCACTAACCATTTGGATCTTGATACGACATACTGGCTTGAAGGTTGGATAAAAAATTACCAAGGCACTTTGATACTAATTAGTCATGATCGCGATTTTATTGATGCTGTGGTTGATGAAATTGTTCATGTGGAAAATCAAAAGCTGAACTTTTACAAAGGCAACTATAGCGCTTTTGAAATGGTCCGTGCCGAGCGTATGGCGCAGCAGCAAGTTGCCTATGAGAAGCAACAAAAAGAAAAAGCCCATATGCAGTCTTTTGTTGACCGTTTTCGTTACAAGGCGAGTAAAGCAAAACAAGCACAAAGTCGCTTAAAGCATTAGAAAAAATGGCTGAGCTACTGCCATCAAAAGTAGATAATCCTTTTTACATGGAATTTAAAACACCAACAGCGCTGCCAAATCCGTTGATCACTATGGAAAATGTATCAGTTGGCTATGATAATATTGAGATCCTTAAAAAGTTCATCTTAATTTGGTTCCAGGGGCTCGAATAGGTTTACTTGGACGAAATGGTGCAGGTAAGTCAACACTTATTAAGTTAATGTCTGGCGAATTATCGCCAATTTCAGGTATATATGAGCCAAATCCAGGGCTTAATATCGGCTATTTTGCTCAACATCAAATTGAACATCTTTATATGGATGATTCACCTTTACAGCATTTAGTCCGTTTAGCGCCTAATGCGAGAGAGCAAGAGCTAAGGGATTTTTTGGGCGGTTTTGGTTTTAATGGCGATATGGCATTATCGTCGGTCAGACCTTTTTCTGGCGGTGAAAAAGCACGTTTAGTATTGGCATTATTAGTTTGGCAGAGACCTAACCTATTGTTACTTGACGAACCAACTAACCATCTTGATTTAGAAATGCGCCATGCCCTTACCATGGCCTTACAAACCTTTGAAGGCGCAATGATGATAGTATCTCATGACCGTCATTTACTCAGGTTAACCTGTAGCGATTATTACTTAGTTGATAAAGGGATTGTTCAAAGTTTTGACGGTGATCTTGATGATTATCATCAATGGTTACTTGATGCAGCGAAAGAAAATAAAGCAGATTTAAAATCTGCAAAAAGCTCAGATAATACTTCGGGTACTAATAATGGAACCCTTGATAAAAAGCACAAAAACGTCAAGAAGCAGAGCTGAGAAAGAAGCTTTCTCCCCTTAAAAAGCAACAAACCCAGCTTGAAACTCAGCAGCAAAAAATTAATGAAAAACTGACGACGATAGAAGAAATATTGGCAAATTCTGATATTTATAGTGCTGAGAATAAAAAACAATTAACTGAAACATTAACTCAACGGGCTGAATTAATTCAAAGCCTAGAAGAAAGTGAAATGGAATGGTTGGAACTTCAGGAGTCTATTGAGGAAATAGAGCTAGAAGGATAAGTTTCTTAACAAAATTGGTAGATGTTTGATTAATTAAAATTTAGCTAAGATCATTTGCAAGTTTTGTGGCATTTCTGGCAGTAATAGCATAAATCGTTAGCTGAGGATTTGCCCCAAGGCTGCTTGGAAAAAGAGAACCATCCATAATTGATAGATTCTCTAAATAATGACTGCGACCGAAACAATCGACCATGGCCATTTGTCTGTCATTTCCCATGGGGCACCCCCCCATAATATGAGCTGAGCCAATGACGGTTTTTCTTGGGCTAAGATCCATTTGTAAAATGGCTTTTTTGGCTTTCGTCCAACTATCTAGAAATGTCATACCATCATTGATGGGTAAAATTCTTTTAGCTCCAGCGGCAAATTGTATTTCAGCCATGCTTAAATAGGTGCGGCGCACGGTTTGCCATAGCGTGTCATTTATTGGGTAGTCCACCTCAAAACCAGATTTGGTTAATTTAACCTCTCCACCTTGACTTTCCTCGTGAAAACCATCGCGAATTAGGGCTATGCAGGCTTGTAAATGATTAAAACTTGACATAAATTTGGCGTGTTCTTCACCAAAACCTAAGCTAGTGGACGCTAACATCATTGGATGAACGGGAGGCACTTCTAATTTATATCCCAAGTGATTTTGCTGGTGGGATGGCCATAAAAATTCATCGGATATTATTGACTGAGGTGCACCGCTATGAGCTTTGATATTATGATCGAATTCGGCGGCACAAAGGGTACTTGGATGTAAAAAAGTTCTTTTGCCAAGTAGATTATATGGATCAAGGGCTTCTGAGCGTAGCATTAAAACAGGTGTATGAATTGCGCCGCCAGCAAGAATAAAGTGTTTAGCTTTTAAATTAACGGTTATTCCTGTTGGTTTGGCATTTTCATTAAGAGCAAGTGCCTTTACGCTGTAAATTTTATCTTTTGCATGATCAAATTTGATGGCCTTAACTTGGCTTAATAAGGTTGCGCCATTATTTAATGCAGAAGGAATCGTCGTCACTAGCATGGATTGCTTAGCATTAATAGGGCAGCCCATACCGCAGTATCCTGAATTATTGCAGCCCTTCACATTTCGCTTAACTTTAGAAAAGCTCCAGCCAAGCTTTTCACAGCCTTTTTGTAATACGTGGTTATTTTGATTGGGAGGATAGTTCCAAGTTTTGATGTTAAGTCGTTTCTCCATCTTTTCAAACCAAGGCGTTAACTCTTGATCTGATAATCCTGTGATGGATTTTTCTGATTGCCAAAAATCGAGTGTGTTCGATGGCGTTCGTATTGAGGTTGTCCAGTTAATCGTGGTTGATCCGCCAACCGCGCGTCCTTGTAGCATTGCAATGGCATTATCAGCAGTCTTCATAGCTGCAGATTGCTGATAAAGATTTGGATAAGCATTTCTTTCTTCCATATCAAATCTTTGGATGATTTTAATGGTCCAGCCTCAACAATAATGACGTTTAAGCCCGCTTTTGTTAATATTTCTAAAGCTGTGCCGCCGCCAGCGCCAGATCCAATAATGACAACGTCGGCCTCTAAAGTCTGATCTTCAGTAAAACCTGAGCCATTTAAATGTTTCCAGCCCATAGCTAAACCTTGAGTAATAGGATCTGTTATGGGCATGAATTATCCTTTTTTAAGTTCGTTAGCTTCTATGAATAACGACAAACAAATTATGGCTTATGTGAAAGATGGTTTTGAATAAGAAATAAATGTCCAGTGCTCTGGTATTGAGTAAAAGCTTGAAAGAATAAGTTCTCTTAAACTGAGATATGCCATTTGTTGCAAGGATATAAATCCTTCCCGCCAAGCATTGAGCATAGTGATTAATTCATTTGCCGAGCGATGAGTAATATGGGTCATTTCAGCGGTTAATAATAATGTGCCTAATCGGCTATCTAATAAGTTGAGTAAAGTGGATAGATCGCTCTTTTGCTTATCATTGAGCTTATGGGTATTTTCTGACATGGATAACAGTGTTTGATTATGAAAATGTTCCCTTTTTTCAAACGACATTGTTTTAGGCAAAATGCCATCAAGAAAGACAGGAAGTAACACACTAAATAAGTGTCTGTGGGAATGAATGATATCGTCTTGATCATTTCCAAGCAGTGACCACGGCTTAAGATCAATTCCTATGGTGATTGCTGCCGTGGAAATAAAAGCGCTGGAAATAAAAGTTCGTCTTTTCAAGTTAAGGACATTAGCCAAGAGTTATTACATTTCATTTACAATTAAACACAGGATAAGAACATCAGGCAAGTTAATGTCAAAAATCAATGATTAGTTTGATATGTGTAACATTCTTAAAATGCTTGCGATATGGTTTGAAAATTGATTTCTTTAAAGGTTCAAATGGGTATTAGGGTATATAATCTTATAAAACAATATTGTAGGAATAAAAGTGTTAATCCCTTTTGATACCATAAAGACCTTGCCGCAGGAAACTGTTAATAATTTAATACGTGATACCTTTTGACTAAGGTTGATGATATTAACTTTGAGTCATTAGATTCAAATGCCATTGACGCCGCAATTAATCAATGTAAAAAGGCATTAGAGTTAGGGCTATTGATGGTGGAATATGGTGAAGAAGATGAGTCCATTGCCATTAGGCATACCGATGAAATCACAAAATCGTCTTTCTGAAGAATTGCATATTAATGTATATTGAGTATAAATTTAAAAATGATTTTGAATTTAGGTAAATGGAATGTCGGCTAAACACCCTATTATTGCAGTCACTGGTTCATCTGGTGCAGGAACGACCACTACTACTACGGCATTTACTCACATATTTCGTCAGTTAAACATCAATGCAGCCTTTATTGAAGGAGATAGTTTTCATCATTTCACGCGCGCAGAAATGGAAGTGATGGTGAGAAAGGCCCAAGAAGAAAATAAAAACATCAGCTATTTTGGCCCTGAAACCAATGATTTTAAGCGCCTTGAAAAATGTTTTGAACATTACGGTGCAACAGGCCTAGGTGAAACGAGAGATTATTTACATACCTTTGATGAAGCCGTTCCCTATAATCAAATGCCAGGGACTTTTACTCAATGGAAGCCACTTGCTACTGATACCGATATGCTGTTTTATGAAGGACTTCATGGCGCTATTCAAACCGACGACATTAATGTGTCTAAGCATGTTGATTTGCTTATCGGAATGGTGCCAATTGTCAATTTAGAATGGATTCAAAAGATTGTCAGAGACACCAAAGAAAGAGGTCATAGTCGGCAAAATGTAATGAATTCCATTGTTCGTAGTATGGATGATTATATTAATTACATTACGCCGCAGTTTTCTCGTACTCATATTAACTTTCAACGTGTGCCTACCGTTGATACCTCAAACCCTTTTAGTGCTAAAGGGATACCAAGCTCTGATGAAAGTTTTGTGGTTATTCGTTTTCGCGGTATTGAGGAAGTTAACTTTCCCTATTATTTAAGCATGATTAACGGTGCTTTTATGTCGCGGATTGACACCATGGTGGTTCCCGGTGGCAAGATGTCGTTAGCTATGGAGCTTATTTTGACTCCGCTGATTTTAAAACTAAAACAAGAACGTAAAAATCAGTTTAATCAGAAGAAATAAGCTTATTTTACAAGTTTTTTCGACCGAGTTCGTTACAAAGAAAATCAAAAACAGTTAATCAGGTTTGAAGCAAGGCGCTATTAAATCCACCCTTGGTGCTTCAATCGAGCATCCATGCTCTCAAGAACACTCAGAATTGCGTTTGTATTGAGATAGTCAGCTTAGAATTAAAACCTTAGAATCCAATTATAGCGACTCTCAAACTAATAATGTGGTGGTGGTGTTTCTTCTGAAGCTGATGCCATATTATTAGGTTCAACGGCTTTAAGTTTTTTAACGATAAGTTCCATATGGTATTGCTGCTTAGCAACCAAATCACTTAGCTTTATCATTTCTTGGTTTAAGTCTTCAATGGTTTTGATCTTGAAACGCGAGTTTTGTTTCAAGTTCATCGATTTGGGTTTGAAGGTGTTCGTTGCTGCTGTGTGCCATTGATAAGCCTATAGATACAGACTGCTGAATGGTCAGAATTATAACTTGAGAATCAAGCCTGTGGAACTGAATGAAAGACAATGACTCAGATAATTGATATTTTGCTGAAAATCTTAAATTGACTTATTACGTTTCTCTTGAGGAAATCACACATCCGCATCAGTTGATTTCGAGTTTGGGTTTTGACGAAGCTGTTGACTAGTAAATCAGGTTCATCGGTAAATCGATATCTGTCTTGATAGCAGTATGCTAAATTCCTCAAAAAATCTAACAAATATGTCAACATAATTACTTTATCATCGCTTTGGGCTGTCGAGGGCCTTTCCATTACCAGCTTAACTTACCGTGAACAGCACATCTATCCCTTCCAACACAAACCACTTTTTAATCTTTCAACACTTTTAATGTTAATGTCCGACGCTTTTGGCAACTCTAATGGCGGTTAATGGGTATGATTTTCATTTAAGGCAAACAAAACTTGTATGTGAATAACATATATTTAGGTAAGTTTTTTTTGCATTTTTAATTGATTTAACTGACAATACCTCTTCTTCAGCAAAGCTACAACATATTTAACTGGCATAATCATAACATCGGTATGTCTCTTTACTTCAATATGCCAGTATCTGTCTTCAATGTAGGGAGTCATGGTCAACGAAACTAGTGTACTAGTACATCAATTACTGAAATTGTCGGGTAAGTTTTTTTTAGTTTTATCCGAGCATCAGCGGTAGTAAATTGCCAATCCATTTTAGCTTCTATCTGATTACGTGCTTTTCCCACGATTGACTTCAGCTTTTAATATTGCTTGCTCCGAAATCCTTCTTTTAAGCATTGGCGGCTCAAAATACTCAGTTCAATTCAGCCATGTTGAGCCAGCTTCCGTGTTTTGGCGTATAGTGAATTTCTATTTATTGGCGATACGATTTGCTTCTTCAGGTTCAAATACTTTATACAATGAGGCTTTTGTATGTATTAAGATTATCCATAACCAAACGAATCATCTCTGCTTCAGGATAATATTCATCGACGAGTTTTCTTACATTTGTAAAGCCCAGTCTTTCGCCGTTCGCCTATCTGTTACCTCAACATGTCGCCATCCATCCAGTGGCGCAAAAAAACATAAAAGTGAGCTGACCACCATTGCGTTCATATTCGGTATCAAGCACGCTGGTTTGCCTGCCCGCATAGAAATAGGGCTTCTCACCTCTTTGACCTGTTGTTTACTGGTTTCATCCATGCATATCAGCGGTTTTTTTGCAATCATATGGAAGTGTATAGATATCAAGGACATTTCCATCGCGCAAACAATGCCGCATTTTGCGTTGCTGGAATACACCATTCTTTTCTGCCACGGTTTATGGCGTTTTTTTTAATTCACGCCAAACGGTTGTATCAGAAATACTATCAACAAAGAGAGTTTCAACCATTTTCTCTGCTAACAATTCTATGTCCAAGCAAACCCTTCTTCTGGCGGCTCTGAACAGGCTAAAGCGATTAAATGAGCCTGTTGTTTACCCATCTAATTTTGGTTTATTACCATTGCCGCTTAATTTCCCATGAACAGCAACATCTATCCCTTCAATACAAACCGCTTTTTAATCTTTCAATAGTTTAATGTAATCCCTAAACTTTTGGCAACGTCTAATGGATTGATGGGTTATGATTTTCATCTAAGGCAAGCAAAACTTGTATGTAATAAACTTTATATTTAGGCAGTGCTTTTTAAATTGATTTAACTGAAATACTTCTTCTTCAGATAAAGCTACACGGTTTATTTAACTGGCATAAGCATAAATCGGCATGTTCTTTTACGTTAATATGCCAATAATCTGCCTACAATGTAAGGGGCATGATTAGCAAAATGGTGTTGTGTTTGTTTGTGTACTAGGCTAGTGCATTATGCAAAAATTGAATTCATTGGGCTAATAATCAAAATCATTTTAGTGAGGATATTTGCGACTAAGACTTGAAATGGTTTTGTAACTGGACTCCATATATTGAGATATGAGTAATATGGTATTAAGTGGTAATATACTATTACTTTGAGGTATCTAGTCTGAATCTTGTGTAAGGT